>CM038559.1:18652694-19252694 GCA_021527575.1 Ensete glaucum
CACTAAGCAGAAACAAGATCATAAAATTATAGAAAACAAACAGATATACTAATTCAGTGCATAATATTCCTAGAATGGTATAAGACTTTAAATGTCATTTGCTCAAGAAAAAAAGGAAAGAGCCTACACAGAGATAGAGTTAAATTTCCAGGTAACTGTCAACAGAAACTCAAGGACCAATCAGTCAGGAGCAGCAACAACTGAGAACAACAACAGTAAATTTAATTACCTGCATTGGATCCATGACTGAACTATTGACTGGTGAATGTTCTTCACTCGACTTCCTTGAATGTCTTCGACTTTTAACATCAGATAATGTATCAAATGAATCTGACAGAGCAGAAGTCATTGCACCATTCAGGGTGCTTTCACTTTCAAAATGTGGAGAACGCTCACGAAGTATATCCAGTTTCTGTGGAGTAAAAAATATGACCTATGTTATTACATGTAGAGAGAAAGTTAAGTCACAAAGAAACAGATAGCACTAGTAGTTGTAAAGTTTTAGCTGCACCGAAAAGGACATCCTATATCTCCAAATCAAATGCAGGAGATTAGAGGATAAGCAGTAAAGCAACTAAAACACTACTTACTAAAGCCACTAAAACACTTGGGTTACTGGGATGAAAAAGAATGTATCAGATTTATAGGATAAAAGATGATAATATGGCATCCAACATTTGAAACCCTTACAATGTAAATTGATAATACAAAAGAATGTAAAGATATCACTGTATCTACAAATTTAAAAGACCAAACCAATATGTGCATGTAGCAAAAAGCCCAAAACTATTATTCAGAATCAGATGTATGATAATTAACAGCTATACTCACAGCCATTAGGAAAATAACATAGATGGATCAGAAAACATGTTGCCTAGTAAGCTACTGATTGGACATAAGGTCCATACTGAAACAGTCAACTAATTGACTACAAGATAAAATCAACCATAGATCACCTTAATTAACTTTGAGCTAAGTACATGGCTGGACAATTTCAATCTATCAAAATATTGTCAAATGCAGCTGTTGCTGCTTCATACATGATTTTCTGCTATGATGATAGTATACATTTATTAGCGAAGCATGAGGTATGTAATCTGTGAATCAAAGACTCAGTTTGAGGATTAAAACACAAATATGGTGTATCAAGGTCCAAGATATTAAAATTCATTATGCACCATGGTTTTCTTGCTTATTTTCAGAAACATTCTTTTTTTATTGATCAAGCAAAGACAGTTCTGCCACAGCGGAATATTGCACACAAAAAGAGATTTAATCCAACTCAGCTAAACAACCTCATCCGTTTCACAAGTTGCAGAATTTAGAAAATTGTAGTGCCAACCACCTGCATTATTTGTCCAGATCCATTTCATAAATCTCCGGAACAAAACTCACATAAACCCCAAAACTGATACAGTGATACTAACAAAGATGTTCTTCTGCCAGTTTTTAGACCACAACATTAAATCTCACTTTATAGAATTTTTAGAGTTATAACACTGGAAAAGCTTAACATGATAAAACCCCAAACTCAACCAATTGAAGCAAAAATAGCATATTGAAAAAAATATAATGAAAATTTACTACAGCAAGGCTTAATGTACCGACAAGTTGGAATCAACTAAATGGATCTTTCTTGGAATCAACTAAATGGATCTTTTTCTGCCACTGACTTCTTTTCTAGGGAAATAAATGACAAGTAGCAAAACTAAAAATAGCTAGTGTCGGTCGAGAAGTCCAGAAATTTGTTTCATTATAACTGCATACTAAACTATTATAGAATATTTCTGAATTATCTCTTTAACCAAATAGAGTCATGAAGATCACTGTGTTGAGCTAGAACAATTTAGAAGAAATAAATGGCCATAATTTTTCACAATGTTCGTGCCAAATTAGAGATTTGGAGAAAGTAAACTGCAAAAAAAATTTAAACATGTTTACCTTTTAGCGCCAAGGAAAGAATTGAATTGGATTACAATGCCCAAGAAACATAACAATTTGGAGAAAAAATAAGTTTTGTGTCCTCCTAAACACCTTCAGAAACAAACATTACTCATCTAAAATTTAACTTCAGAGCATGAAGAGCAGAAGGAAGAGAACTGAGAGAAAAGATGAGGAAAGGTATGACCTTACAAGCATAGACCCCATCTTTGTTAATGATTTCCGTACTAATTCTTGTGATGACTGCATTGGCATCATATTATTAGTACATTTCACAACAGTCATAGTTTTAATGGCTTTCTCACATCACGTGATACCAAAATGTTGGCTTTCAGCCATATGGTCATCTTTGAGATAAGCAACACAAGTTTTCCTTTTTCAAATGCCATTAGTATACTTCAAGTTCTCATCGAACATGCCATGTGACATAAGTAAAATTCTTAGTTTTACCCAAGGTTTGACTTACCGGTCCGTACCGGTGGATCAACATATTGTCAGTACCAGTACAATACCGATACCAGATATTAAAATATGATATAATATTTTTTATAATATAATATTGTATAATATAAATATTAAAATATTAAAAAAATAAAAGAAAAGGGGTGACGTCGATGAGGCGACATCGCCGATCTTTCTCCCGTCGGGAGATGCTCTCCTCACGCCGGGAGAAAAAGCGTCATGATGCGCGACGACATGGGCGACAGCAGCGAGGTATTCTACGCTTCTTTTTCTTCTTTTCCTTTTCTTCTTCCCTTTTCTTCCTCAATCGACCGACGGTCGATTTTTGGTGGAACCGAGCGGTCGAACGATAACTTGACGGACCGGTATGTACCGCCCATATCGAGCAGTACAAGTTGAAATTGTAAACCTTGGTTTTACCAATATCCGCTGAAATCCTAAGAATGTTGCAGATTATCCTACGCTAGCATCTCCAGGTTATTCTAAGACAAATATTGGTTTTCTTAAAAGAGCAAGTACAGATCATCCTACGCTAGCATCTCCGAAGGTTGGTATATTTATCAATGCGCTGGTCAGAAAAATAAAATCTTGGATGGCAAGTATCACATTCAGTAATAAACTATTTTCAGCCATTAAAAGAGATTATGCATATAATGTCAGTGCTAATTTCTTGAAGTATGGAGAATATTCAGAAACAAAAACAATAAGAGAATTAGAACAATTGTATATTCAAATTCGAGCTAAGAACTTACATCATCCTCTCCTAAGGAAAGATGGCGCTGATGCCTAGGTAAATCAGTTAAACAACCAGGGATAGTGTTCTTGGTAGAAACAAGTATCAGCTTGGTCAACCTCTGTATTCTACTCATCAAAGCAGCTTTGGCTTCCTCTTCCTCTTCTAAACGGGATTGCATCTTCACTTGACCTTCCTCAAGCTGCTTGCACAAAACAAGAACATGATTCCTTCTAATTAGTATTATTACCACCAAGTTTGAAGTTCTGATGAGATCATTTTCTTTCTACATGCCATTAAAAATCTGTTTCATGAATGATCTTAATGTACTTTTCAAGGCACCTGTAGCACATTTTCACATGTTTACCTGCTGGCGCAAGATCATGATTTCCTCCTGACTAGCTCCACTTAGCATTCCTTTCTTTAACTGCTCAAGTTCTTGCTTTAAGCTAGATATTTCCTTCTGATACTTTTTAATTAATGACTTTTCATCAATAATCTGGAACAACAAATTCAAATTGCTAATAAGCATCCCGATTTAAGAGTATCAGGATTTCCAACCAAAGAAAAAATGATGCATATCTACCCTGTTACGAGAAGCATAAATTTCAACTCGTTTTGCCCTACTTGCGAACTTTAATGTGTTATGAGTTTCCTCCATGCTACTAGATGCAGGTGTAACTGTACAAATGAGCTGCACAACACACAAAACTAATTAGATTTTTCATCATTTGGTAAACAACTATGCTTACATACAAAAGTCAGAAATCCAACCACATAATAGCTTGTAGGAAATTGAAATATATAATAATAGTATATGTACAACAGATGAGAGAAAACCATATCAAACATCTCAAAGCATAGCAGCATACTGAAAGATTATCATAAGGCATGGCTAGTCAATACACACCGATATAAGCCCATGGCCACTCAATGAAGACTGAAGAAGTCGAGTCAATTTGGAATCACGATAAGGAATATGAGAAGCTCTCCGCTCACTAAGCTTTCCAATAACCTTTTAAAAAGTAAGTGACAAGGTTAGCATTATAACTGGAGAATCAAATACAAATAGATACAAACTACTCATGATACACCATGACCAAATGCCCATATAACACATATAATGGAACCATATATCATCTACAATTTGCTGATAAATTTTGAACAATCTAAGGCAAAAGTTGGTTCTACTTCCAGAATTAAAATAATTTTCACAAGACCTGCATTTACAACGTGTATGCTAATATTGAGTTAGAATTTGCAGGAAAATGAAGTGGGGAGAAGAGCATAATAAAATCAACAAAAAAAGCTACATTAAACTAATTTTACTTCTCTCAGTACCATGTATAATGATAATCTAATCATTATCATGCTAGAACCTTTGCTTGTAATGCAGGTTCATTTGATCTGATGACATAAATTGCCTGGAAAAGACAAGAATAGTAGAAGCGAAAATAACTGTAGATAGTTTTTATTATTATTATTGAGAAATAGTAAAAAATGTAAAGTTAAAAAATAATAAAAAATGCATTTCTATGATAAATATATAATAAAATAGTTTATTATTAGTGATAAACAGTAATAATAAATTTTAGTTAAAATAAAAAAATAAATTATGACAACAATACAAAATCATATCATCAAATTAGTGTGATGAAATATATAAACAGTAATCATATAATCAAAAAAATTATATAAAACAAAATTACTAATATGACTAGTTACAAATTTTTAATAGGACCAAAATTTTGTATCTGAAAGATTCAATTTTGATCAAAATGGTAATAAGTTGAGGTGAAAATTTTGATATCTCAGTTTTCATCTTCCTAAAGCAACTACAATCAGCCTCCAAGACAAACAAATACTAGTTCTAAAACTTTACTTGTAAGATCATAATTTTCAAGTTATATTGCTCCTTAGAAATATTATGTCCTATTTTCTGATTTATTTGTAGTGAATGTACGAGAGTCCAGCACCATAGAAACTTTATACGAAGAAACTTCAGAGTTATGTTCATGATTTCCAACAGGAGAATCTATCAAGTGGAAGTTATTAGAGATCACCTTACTAGAAAAGAGGAAAAGAATAGCTTATGTAGTTAACGAAAGATTTAATACATCCATTCAATAATATTAGGCACCTACTGTTCCAAGAGTTAAAAGACTTTTATTGATGTAAGATCCTTCCTTCCTTCTCAGACCAGTTGTCTCAGTTTTTGAACTCTCAGATCCGGCTAGATCAATAAGATTCTGAAGAAGAACATCATGGGTGAAGCAAAGCAATAAAGTTAACCAAAGGTGATGCAAGTTTCAAGCTTAGAACCGGAGCATACAAGTTGAGAATACATCACTCCGTCATATTCATCACCATGAGCGCTGCTTTCGATCATCTGTGTAAGTGAACCATTTCCTCAAAGTAAATGAGAGATGACAAAGAACACAACTTCAGAAGAAGCAACATGGTAAAGAAGAGTCAGAAAGCAAAATCTCATAATTGAGTAGCCAACATGATAAAGTCAATGTTATGAACCAAAAGAAAGGTTAAAATAATGATGCTCGTAAAAAAATAATAAATCACTTCCATAAAGCCAATCAGACAATGTGGCACTTTTTCCATCAAAAAATACATAAATATTGAGCATTTTTACATACATGACAGGGCAAAGTTCTATAACTGAAATAGAATAATTACTGACTAATTTGCAAACTGATTTGCACAAAATTATTGAAGAATCAAATAAAATCGGTTCTTTTAATGTCCAGACTCCAGAGAATTGTATTTTCATCATATCCAGTGGTATAACTGACAAACTTATATCTAGCAGTATACTTTTCAAGATAGCAAAGAATTAAGGAAAAGGTTATGTCAATTGCAAGCCTGGATTACTGCAGATCCATCCACATGAACATGATATGCAGGTTAGTTGTATTTAAGTGGAGAGATGAGAAAATGTAATGTGGTAATATTGGCATTGCTTGGTGCTTAGAGACAGAATTCTAAAGATATTCAAACAAATGCCCAACCACCAATTCAAGCTTTCTTACAATGCCATAATAGCTAGTTAAATCAACATTGTCATTTTGTCCATCCACTAAAATCACAACATAATTTGAGCAAAGACAAATTTACTTGGCAAGTTATATCATTAAGAATGATAGCAGGAAAGATCTGTGCAACCTGATCAGCAAAAGTAAGCAAATAGAAATAGAATACTAGAAGTAATATTTGGACTATAGCAAAATTAAAAGATGGATATAGTAGAAGTACTGAAATACTGACAGTTGTACCTACATACCAAGGTAAAAATTGTGTGACTTCTGCTACTGAACAGGTTAAAATTGTTAGAACCAACATGACGATGTTCTGCGTTTTAAACAAAATAATTACAAGAATCAGTTATGACTATTTCAAACATTCAGAAACTAAATTCTTACAATTATTTTAACATAGCTGATAACAAAAACAACTGATGAATATCTAAAAGCAAATATCCTGGAGAAAACAGTAATGTGGTGTATCACTGTACTGTGCAGCGATAAATCCCAATAAGAAGGAACCACCATTGAAATACTTTCATAATCTTTCTTTCTTATCCCATGAGCAGCCACTCATGTTCTTCCAAAAGAAAATATCTTGACTGTGGAAGAAACTTTTGGACAGCATAAGTCTTGGACAAAATCCACAAATCAGGAAACTTTATGTCCATCAACACTATATCATCAATACATCACAGAATATACCTGGGAAGGCCTATACTTATAAGTTCAAAAAACAACAGAGAACCCTAGAAACCCCATATTTATCAAGCTTATAATGCTTCAGTCACCAATGAAACCTCTGTGTTTGTTTCTATTGGCTGTAGTACAGTAGAACCATGAGAACATCTAATAAAGAAATAGCATATAAAATAAATGGCTATAATATAACCCCAAAAACACTAAAACTGGTTATAGATCTATCCAGAGTTCCAGACACCCTTAGTGATCCAAGTATTCCAAAAAGTCCTAATGGCAACCATAATGGTGCAAATGCACCAAAGCATACTGGAGACGTGCAAAATCACTGGATATATATCTGTAAGCTCAGGGTGCAATGATGACAACAATTATAGTACAGCCATAACAATTTGTGCTTTCACTAGCAATGTGACAAAGAAGACACAATTCATATTTGGTATGGTTGAAAATTAAAAAAGGAAGTAGCAGTCAGCGAGTAACTGAAGGCTTTAGACATCCACTGAGAAAAGAAACCAAAAGGCAGTTCTATATCCAAAATTACTAGAACAATATCTGACATTTAAAAGCAACCAGTGAGACTGAAGTGCTGCACAAGATATTCACTTGATATTGATAAAAAAGTTGATCACCATCAAACTCAGATCTCTCTTCAGCCTATTTAAAATGTAAAACTAACAATTAACAGGGATACAAGTTTCCTTGAAAGGAACAATTATGATACCCTATGATATTGATGGTTCTTTTTTGCTTGTTCAACTTAGAAGTCAATTGATGATCCTAGTTTTGTTATACATCTGATATATTAGTTCAAACAAAATCCTTGGTTTCTCCACATAGTTCTATATAATAAAATAAGATATACTGAAGAAAATGATATATTGCACTGGAAGGAAATGAAGGGTTAAAAATATATATATTAATATATAAATTGAGACATGATAATTGGCATATAACACCAACATTTTTAGGACAACAGCTCCACAATGCAGCTAATGATACTGTCTATGAACGATTATTAAACAAGGCCAACAGAATCTGAAGTATAGAAATGCACTTACAGACAAAAAAAGTTCTAAGAAAAATATATATAATTATAATTTATAAGAACAAAGATCAAGATCGAAAAAGCCAGAAAACAGTGCACTGAACACCATGAGAAGTAATCAAAAACAATCTGCAGAAAGTAACTGAAAACTGCAACGTAGTTATCTGCTTTTTGAGTCTACCTAGAATAATAAGATGATATTATCTGCATCAAAAGTTGATGTCGAGGATTACCCAACCATATAGAACATTAAAGACACTATTTATAAAGAAATCTGCCGCTTAATATATTACAATTGACACATTTTTGAATGGGACATAACCACAAAACATATATCAATTAATAACTTTCCCATGTTTTCATTAACTGAACTTTCACCAACATGCTAGGTTTCTGTTTGTGCATACTAAATAGTAAATACTCATAATAGGCAATAAAAACAGCATCAATGAAAACCCACCTTCTCCAGCAGCAATAAAAGAAAGTGCATGTCCTGGAGATAAAACAACTTCATCCTTTATACCCTCCACATAAGTACCCTACAAAAAGGTTTCTACTGTGATTAGAAAAGGAAAGAAAAAGGTTTTTCCGCAACATAATGACTTAGGAAGGTTTCAACTTATTGAGGAAGTGTCTTGTTAAGCCAACAGCGGAATAGCTAAATCACATAAATAGAAAAAACTTGAAGTGATATATTTACCTCAATATTAAGCTCCAGAAGTTTCATAGACAACCAAAAAAAAAAGGCCACTAACAAATGGCAAAACATAAATACATAGTTAGAGAAAAACAAAGCTCTCCAACAACAAATATTTTGAGGAAAAAAATCACATGGTGATCTACAAAAGGAAATTCCTCTCCTATTACAAACATTAATGTCTGCCTCACAATATCTACAAAAGGAAAATCCTCTCCTATTAAAACAACCCCCAAGCCGAATCATTCATTGAGATAAAATGCTAAATTCAAGGCAAGTAAAAATTCAGAAAAAATCATGTTCATATCCAAAAATACAAAATTCCATCATAATATGGTCACTGGCAGCTGGCTGATATCACACAAAATGCATATCGCCTTCTCCTCAATCAAATATACTTGCTCATTACTTGGTTCATGCAAGAATGTAACATTTTTTCAATATACATGCTATTTGAGCATTTCAGGAATAAGTAAGCAATTCCAAACCATGCATGCCCAAATGGCAATTGTAATAGCTCATGGGCAACTGTATCATACTAAATCTGATTTTTAGACAACTGACATGAGACCTTCAAGATAATTTATTTTGCTTGCATGTTTACCATCTGGACTCAAGACCCCACCAATAATATATCCAATATGAAATAAGAACAAACATAACAACTAAAAATGCAGAATTCAACCTAAAGAGTTTACACACAACTGCATGGATTCAACAAACCATTAACTGTTTTGAGTAAGTCTGGCCTGCTAATGTTTGGTGTAGATGCTTAGGAAGAAAGCATACACATGTAAGAGAAAAATAACAACCTATTCTTTACAACCAGTTGGAATTAGCTGCATGAATACTTCTCCACCTTTAAGCACCATTAAAAATAATGAGTAAGGGCCATAGAATTGTTCTTTGACATTCTAAACAAGTCATGTACTACTTCTCCCAGCATCATCATTATTAGGCAAGATAATTATTTTACGAAGGGCCAGAAACAATATGCACAACGTCATTAATTAGATAAATGTCTTCATACCTGAGCATCTTCTCTTACACGCAGATTTTGTCCAGTGGGATCAAGCAAGTCATTAATAACCTAAACAATAACAAGTCAATAGGTTAGCAAAGAGCTAGGAAATTATCTATGCTTTGAAGAGTATCATAGATTACATGCACCAAGCTCAAGATAGTTAATTTATTTACAATGGCATTCTTGTGATCAAATTAAGTTCATTTGATCGGGCAACTTCTAGTAAGACAACAGTAATCCACTTATCGAATTAAAAATATGCAATAAATATTCAATTGGATTAACACCCAATGACTCATATAAATGACTCGCATGTAAGCTATAGAATAAAGTTAACACTTATATTTTGACTTCGATAAATCATCGTGTAGACCCTTACCTCATTGTAAATCTCAAGGTATGATACACGGAGTAAAAACTCTCTTCCTGGGGTCTGCAAATGAAAACTCTAAGTTTCAGAATCACACGATTTTAATTAAACAGAATTAGTATTGCAAGAAGCATCCAGTACAAAAGTTATGTTTACATTACAATTTACAAAGAAAAATTCGGCTACAATGTCACATGCAATTTCAAACATCACTCCTACAATGTGCCTACTTAATATGTGAAGACCACAAAAGTATGATGTTTTGTTATTTTGTTCAACCTTTCTGTTCAAGTTTCAATATATCTATGCAACAATGTGTCTTCACATGAAAGGTCAATGCATCATATCCGGCAAATAGCTTCATGGAACTCCGTAAATGGCTTAAATCGAAATCAGATTTAGTCCAATCTTGTTATTCCACATATGGACCACAGTTTTGCCCTTAAAACTCAGTTTGAGAATTGATATACTAATCTGGTTATAACTGGTTCAAGTAAGGATCAACCAAGATCCAATTTGTACACAACCCAATCACATTTAGTACTACCTACTATTGGTTATATGAAAATCAACTTCTACTAGTGTATACCCAACAAGTACTTTTGTAATGTCTCTATCAGTAGATCTGATATAATGGGAAGTGGAGTAGTTATGCAAGAAGAAAGACATTAAGTAAACACTAATAATCTGTAGCTCTCCCATTCCTCTCCCACTCTCCTATTGCTCTCCTCTCATCCTTACTATGGAAACTCAATATCGATGGCCTATTAAACAACAAATAAAGTGGTTCTTCCAAAAATATCATGAAACAGGTAATTTAGCCAACCTCAGACTAAGACTAGAATACAATTCCTCTCTTATGCCACCAAATCCATTAAGCTAAGTATAAACTAATCGTCAGACTTGCAATGATGATTGGGAAAGTGGAAACACATAGTGGCTTTTAGCGATCAGACTATCCTAGTACAGTATGATGCAAATGAAAAGAAAAATGCAACTAACCTTAAGTTTGCTACTAAGTTATTCACTTTGACATATAATTTATTATTTCCTTATCATCTATCTGGTTTCATTTTGGTTTAAGGTTCATTATTCACGAGACAAGATAATCATTTGACAATATAAAAAACTGTCACTCTTCTGACTAGAATATGTAATATAACAACTACATTTAATGGTTTGATCCAAGGGATAAGACAAAACGAGCTTGTATATTCAGTTGAATTTAGAGATTTGTTAACATTAAGCCATCTTGAACACTGTAAACAGATATATTTAACCATTTTCCTCGTTATCGATGCTGACCAAGGTTTGTTGTCCCACCCTGTATCGCCCCGTACTGTCATGGACTTAGCGGAATTTGCCAAAGCTGTGTGACACCCTTGCGACCAACTTGTAGAATTAGCTGGAATTGCCTAAGTCGCGAAGCAATCTTTGGCCACTGTTCCGAACTTAGCTGGAATTGCCTAAGTCATGAAATGTCGAAGCATATTTGCCCGCAAAGGGTCAGCCCAATTGCAACCTCGTGCGGGTCCCGAAGGACCTGCAAAAAGAGAAGTTGATTAGTTTTGAAAACGAGCGACGGACAAGTCCCGACGTCTCGTCAAGAGGGCACCTCTTAGAAGCAATTCGTCGAACATCATGTGTGCAGCAGAAAAAGAGAGAAAGAGAACGAAACAGGACTTTGGAGTGCTGTAGGAACGATCGCAAGTCCACAAACGACGGTTCCCAAGGGTATCGGACGCAAATCACTTCAATTTCTTTGAGTGCTCACGGCCGACTACTATCCCGAAGCCTCATCCAGCCCTGTGCCACCCGGGGGGTTCCAAAGGGCTAAGATGGCTGACATTTTGCTCCGCTCGGTTCGGTCATCCCAGCACGCGACCCAAAACTGGGTAGTTTTGGGACGATTTCCGCTCGCTCCATGCGTGACGATCGTTCGACTGACTATTTCTGCTCACAATTCCTAGGCAAAATCACCCAAAACCAAGGCAAAACAGGCTGCCCAACATTTATACAAACAACAAAAAGCGATGAACGATTCACGGGATGACCGTTCGTGACATGCTCCCCCACTTAACTTATTAACGCCCTCATCGACGCTTGTCGATAGGCTTTAACGCAGGCTTCTTCATGTCGTAGGGCGTCTTCTGGCTCCCAACTGGCTTCAACCGGGGAAGTTTTTGCCACTTCACCAAGTACTTAGTTTGCTCGGCTCCATTGGGTAGCTTAGTCTTGCGAACCGCCAGAATTGTCTCAACTCGCTTTTTATAGGAGGCTCTGATTGGGGGTAGTCGAGTTGAAATATTTCGTAAGGCGTCTTGCGGATCTGAATGGTAGGCTTTTAAGTTGCTTACATGGAAGACGTTGTGAATTTTAAACCATACTGGCAGCTGCAACTTGTAGGAGACGTTGCCTACTCGACTGATGATTGGGAAAGGTCCTTCATACTTGCGTACCAATCCTTTGTGCACTTTGTGCCTAAAGAACTGGAGTGATGTTGGTTGGAGCTTCACTAACACCAAATTGCCAACTTTAAATTCTTGGGGTCGCCTTCCCAAGTCGACCCACTTCTTCATCTTTTTAGCCGCCTTTTCCAAGTAAGCCCGTGCAATATCTGCATTTCGATGTCATTCTTTTGCAAAGTGATATGCTGACAGACTACTCCCGTATATCCAATGGCCAATGTGTGAGGGGTCGATAGCTGTTGTCCTGTGATAATCTCAAAAGGGCTCTTGTTGAACACAGAGCTCCGCTGCAAGTTGTAGGAGAATTGGGCTATGTCCAACAGTTTCACCCAATCTCATTGATTAGCACTCACATAGTGTCGGAGATACTGTTCTAACAGTGAGTTAATTCTTTCGGTTTGACCATCCGTCTGAGGGTGGAGGCTTGTGGAGAAGTATAATTTCGATCCCAATAGCTTGAATAGCTCGATCCAGAATCGCCCCAAGAACCGAGAATCTCAATTACTAATGATATTGTGTGGGACTCCCCAATACTTCACATTCTTCATCATCAACTTGGCTGCCTCTTCTGTTGAACAATGTATGGGAGCAACAATAAACGTTGCATACTTTGAAAACCGATCGACAACTACAAGTATCGATCCCAGTCCCCCTCAGGCAAGCTTGATATAAAGTCCAAGGAAATGCTCTCTCATGGCCCTTCTGGCACCGGCAGCGGCTCCAAAAGTCCCATTGGCTTTCGCTGCTCTACCTTATCTTGTTGGCACGTAAGGCATGTACGAACATAATCCTCCACATCTGTCCCATTTTTAGCCAATAGAATGCCCTCTCCACGAGAGCCATTGTCCGATGAATGCCCAGATGATCGGCCCAAAGGGAATCATGACACTCTCTCAAGAGTTCACGCCTCAAGTTGTCCACCCGCGAAACATAAACTTTATTCCCTTTAGTGTAGAAGAGTCCCTCCTGGACCCAAAATCGTTGCACCTTGCCCTCTTTGATGAGTTGCATCAGGGTTACTGCTTGAGGATCACTGTACAGTCCATCCCTAATCCTGGAAAGAAAGTTGGAGTGCAACTAACTTGCTTGGCTTCCGCCTTCCAACTGTATAGCATTCACCAGTTCAACTTTCCTGCTCAATGCATCGGCCACGACATTTGTCTTTTCGGGCTTGTACTCCATTACCATGTCGAATTCGACCAAGAAGTCCTGCCATCTTGCTTGTTTCGGGGAGAGTTTCTTTTGAGTCTGGAAGTAACTCATTGCGACATTATATGTCCTTAGCACGAATGGTGCTCCCAAGAGGTAGTGTCGCCAGACTCGTGGACAGTGGACCACCGTTGTCATCTCTTTTTCATGCACTGGATATCGCCGCTCGGTCTCATTGAGCTTACGACTCTCATAGGCCACTGGATGACCCTCTTGCATAAGTACTTCCCCAATAGCGAAGTCAGAAGCATTTGTATGGACTTCAAAAGGCTTCCCGTAGTTTGGTAATTTGAGTATTGGTTCCTCCAACACAGCAGTCTTTAGATCTTGAAAAGCCGCTTCATACTTGTCTGACCATCTCAAAGACTGCTCCTTCTTTAGTAACTCCGTCAGTAGAGCTGCGCGCTTTGAATATCCAAAAATGAAACGTCGATAATAGTTGATGAAACTAAGGAAGGATCTCAACTCAGGTACCATCTTCGGTGTTCGCCATTTTGCCACAGCTTGCACCTTTGATTCGTTTATCCGAATGGAACCACCGCCGATTCAATGTCCCAAGAACAAAATTTTTGTCTGCGCAAAGTAGCACTTCTCCCTCTTCACAAATAAGGTGTTCTCCCTGAGAACTCTAAAGATTGTCCGAAGGTGTTCAGTGTGCTCCTCGAGCATCTGGCTATAGACGACGATATCGTCTAGATAGACGACCATAAACTTATCCGAATACTCTTTGAAAAGCTGATTCATCAGAGTACAGAATGTGGTCGGAGCGTTAGTTAAACCAACAGGCATCACCAGAAACTCGAACGCTCCATACCTAGTTACACAGGTAGTCTTCGCCTCATCACCTTTTGCAATGCGCACTTGCCAATACCCTGACCGAAGGTCAAGTTTGGAGAAATACATTGCCTTGCCCAGTTGATCGAACAAATCCGCGATGAGCGGAATGGGATATTTGTTCTTCACTGTCACACATAATCGGAGGCTCCCATCTTGTTTCTTCTGGAAGAGAACTGAAGCTCTGAATGGTGCCTTTGAACTGCAGATGAGACCACCGCTTAGCAGTTCATCTAACTACTTCCTCAGTTCTGCTAACTCTAGAAGGGCCATGCGGTAGGGTGGTCTCGCTGGAGGCTTAACTCCCGGCTCCAACTCAATGTTATGATCCACGCTTCTGCATGGTGTTAGAGTCTTCGGCAACTCGGGTGATATGACGTCTCTGAACTCCTTCAGAACGTTTGCCACCACAGCAGGTTCGTGAAGTTAATTCACCTTTTTGCACCCCTTTCTTCAATTGTAATGCCAATATTTGATGTGGGTCCTTGGTTCTCCCTCGGGAAACTAGAACTACGCAGGGGTCGTCGCCTCCCATCATGCATAAAGAGTTTAGGAACGACATCGGCACTAACTTCACCGCGTGCATGAACTCCATTCCAAGAATCACTTGGAAGTCGTCCAATGGCACCGCCATCATATTCGAGCACCCGCTCCACGTTCCAATCTTGATAGGGACTCCCTTTGCTAATCCGAAGATCTGCTTGGCCTCCGAGTTCACAGCTTTCATGTGACTTGGGTTCTTCTCCAAGACAAGTCCAAGCCGCTTTACTTCCCGATCAGCAATCAAGTTGTGGGTAGCTCCGGTGTCCACCATTGCCAGGGTTGTTCGGCCATTAAGCTTGATGTCGACATACATTAGCTCGCTGCTTGCTGCCTTCTGCACCTTTATCTTTGTTCTCTCCCCCACTTGACCCCGTAATGCATTCAACATACGCATCGCTCCCATTCGGGGTCCTTGCGACTCCTCGTCGTCGCTGCTAGATTTCGAACTGCTCGAACTAAGGGTGACGGCTTTGCCCTTGTCCGACTTGTGGGGGTGGATTGATGTCGTTAAGGCATTGAGTGCCTGCTTCTGCGGGCACTCCCTCACCATGTGCGGTCCTCCGCACAAGAAGCATCCGCCAGATTTTGGGGCTTTGCCTTTTGAGCTCGATCCTTTGTGGAAGTTCTTTTTCTTCTGTTCACCCCAGACTCCTTGGCACGAGAGTGTTTTGCTGGGCGATTTCCCGAGGATTGTTTGTTTCTTCTTTCCTAAGTCTTCTGAAGAAACGAAATCAGTCGACCTTTCCGCCGCTGCAATTGCCCCGACCACGTCAGTGACATTCCTCCGATTTAGTTCTTGTTGTGTCTATGGCTTTACACTGTCGAGGAAGCTCAATAGTTTATCCTTTTCGGACATGTCTTGTATATCCAGCATCAGTGCCGAAAATTGCTTCACATAGTCTCGGATGGAAGTACTTTGGCGGAGTCGCCTCAGTTTCCTTCTTGCAACGAACTCAGTGTTCTCGGGCAGAAACTACGTTCTCAACTCGCGTTTCAAGTTTTCCCATGTATCCACTCGGCATCGACCTTGTTGGATTTCTTCCCAACTAGTTCGCCACCAAAGTTTTGCATCTCCATTCAGATCATGGTTGCTATAGAAACTCTGGTTTCCTCCGAATCGGGTCTCGTAGCACAAAAATATTGTTCCATGTCGAACAGGAAATTCTCGAGCTCTTTGGCATCTCTAGCGCCCCCATAGCAATGCGGCTCTGGTGCTCTGAAGCTTTGTGGCGATGCAGCACGGGTATTGTTTCCTCCCGCATTAATGGTTCTAGTGAGCAACGTCACTTTTGCCATTAGTTCTGCCACAACTTCATGTAGATGTCGTACAGAGTCTTTAGTATCCTCCGTCAGTTGGTCGACCAGGGACTCAAACCCTATCGATCCGAGATTCAGCTTCTTCTTGCGAGCTCTCTACCCCAAGGAGCCTTCCTTGGCCTTGGTAGAGTTCTTGCAAGCTCGCTTCAAGGACATCGAGGCGGGTTTCCACCGTTGAAAGTCTCTCATTGTGGCTCCTTTTCCCAGTTGGTGCACTAGATTGTGCTTCCTCCACTCCGGAGAGTATCCAACTTCACGCTCGTCATGTTCACTGTCGTGCTCCTCATGAGCTCGGCAATTTGCGGCGAGTTGCACTGACCCTACTTGGGGTAAAGGTCCGACTTGCCCCATCTTGCTCGATTCACCACGGTGCTTCGCCATGGCGAGATTGCGAATCATCTTCGCTTGTTGTTCGAATTGCTTGCCTGCTCTGATACCACAATGTCACGGACTTAGCGGAATTTGCCTAAGCCGTGTGGCACCCTTGCGACCAACTAGTAAACTTAGTTAGAATTTCCTAAGTCGCGAAGCAATTTTTGGCCACTGTTCCGGACTTAGCTGGAATTGCCTAAGTCATGAAACGCCGAAGCATATTTGCCCGCAAAGGGTCAGCCCAATTGCAACCTCGTGCGGGTCCCGAAGGACCTGCAAAAAGAGAAGTTTATTAGTTTTGAAAACGAGCGATGGACAAGTCCCGACGTCTCGCCAAGAGGACAGCTCTTACAAGTAATTCGTCGAACACCTTATATGTAGCAGAAAAAGAGAGAAAGAGAGCGAAACAGGACTTTAAAGGGCTGTAGGAACGATCGCAAGTCCACAAACGACAGTTCCCAAGGGTGTCGGACGCAAAACAATTCAATTTCTTTGAGTGCTCACGCCCGACTACTATCCCGAAGCCCCATCCAGCCTTGTGCCACCCGGGGGGTTCCAGAGGGCTGAGATGGCTAACATTTTGCTCCGCTCAGTTCGATTGTCGCAGCACGTGAAAACGACCCAAAGCGCGCTTTGGCTCGCTCGCTGGCGATTCTTCTGACTGACTGTTTCTGCTCACAATTCCTAGGCAAAATCACCCAAAACCAAGGCAAAACAGGCTGCCCAACATTTGTACAAGCAATAAAAGCGACAAACGGTTCACGGGACGACCGTTCGTGACAGTACGGGTAGTACATACCAATTCGACAGGATACCGATATGTGGACCACCCCATACAAAGGCCTTATCCACAGCTTTCCCAACACCTTTATTATTATTGCCTTCTTTCTTTCTCAACACCTTTATTATTATTGCCTTCTCACGCAGCACCCAAAGCAAAAAGACAAGGCGAGTATGATTGACAACGCGCTTCAGAAGCACTCCACGAAACTACAATGCGCACATATAAGTTTTGGTAGACACTAATCTTCAAGCTGCCCGAAAGTAATAATTGGAAGGTGCAGAGATGATTAAAGAACTGCGAGTTTATTCATCTAGATCAATGGCACTTCGATTGTAATCAGAGGCCTGTAAATGCTGTTAGAAAATGGAAAGTCTAAAGAGGTATAATCATTTTTGTACCTAATACACTCGATGATCTACCTTACCACACAGTACAAATTTAATAAATAATAATATTAATATTAATATTATATTATATTATATAATCTAAATATATGTTAAAAATTAGAAAAAGAGACCAGACAGCGCCTCGTGGGAGAGATGAGACGACGCCACCTCTTCCCGAACGGGGACGAGGGCGAGGCGCCACCTCATCTTTCCGCACGGGGACGAGGCATCGCCTCAGTGACGAGTCTCCGCCTACTCTTCCCGCGGGGACGAGGCGCCGCCTCGTTTCTCCCGCAAGGCGAACTATGCGTTGTTTTATATATATATATATATATATATATATATATATATATATATATATATATATTAATGTGTTGGCGTTATGCAGTACGTATTGCTTCTGCAGATGCATCGATTAGATACCGTATGTGAACCAATACGACAAACCTTGATGCTGACTATAATAATAATGAATAAAATTCAAATAATCAACTCAAAGATGGTTACAAATGCAACTTGTAACCATGTATTGTCCCATAGAGAAATACTCAATGTTCTCAGTTCCACAAAGAAATTGCAGCAAATATTGGGTTACAGACAATCTGAATAAATGGGACAGCTGGCTAAATATAATAATAGAGACACTTAATAGCATACATCTTGAATTATGCTGAAGACATCCTTGATGGCCAGTGGTATAATACCAGGAGTCTTTGGATCACCCTATAAATGAAAGAATCAGCACAAAAGATATGAGTTTAAACAAGGATTGAAGCAGATGCATGGAAAACTTTGTATATACCTCAAAGATTCAAAGATTCACACTCATATTTATAGGTTCAATGTGGAAGTTCATGGTTAACACAGGTAGCGAGCAAAAAAAAAAATTCATGTATTAACAAGGTGATATTGCAGTCAAGACTGAGAAAACAGAAAAAGATAATAGCAGTAAATTTCCAATCCTGCTAAAGAATATATTACAAGTATACAATGAGACATTAAGAAGTAAATGCTTGATGCAATAGTCTTTAAGAGAAGTAGATGTAAATTGAAACATTGCATCAAGTAAGAATTTGAGCTTAGCTTCAGCAGCTGCTTGCCAGATACCTAATATGGTGTGTGTGATCTGATATCTCTTAGTACTCAAGTTCACAATGATCTCCACATTATCTTCATCATAGGAAGCATCTTTGTAGATGCCTTATTTTCTTTTTCTTGATGCCGCATTAGCCCATCAAACGGAGTTGATTTATAGTAATTTGTACTATTCCTAATATAGCCTACTTAACATCACTATTCTTTTAAGGAAATTAGAGGGATGAGAGAGAGAGAGAGATGGACCGTGGTGACTGACCACTATGTCATGGCACCTTGATAATTTTGCCCTAGTTGATGGTCAATATCAAGAATACATTCCAAAGTATGAAATACCATAGACTGATCTGGCATTGCATCATCATTCTCTCCACTATTTCCCCCTTTTTTTCTCCTTTTGCTACATCTCATCAACATTTATTTCTTCTTTGCTTTTGATATCACACATGCTTTGTCAAGCAATCCAGTGTTAATCTGTGCTAAACACAGCATATGATTAGTCAAGTGTTCCTTGGTGTTTGTACTGTAACTTGTCCAAAGATGGAGTCAGGAATCAGTCACATGAGAAATCTAAAGCAGATGCTCTTAACACTTATCAGATCAATGAAAAGGCATTTAAGTGACAACTAATCAAGTGACCATAGCAAGAATGTTTTATAGAAGAGGATGAAAGTGACATTCAGTTGGCCATTGTCACAGGGTACTCTGCAAAAGTAAACAACGAAAAAGCATCTACAGAAATTTATTATTGTCATATGTTGCAGTTCAATTTTACAATAGAGAAAGTAGATCTAATATGTGAACTTCATTTATCCCACAGTATTTTGTGTGTGTATGGTTGAACAGTAAAATTTACTTTGCTAAGGAGAAGGTGCAGCTTGCATTCCTGTTATCCACTGAATAAGGCATTTAAGAGACAACTAATCAAGTGACCATAGCAAGAATGTTTTATAGAAGAGGATGAAAGTGACCTTCAGTTGGCCATTGTCACAGGGTACTCTGCAAAAGTAAACAATGAAAAAGCATCTACAGAAGTTTTATAGTCATATGTTGCAGTTCAAGTTAACAATAGAGGAACTACATCTCATATGCGAACTTCAATTATCCCACAGTATTTTGTGTGCATATGGTCAAACAGTAAAATTTACTTTGCTAAGGAGAAGGTGCAGGTTGAATTCCTGCTATCCACTGATGGTGGAGTAATCAGCAGAGAAAACTATATTTGGAAACTAGTTTTTGGATATGAAGTCCATGAGAAATAAACAAGAACTTCTACTACTCCCAAATGATATGATGACATGTTCCCTTTATCATATCTTCTTCCATGAAAATTGACCCACCAGTTTTGCAAGGATAAGAACATTGAACAGAACAATCAAGTGGAAATGGTCCACCAATTGTGCAATGTAGTCAAATTAAAAAGCAGCAGAATCAAGGGCCTATTATTATTCAATTAAATCTTGAGCACAAATGGGCCTCTTTGCTTTCTCTCATAACACACTAGTAGCACTCCCCGAACATATTTCCTTCACTTGCATCGGAGATGAAGTTTCATTGGAAGGAGCAACAAGATGAAACATCATTCAACGCTATAGTTTCTTCTCTTCCTTTTTTATTGAAGGTGCCAGCATCAATGCAATAAATAAATAGAAAGTATATGAACTTGAAATACTAAACAAACACCACTTAAGCAAGTTTAACAGAACCAATAACAAAGAAAGTGAAACAACATTAATATGACAAAAATTGTGCACCAAGGATTAAAACTTAAGCAAACTAAATGGGTTCATTTGGGAGCAGGAAATTTCAAAATTTTGAGTTACTGAAAACATGATAACATGTCTCTTTATGTGAGTTGGAAAGAAGAGAAAATACGAAAAGAAATACTATAATCAACTAAAAGAATTGTTAAAAATAAAGATCATTAGGATCGTCTATCACATGACTATCAACTTTTTTATTGAAGGTGCCAGCATCAATGCAATAAATAAATAGAAAGTATATGAACTTGAAATACTAAACGAACACCACTTAAGCAAGTTTAACAGAACCAATCACAAAGAAAGTGAACCAACATTAATATGACAAAAATTGTGCACCAAGGATTAAAACATAAGCAAACTAAATGGGTTCATTTGGGAGCAGGAAATTTCAAAATTTTTGAGTCACTGAAAACGTGATAACATGTCTCTTTATGTGAGTTGGAAAGAAGAGAAAATACGAAAAGAAATACTATAATCAACTAAAAGAATTGTTAAAAATAAAGATCATTAGGATCATCTATCACATGACTATCAACTTACATGCATTGTGTGGGTCTTGCCACTACTAGTGACACCATAGGCAAAAACTGTACCTACAAGTCAATTGGAGTTGAGGTTAGTAAGAGTCTAATTAATGCTTAGTTTGAAAGATCTAGATTGAACACAGTATTATCGAAACAAGGCAATGTAAATTTTAATTAGTTCCAATTAGTAGAAACAGCCTCTTTCAGATAGAAGAGCACAAATAATTTTTTTATTGCTAAGAAATGCCATATATGAAAATACAAGCAATTTTTTGGTTAATTTCAATGACAAATGGTACGTGGCAACATTCTTACACACACTTGTTACCTGATCAAAATCCAAAACTCAAATAAAGCTTTTAAAAATATATCAGTTAATATAGTAAACAACCAGGCATGGTCAAATACATCAGAGCCATCAAAGAGTTGAAAAAAAAAATCTAGATATTCTAGGAATCCAAGTAATTTAATATTATCTTTGTAACACCCCAACTTAGTCCTATATCAAAAGTCAGCAAGTTAAATTGACTCTGATGGGTGAATAAATGCTTCAGCTTAATAAAATTAATGAAATTAATGGGTTAGTTATCCCATCAAGTCATATCATGACAAATGATGTGCGTTAATCTAGTCTTGGACATGATGAGGGATTTGAGTAGAAAAAGATCATTCGTAGATGGGACCACAAGGTATGTCACAGCATAGAGCCACCAGTATGCAAACCTCACATATGTCATGCTAAGGTTTGGTCTAGCCTATGTTGGATCTTGATGAGGATGTCAAGCCACCAATTTAGTCTCACATTAGAAGTGAGTAAGAACCTATATCGACTCATAAGAGTATAATGGTTGATCTCTAAGGGTCTGATGGCTGATTTACAAGGGTCTGAGAGTTGCTGTTAACTCAAGGTTAAGTATTTTTGACTAATGGTTCATGCTCAACAAAATTAATAGGTCACTTTCATACAATCTTCCTCGACTACTACAACTTTGAGAATCACAAGCCCCTAAATGCATTGCAACATCCAAAGATTAATGAGCCACAAGTTAAGGAAAAGGCATTCAAGTACCTTGATTCCTTACATCTTTCTATTTTACATCAATCTCACCAAGTTTGACAGACACAACAAGCCCCTTTTTCACCCAAAGTAACATTGACCAAGAATAATAAACCTTGTCAAGGACTTATATATCTGATTGACATACAATCCATGATTCCACAACCCACCATCAACAAAAGGTTTGTAACAATTTAATAACATCAAGCAAATATAGTATAAATATCTCCCATTGCATATCTCTTTTATTTTTAATTAGTCAATTAGTCTAAGTGCTAAATATTATAAAAAGTTGGATAAAGTTCCCTATCAATTATTTTGAAGTTTCTTTAAATTTTATGACAGTAAAGAAGTAGAATTTTTATCTACAAGACCAACCTTGTGCTTGTCAAGCCAAAGAAACAGCATAATTGAAGAACATGAAGCACATTTGTACTCAACATATGCAAATAAAATATTTAGAACTTGCAGGTAAACAATGAAAAAGAAGACCAAATTAATAAACCATTGATGCCCTCCATTGCAGCTTTGACTATAGGCCGAGCAGAAACATCATAAACTACTTGAGTCGTTGTGGAAGGACCAAAAACTCTGTCTACAAAATAAACATATATTAGATAACAACAAATTAATAAGGGTATGATAAGAAAGAATTAAGGTTTGAAACTGGTATTATTTAAAGACATATCATCCAATAGTTTCTTCCATTTCAGCAAAGAGGAAAACAGTATACGCATATCAAAACTTCATAGCAAGCAAGACTTGGCAATTGGACAGTAGGAGACAGTATTCTGTTGTTCAACACATTGTGCTATTACAAAATTGAAAGAGAAAGACAGCGGAATATAATTTTTGCACACACAAAAAACTGCAAGATAGAGCAAAAATCAGATTTTTAAAAGAACACTTTGCATATAGTAGCAATGCCTTCAAAAAAATTACCCTTGACAAAGCTTAGCTGCAAAAGAAAAGATAGATTTGATTCTTCTTAAGGAAAAGAAAATCCAACCTCATCATATGCGAGCTATAGCCTTGGTAGAGCTACAAGGTAGGAGGAATGTACATAAAGTTACAACTATAGACTCCAAAAAGAAAGTTCAAATACACATACAGCACCCTTAAACCAAGTCCTGAAATATCATGGGAATTTTATGTTAACATAACTTGAGATGTAATGTGGCAAATTATACTGTTCATTTATCAACTTCAACGATAAACTACATAAGGATCATTGACAGGGAGAAGAGTAGCTAATACCTATGAATCAATTAGGTGTCCTGCCAGCATCATGAAAAAGGTTTTAGTTCATGGCCCTATAAAAATGTCAATCAAGACTCGTTTTCACGGGGTTATGAAGCAACTATAACTTGAATCCAATTGCCTGATATGCTGAAATATAATGTATTAGGGGTGGCATTTAGATGGATTAAAGGTTACTAAGTGGTCTGGATCCCAAAGAATTCACATTGTGCCTCCTATATAGACAGTGAGCCTATGACGGATCTCTAGTATGGGGTTAGGACAGATGGACCTACCCACCTTTTATCGCAAGGATCTCCACTCGAAGGTTTAAGATCTCAGTTGGGTGTCAATACCTATCAGTATGGTTCCTGACAAACCAATGCATCAAATTTCAGTACAGTTCATTACCATCCAAACAGGAGAGAAGAGGAGGATGAGACATGGTCGAGGAAACGGTTACCAGGACAAGGAGGAAGGGGAGACACCAACAGCAATGTAGTGATGAAAGATACAACTGACATGCAATGAGGAAGAGGAGGAGATGGCACTGGAAGAGGGGGAGAGAGAGAGAGAGAAAGAGAGAGAGAGAGAGAGAGGGAGAGAGTACATGAAAAAGAGAGAGTGAGGACGATGAAATTGGAAAAAATATAAATGTCAAAAATTAAAGAAAAGGATTATAGATAGCGAACAATAATCTTATCGCCCAGTACCTGAATTGGGTTATTTACTGCTTGGTATGATGAGCAAATCAGACAGTACAACCCATATAATCCTAACCATGCAAAATCATCTGATCTACAGCTCCTTCAGTTGTCAGACTGGTAAATAACAGCCCGTACTGACCAGTCTGTGTAGTATTTGATGCTTTGCACAAGTCTCCAATGAAGAAGGCTAGAACAACTACAATGTAGTATCAACCTCGGTGCTTTACTGCCTAGAGCATGACAAGATGAGCAGTAGTGATGCTGATCAGGAAAAAGAATATACCAAGCTTTTGACTATTACAAAAGGCTAAGATGTGCTGTGTTATCTTGTTGAAATAGTACCACTAGCAATTAGGCTAATCTTGCAATTCTATTCTTGACATTAACAGTATAACATCAGAAAGAAAACAGAAACATGAAGCATTGTCAAATGAAAATGGAATGGGACAAGAGGCATTGGCATCATGCTTAGGATATTTAAATAAACGTCTTAGCAGCATACACAAGAAACCATATAGGAAGGATCACAGCAAAAGGCCACATGTAATGCACAGAACAACATAATGTGATTCACAACCACTTCTGTCCTTGCAGGAACCAATCTACAATGACAAAAGACTGTAATTGTCCACTCCTAGTATCCTAATGCCGAGTAAAGCAATGTAGAAACGTGTGATGTCACATTGACATGTGAAGTAGATAACTTTGCAGTGGTCCTATTTCCTTTAAATGTAGATGAAAGTCTATCCCACTGTGCTTGGGACACGTTCAGAAGATATGACCGAGTCAGAGCTATGTGCGACAACTCCTCAGTGGACAATCAGTACATAACAATGAGATCAATTGCAAGTTTCAATAGCTGCAATTAGTTTCTCCAGCATGACAGGTTACTAAAAAGAACAGCAACAACAAAAATATTCCAAAAGATACTTCATTACATTTTTTTTTCTTTTTTCTTTTTTTTTGCACAAAAGATATCAGCATCATGAAAATCAGAAAACAATTAGCAATAAAATCTTACCAAATGCATAAAATGTGGATGGATTGTACTCGCTACGGACAATCTTATCCCCATCAGCATACCAAGCCATCTCATCTCCTTGCTTAAACTCACGGTCACTGCAATGCGCAGCCAAATTCATCTTATAAACTCATTTCGACATCCTAAAATAACAACAAAAAGTAACCTCCAAGAACACCTACTTCACCACCGAAACCCACTTCAAAATGCAAGAAAAAATAAATACATCCATAAACAAAATAAATACACCCCGGAGCCCAACCTAGTCAGATCTGCACCACACCCTGAGATCCATCACCCTTACCTCATGGGCCGAAACCTGACGGTCACGGAGATGCTATCCCCAGATCCCCCGGAGTCCGCAGGCTCGACCACCATCTCCTCGGCCGAGAACCCGGCCGGCGCCACCCGCGCCTTAGAGTACTCCGCGCGGCCGCGAGTCGGGGTCACGGATCTGGAAAATCCTCCATTGGAGGACCCATAGAAATGAGATGACACCGAGGAGGGGGAGGACCGGGGGATCAGGCGGCCGTTAGCGAAGGAGGAGGTGGACGAGGAGGAGGAGTAGGAGGTGGAGGGCTGCTTCCGGTGACCGAAGGGGGAGCTGCTCCGCCCCATCGACGAGGAGGAGGAGTACGGACCCATCATCAATGGCGGCGATCAAGAACTCTCCCCCTCTCTTTCGGCCCGCTGGCACGCGCAAACCGAGAGAAAGAGAAGAGACGGTGGAGAGGGTAAGAAGTGAGGAGGAGGAAGCAAACAACGGTCGGACGATATCACATGACTAGATTCGAAACATAAAAGAGGAAGAGGCGAGGAGGGGTTCGGTCTCCCCTCTTCAGCGGAAGAGTTCGGTCGGTGGCGAGGGCACGAGTCAGAGGAGAAGCACATGGGTAGGTTTCTCCCCGTATTGCAAAACCCGGAGAGGGGGGGGGGGGGGGGAAGGTGACGTGGAAAATGTGGGCGGGACGTGGAGCGTCCTAGTTAGATGGAACGTGACCAATCAGAAACGAGATACCTAATTTTCTATTGGTCCAAAAGACGGTCCCACTGAATTGTCCAATCATAATGGAACGGGTGACTTCTCAACGGGCGGGAGAAAGTGATGCGCCGACCGATGGAAGGGGTGGGGTAAGCCGTAACCGAGCTGGAAAGGAAGGATGGGATCCTACCCATTTTTTCCTTTCGTTTGTAAACATGTTATTCCAGAACAGAGCCGTCCATTGATCTGGGGGCGGCTGATTCAAGCTTCAAGTGCAGACTCGAACGGTCACCGTGATTGCAGGGGATCCCAACCAAGAGGAAAACTTTGAAATAAAGTGAATGAGCGGGAATAACTGCGGGTTGCAGCTTCTTGATGGATGATTGGTCCGAATCGACAAAAAGCGTCGCTGGTGATGGGAACGATGGTTTCTGGTGCCGCAGGCCGAACCGGGCACGGATGTATGATGGCAACAACGACGGTGAACCTTCCATGACTCGGACCGGTGCAGGAGCATGTTATGGTGTTGGAGTAGGATTGTGATTCCTCTGCTACGGGTAGACGTCTTGGTGGACCAAACCAACTAATTTTGGGAATTGATTGATAGCTACACAGTGAGCAGGATGTGGATTGAGTTTAATTGGGTTGCGATCGGTTTAACTTTATCGGATCAGCTAAACTCTTATCGGATTTTAATTGGGTTGAGCCAGATTGGTGATATTAGCATAAACTAAGATTATATTGGCATAATAATAGAATGCGCCCGCCCCACATGACAGGACGCTCATACCAATGTCCATCTACTGTGCTGCGGACCTTTGATGGCAACGGAACCATACCTTGTCCATGGGTAGATGCATCGTCTCATCTACGTACGCTGCTTTGGTGATCATTGTGGCATTAACTAGTAGTCATCATAGCGTCCCATTGGATGCCTTCTCTCAGCTCCCCCTTCTAACGAGCACTGCAGGCGTAGTAACTCCGAGCGGCAGAAGCCTGCAAAAAGTTCCACTGGAATTAACAGTTCGCACCTCTCTCTCTCTCGCTCGCTGTCTCTCTTTGGGTGTGCCCACTTGATGCATATCCCATTGATCGGTTGGAACCACGCTAATTATTTTGGCATGGTTAGTCTAAGCAACAATCATTGCGTAATAAACAAGTAATAAATGGTGAGGGACGGAATCATTTTTAGAATTATGCCAATATATATAGTGTAATCCTTTGATTTGTTTGGACTAGACATAAAATAATAGTTCTTAGAATATCTAAAATAAATAAATAATCATTTCATATCGCTAATGATCGAAATAGTTAGAAAATACATATTAAATTTGATTTCCCATTTGATATCTTAATTTCAGTTTTGAGTTGTGTTGTTGGTTTGAGTCAAACGGTTTGATTAATGTACGCATGTTGCTTAGGCATAATACAATACTTGTGGTTAGGTTTATTTTGCTTCGAATAAAATAGGAATGAGAAAATTTTTGCAAGAGTTGTTCATTTTTCATATCTCCAAAAACTCCCTCTATTTTATCATAATTCCTGGATTATCCTCATGTTAACTAGAAGAATACCTGGTAATATCATATCGACTTAGTTCATAAGGTGAATTAATCCATCAATTTATATGGGTTGCTCATTTCATATGATTAGTTATAGTATTTTTGAATAGAAAAAAAAGATAAATTAACTCAAAATCCAATACATATTATCTTATTCACAAAATTATGGTTTGAAATAAATATCATTATTAGTTTAAAACAAGATTTATAATATTGTATCATACTGTTCGATACGAGCGATACATACTAGTCCAATATAATACTAATATGTTCGATACAACTTGGTGCATGATGTATCGATACATTTGGTACGATTCAGTATAATTCAATATGTATCGTATCAATAGTTGATTGATACATTGATACAATATGATATTTAGAACATTGGTTTAGAATATATGCCAAATACATATTTTTGAATAGACCAATAGTGTTGTTGACACTTCACAAAAAAAAAAAAAAGCATCAAATGTCTATTTTAAAAAAATATAATTAAAAATTTAAATTGATTTAATATGAACCCAACATAGATGCTCAAATTGTGGAACACATTTCAAGAATTATAACAAATAAGAAATACCTTTTGAAAAATATAAAATTCGAAAAATCTCATGAATTCGCTCGATTTTGCACCATGCCAGGGAAATGAAGGCTACGAGAGAAATGGTAACAGAGAACAATCCACATATGTTACGGGCCAAGTCAGGCTCGGCCCACGGACAAGCGTACGGTTGCTTCAAAGGAAGACGGACGCAGCGTCACGACATCCGTAATATTGTGAGCCCCTTGACGCGCCGACGATGCGTTGTGGTCGCCGTTTCGGCATCACCGGCCTTGTGGTCGCCGTGGGGCTGCTGCTCTTGGGATCCGCGACGGAGGCCGCCCGCGGGAGCAACTCCGCCGCTGCCTTCGTCCAGAACGTCGTCTACTCCAACAGGATCGCCATCTTCTCGAAATCCTATTGCCCGTAACTCTCCTTTCCTTTTCTCTGGTTTCTTGGTTCGGTTTCCTCATTCTTGTATGGTGATCGATGTGGATTTATATGATCTCGATCTCGGTTTGGTATCGGCAACTAGGTGCTTATGATTCAGTGATCACCTATACGAATAGATATCGTGATTATTGAAACTTGGTCTACCAAGAAAAGAAATTTTGGTCATCGTCGTTCTTTAATGTACCGGGGGAAGCGAAAGGGAGGCAATAGATGAGCTCAAGCAAAATTGCCCCTTTTCTCTTCCAATAAAAAGTTCTACTTGACTGTAATACATTATTATTTTTTTAATAATTCATTTAAAATTATAATAGAACATATATTGATCGTCTAAATGGCACTAAAATTATAATAGGCAAAAAATAAGGTTGAAAGGTTTTAAAATATTTACTTTGAAAAATGAATTTTGGTATGATAGGCACGAACAATTATATTTAGGTTGGGTAGGGTCGAAGAAATTCTGTCACTTCTTGAATTTGGATGTGTTTCTGTCGTAACTCTGTGCTGCTCATTCTATCCTAAAGCTTTTCACTATGAGGTATAAACTGGATTATCAATGGTCTTATGGAGGTAAACTATAAAAAATTGTGGATCATGATAAGTCAGATTTCAGTCAACATCTTTAGTAGGAGCCTATGCTTGATATAGTCATCATCTTAGGTGATATTATTGAATGCTAAACTAACAGGTTATTTAACTTACCTTGAAGCTTTCTGGTTGTACTTTCATAATGCTCGCCACTAACAAACTGAGATTCCTCTCTTTCTTTAGTTTTTCTTTTTGCAAAAATCTTCAAACTGTCAAGTCATTGATCTATATTCTGCACATGATGGCCTAGTAATCTTCTTGTTATTGTTTACAAAAAAGTGAAATGGATAAATATGTTGGAAATACATGCATAGTTTGTAGCTCAAATGTAACTTTGGTTAATCAAGCATTTGTGCAGTTTTTATGCCATGATGAAGGCAATAATTCTGAAAGGAAATTGTAATTTCACAATTATTGATGGTATATCTGAAATGGACACCATTGATATCAAGTCACTCTAAGCATACTTGCCCCTTACTTCCAGACAAAGTCTGGAGATGTTAAAAAAATAATAATATATTAGAAGTAAAATAGATTGTAAGGTCAATAAACTCATTCACAATTGATAATTTGTAATAATAGTGCATTAAAACTGGATGCACAGAATTTGTATTGAAGGTTCCTTTTTATGTTAATATTCTTTGTATGTAATGGATAATAGGTAGTTTAATGAATTATTAGATTCCTATCACAACCTTTGTGTGTGTGTGTGTGTGTGTGTGTGTGTGGGTGTTTTTGGATTTTTCGAGTCCTTCAGGATGCAGGTACAGCAAGCATAATGAACAAGACTTCTTGCAGTTGCAACTAGAGTCATTATTTGTTATGTTATTTCTGTTTATCCTCATTTTTCATTTGATAAAAAAAATATAAGTATGGTTTGATATTACATTTCTGCTGTAGGTACTCTTCACGCGCCAAGCGAGTTTTCAGTGAGCTACTAGAGAAGCCGTTTGTTATAGAGCTTGATCTTCGGGGTAATGACATTGCATTTTATTTGCATACAATTTTCAGCGCAGAGTGGAAAAGAATTGCCTAGTAAGTTAAAATGTTCCAACTTTTAACTGATTCTTTTTTGCCATTTTTCTCGCTTGGTATCATTTGATTATGCAGATGATGGCGGAGAAATTCAAAATGTTCTGCTAGATTTAGTTGGCCGTTACACTGTACCTCAAGTATTTATCAATGGTCAACATGTTGGTGGCTCAGATGGTTGGCATCCCTCACTTGATAAGTTCTTTGTGTTTTAACTTTGAGTCACCTTTTGGTTCATTTCCAGTGTGATTCTCACTTTTCTCCATGTCATCAGAAACTTTGGATGCACTAGCTAATGGTCAGCTTCAGAAACTTCTTGGGAAGAATTCGATATAGTTATTAGTGGTGGTGCTAATAACTGGAGTAAAGGTGGAAACAACAGACAAGTTCATCTTCAGATCAAAAATCAATCTTTTCTCTTGGGACATTTTGACTTTTATGCTTTAGAATGGATGGAATTATAAAAAAGCATGCTGGTATAATACAATATGAAGGAATTTTGATTATCATTTTGTGATTTATTGCTAATGTTACTGCCCGGGAAGCTATCTACGGATACTTGTCATCGCTACTATGAACAATGTCTCTTATTGTGGTAAAACAAGATGACCTTTACAAGAATTATTTCTAGAGGTTTCTTATTTGTTTCCTCTGCTGACCTTTCATTCTCTTGCACCGGTTATTTTCATTCTTCAGAGAAGCAGCTGCATATGGCCACCAACATAGAGAAAGATGCTACTGTGCAGGCGACAACCTCTTTATTTGAAGAAGTGTTTGCATCCTATTGTCAGGTATTAACAATCTGTTATTAGAAAGAAAAATATTATAATGGTTATTCTTAACATAATCTGAGCTTTTTCCCATTGTCATTGATATGAGAGAGTATTTTTCAGTCAAATACTGAGATGTGGTCATCCAAGTATTTGGATGGTTAGTATTAGAAAATGGAGTGGTGGTGATAATTTTAACGCATGGAGTAGTAGTTGATGTTATGTGTACCAAAATGGGAATATATATATATATATATATATATATATATATATATATATATATATATATATATATGTAGTTATTATATATATATATATATATATATATATATATGTAGTTATTGGTGGGATCCAATTAGAATGGAGTGGTTGTCTAAGATCTATATATGTTATTGGAAGATTGCAAGACGTACCGCTGGGCCCCCTACTTTATTTTTGTTCTCTTTGGGTCCCGCCGGGGCATGTGTCATGACTGAGCAACGCGAAGAAGAACAATAAACTACTGTTTGACTTGGCCGTTGGATCATATTTTTTGGTGATCAAATTCTAACTAGTAACCGGGGTTGACGCGTGAGGATTGGAGGGTTCCAAGTCAAATTAGGATTGGAGAGGATCCATAATCCCTCCCTCTTTCCGATTAATTACTAATGCTGGTTTCTCTTCTCCCACTAAGCCTCTTCCATTTCACGCTCGGTGTCTCGATCCAGGCAGCGAACGCAGCGCCGCAAGAAGACACGCAAAGTGACTTAGTCAGTCGGGACTCACCCATCTTTCCCATAGCAAAAACCGTGTTTCCTGGGCGCTTCTGAGACTTTTGATCGTCAACTCCACCGTTTAATCACGTCTTAGGATAATTTTTTTTATAAAAAATTATAACTTTGGTCTTTTTCTAAGAGTATCCATACTTCAAAAAATTTCAAACAACATTCTTATTTTTTAAAAAGATAATGTTAACATTTAAAAATCAACTACATTCGCATAGAATTAAACTGGATAAACAATCAATTTAACTTGAATAGGTAAGTATCTGTCTCACATTTATCAATTCATACGACCTGTGCTATACGACTTTTTCATATCTAGCTGCTCCCTATTACATTGTCATTGTCGCAATATACTCCACATCCTCTAAGAATCATCAATTTCTTATGTCATTATATTTAGGGTGAGTTCCATCTTGTATTCCATCAATGATGACACCGCGTCGCTAGCAAAAAGGAGGGTTTTAAGGTTCTAGCATTTTCTACTTCTAGGGTTCTAAAACTATGCTAAAACAATTAAAATTTTAATTTATTATTTAGCTAAAATCTGAGGGTAGAATAGTATTATAATAACTTATTGTTGCACTGTCTATATTGTGAACATTCTTTATAAAAATAAAATCTTTGTCCAAAAAATTGAGTTATTTTTGTAGTGTTTATTTCATTTCTAACAAATTATAATTTATCCATATATCTTTTTTCATATTTGAGCTTCTAAAGAGGTCCATAATGCTAGTCAATCACGTGAGTGATGACACGTGTGACTCTCTATATAATCTTTTTACTTATGATTATTATTAGTATATTCTCATATTATATTATCTGTTACACATATATATTATGATTTTCTTAGTTGTATGCAATGAGAATTAGATTGTGATGAGATCACGATAATAAGATCGATTCGCCTTTAAACACAGATCCTAAATAATCACGGTCATATGTTACTCGATAGAGACATCGAGATAATCAAACAGACTAATGTACTATATACCCATCCATATAATGGAGGCGGTTGGTCTCACAGCCACTTTTACAGAGACACTAAGGATACAATACAGGTGCTCATTGGAGAATAAGTTCACCGATTAATCCGCTTATGAAATGTTGTATAGTTAATAATACCTAATGTCAGACGGTGATTTCATAGTCACAGTTGTGTATCTGGTCCTTAGACTTGAGACACCAATGATGCCTTATTTGAGTACTCATTTTTTTTATATCAGACTTATATGTTTGAAAATTTTCAGATCTCATACAGTTTGTTATTGGGATTGATAGCCAACTGTACGAAGATAATTGAGTGTCAATAAAAGATCATCCACTCTCGGTATCATGAAAAGAATATCCGATGTGTACTTGCTTCGACAAATCCCTAGCTATGGTCATTCAGATTGAGAGAGAAGAAGTTCTCCTATAGAATCCGATTAGAGCCAGATTCAGATTAATTTTGTATGTGGCCTAATAGTACAATGTCCGATATATAGTCTTTGGGATGCTAGTTGGATGATGGACTATAGATACACGATAATTATGGACATACAGGTCAGATAGATTCCATCCACGTGTACCGTCTAGAGACTATGGCGTAATGGTCTAATACGTCTATAGTCGATGAGTCGAGTGAATTATTATGAGTATAATAATTCAATATATCAAAAGGAGATTTAATAGGAGTGACTCACGGCCAGGCCAGCTCGTTATTAGGCCTAGAGGGTCACACACATATAGTGGATGCTTAAGCAAATAAAGGATTGGATAGAGATCCAATTGTTAAATCTCATATTTTGATGATAAAATCAATTGATAGGTTTGTTGATCTAACATATGTGTTAGAGATAAATGATGCATGATTAACTAGACAAGACAATACAATCAGATATTAGGTTGGAGTCAAGTTTGGGCATCGGATCAAGATTCAGATGATGTAGTGGGAACTCGTCGGGAGATCGTTGAAAGCTCACCAAAAGTATCAGGGGCTTGCCAGGAGTTCGTCGAAAACTCGCCGAAGGTGTCGGAGGCTTACTAAGAGTTCGCCGAGAGGTTGCTAAAGGTGATCAAGAGCTTATCGGGAATGTATCGGGGATTCACTAGAAGATAATCGAGACTTACTGAGAGTCCGCTGGTGGTTACCGAGAAGATCGCCGGGAGTTGGAAAGGTCACTTGACATGTTAGTCAAATTGATTATATTTATATGCATTCGTATGTCGTAGTTAGCATCAGTTTGGTGTCAAGTCCCAATTGAATTAATTTTAGAAGGAATCCAAATTAACTCAAGTGAGACAAACCATGTCCATGTTTGAGTTTGGATTGAGCTCAGGTTGAGCTCAATTGGTTGACATAGTAAAGGGTCAATTGAAGGTACAAGTCGAGAATAGAAAAGTAGAGGAAAACACTTTTCTTGGATTCCCAATGGTAGTACCACCGGTGGGTAGTAGTCGTACCACCTAGCCGATAGTTGTATCATCACTGCCCTATTTTCATAGTAACATTCGGCGATAGTACCATTGGCGTTGATAGTTGTACTACTCACACTCAAATTTTTTTGGATACGTTTTAATTTTTGGCTCTATTTTCTAAAGTCAATTAGGTCTATAAATACCCCAAGTTTTCTTATAATAAGTACTTGGGTAAGAAAATTATACTAAAAGTGTGCTATAAGTGTGTAAGAAAAAGAAAGGGGGCAAAGGAGTGATCAAAAGTGCTACAATTTTTGTAAAGGTATCCCTTATGAGTTGTAAGTAAAATACTTGTAAGGGTTTGGTCTTCACTCGAAGAAGATCAATAGTGGACTCCGACAAGCATCGATGAAAGGGACTTGGGAAGTGGACATAGGTCAAGTTGTGGCCGAACCACTATAAATTATGAGCATATCTTAACTTTGCTTTTTTATTATACATGTTCTTAATCATAACTTAGCTTCATTGAAAAGTTTTATTGCTTACTTACTCAACTGAATAAAATGTTTTCAATTTTCAGTTTTGCTTTATTAAATCAAGATTTCAACACTTTCACTAATTCACCCTATACCTAATGTTAATTGATCCTAAAAGTTAGTATTAGAGCTATATGTATTAACATCCAAGTGAGTGAATGACTTATTATGACATTAATGATGTTTAATATATCACAAGTCCTCTTATGTTTAATGGGACGACTACACCTCTTGGAAAATCTGAATGTAAATTTTTGTGATTTAGATAGATTTTGATTTATAGTGTATTGTTGAAAATTTGAGAAGTCAGCCAATCCAACAAATGATTGGATTGATTATGAAAAAATAAATGTTTTCTTTAAATGTCAAAGCTATTAATGATTTATTCTGTGCTTTAAATAAAAACGAGTTTAATCGGTTTCTTCTTGTGATTCAACTTTTGTTATATGACATATACTAAAAATCATATATAAAAGTACAACTAAATTAAATGAATTATTAAATAAAATGATTCATAAAAATTAACTTAACTTGAAGAACACCTTCCAAAGAATAGGAAGTAAACTACTTTGAGAACACAAGAAAAAAACCTTCCATAGAATATGAAGAAAATTATTTTTAGAACATAAGAATGAAACCTTCTAAAAAATAAGAAGGATTCTCAATTAATAACAGAAGAATTATATCTTCCAAAGAACAGGAAGAAAATAGAACTGAGAACAATATATAACTTCTCGAGTAAAACGTCGAGTGATGAGAACTTTGAATCTTTGATAAATGAATCAGATAAATTAATGAATAGAAATTATAAAAATAAACTTAAATTAGATAAAACCTCTTACTATGAATGCAATAAGTTGTGGCACTTCGAAGATGAAAAGCACGATAAAAAAAAAGTGAAGAATCTTGCACTTATGACCATCAACAATGAGGTAAGTGATTCTTCTAATGTCTCATTTATTTTTAATGAATTATCAAATATTTTTCATGAGCTTTACGATGAATTTAGAATGATTAACAAATCCTATAAACTACTTAAAAAAAAGTATGCATCATTAGCTAGTAAACTTGAAGAAATACATGATGCATCATCATCAGATAATTCTTGCTCTAAATGTGAAACATTATAAGAACTTAAAAAGAAAAATATTATATGGCAACAAACATTAGAAAATTTTAAAATAGAAAATAAATTCCTAAATATGATCCTTACAAATATGGGTTATATTCATAGAAAATTTATTGGCTTTGTGAGTATCACTCAATAAAATTCAACTATCCTTATTAGAAGATACACATTACATTTTTTGCTCGAAAATAGATATAATTTTTATAGTAGATATATATAATTTGCTTAAAAATGTTGAAATATAATCCACATAAGTTAATTTGAGTTCCTAAAGAAATCATAAACAATCTCGAGTTATTAGAGAAAATAGGAAGAACCTTTCATGAGGGACCTAAACGTAAATGGGTACCTAAACTAAACCCCCCATTTTGTAGAGTTATCTCCTAAAAAGGTTAGGCGTACTAAATAATGTTTTAAAAGTTGATGTTAAAGGCATGACTTGATATTAAACACTCTTTCAAGCTCACTAGCCTAAGTAATAATAAGATTATTGATAACAAATCTTTGGATAATTCATTGTTATAATCAATCTAGATTGCTTTAACATTAGCATGCTAGTATAAAAATGAATTAGAATAATAATATAAAAAAGAAAAACTTTAGCTAATGAAAAATTATATACATTCTAATTTATGAAAGAGAGATTTTGATGATAATTATGCTTGTATGCTTGTATTGATTTGTAATAGTTAAATGAGTGTATGTTGTCTTGAGATAAAATTGAATGAAATGATTAAATGTTAAATTTGAACTTTATATATAAATAAATAAATAAACATATATATATATATAGGAAATTATGCTTTATTTTCTAATGTGGTTGATTTTTTTTAAATGAGAAGGAAAATTTCTTAGTAACAAATTAGACTCATTTCACAAAGAAAAATCATTGGATTGAAAATAAACTAAAAGATTTTGTTTGAAAATATCTTGTTGAAAATAAACTAAATGATTTTATTTGAAAATATTTTACTCATTTGAAAATTTTATATTGTAATGACCTTAATGACGTTATGTTAATATTAGTGTTGAAGAAGTGACTTAAAATATGATTGAATGATTATTATTGAAATAAAAAATAGAGAGAAAAATAAAAAAAGGAGTGATGAAATATGATTTTATCAAGTGATAAAAAAACCTCTTTGTTAATGTTAGAATTTGAGTATAGAATAAAATAAAAAGGAGAGAAAAATCATGCTTTATGTTTTAATTTTTAAAAAAATTGAAAATATTTTTGAAATGCGAATAAAATGTGCATGGTAACTCATTTCACTAAGTCTAAAAAATTAGACTCACTTAAGAAAGAATAATCATTAGAATTAAGATAAATCAAAGCTCTTATTTGAAAATTTTTATTGCAATGATCTTAATTTTTTAAATAAAACATAGTTTTTGATTTTAAATGATAATGAATAAAGTCATTCTCGAAACAAATTACATTAAACAACTAAAAAGGAGGATTTTTCCTCTTGAAAATATCTTTATCCTATCAAGCATTCAATAAAAGATAAAGTGATATCTTTTAAATCTCTTAAACTACATAAATGATTTGATAATTTAAAACTTAAAAAGGTTATTGTCCATATCATGATTTTAAAATCTTGAAAATTGCAACTTAAGATCTTCATATAAATCAAGATTGTTTACCCTGATTCTTATCTTTTATTAAAGAAAATTATCCAAATGAATCATGATTTATCTTTTTAATTTTTTAAAATTATAACGTGAGATTTTATGAATCATAATCTTGATCTTTTATTTATTCTCCTATGTCTCCTTTACAACTTATCATAGAAGAGTTTCAATCAACATATTGGTTTTCTCGATATTTATAACTTTATATGAGTTAAAATTTTTTTATTATTTGATCTCATAATTTTTTTTTTCATTTGACAAGAGATTTGTTAAAGTTAAATCATGTATTTTGACATTCATGATTTTATATTAATATCTTTCAATTTGTTTATGACTTCCTTTCATGAATGATATACCTCATCACCAAATTAATATTTCTTAAATTTATGATAAGTTAAAAATTAAATGAGATTTGTTTTATCATGAATATTTCATTAATTTTTTTACTTGATTTATCCTTTATAAGAATCACTTTGATTTCTTTTTTAAATAAAAAGAGATTTATGATCTTAATAATTATAATTGAGATTTTTTTCAAGATCATTCTTATATTTTATTAAAAAATTATCTAAATGAATTATGTGTTTTAAAATTTATCTTGGATGAATCAAGTTTATTTAATCCCTTAAGACTAATTTTCATTATTTACAAAGAAAAAAGATTTATTTTTTAAAAGAAATTATGTCATTTGGTACTTACCATTTGATATTTTATCTTTAGTCATGATTCCTTTATACTCATGGTCATAATTAGAACATGGATGTAAAAAAAATTAAATAATTATATTTCTGTTTGACAATAACAAAGGGAGAGACAAAATTATTAATTTGATTAAAAGAAATTTGGATATGAAAAATCTTCTAACATTGGATGACGAATAATTTAATTACAAGAAAATTTGAAATAATTTTATATCTTCCAAATGTATTATTTGATGTTATATCTTTGAAATTTATTGATATTAAACATCAATCATCTGATATCTTCATCAAGCTATTAAATGAAGAACAATTTGACCTTATTTGAAGAAACTTAGAAATGTTAAACCATATATATGTATGATTTGCTATATTTTGGATTTCTTGATTTGCTATTGTATTTTAAATTTTACATAAGTTGAATGCATAAGTGAATATTGGATTTCTTAGATTTTTTAGCTCATCTTCAAAATAATCTTTTTGAAATTTACTATTAAGGTTAAAAGCTTTTCGTTGTGATGTGATCTTGGTTTTCGTACCCCCATTGTTTCTTCTTCACAAAAGAGCAGAAAAATTTTTATAAGAAAATTCTACCTTTCATCCTATTTTACTAAGGGGGAGCAACAAAATAAAATTTTCATGTATTGAATATTTAAATATATAATCAATACTTAATAAGGAGAAACTTGAAATATGATAAATATTTGTCTTAAAATTATTTGCTCAATATTTCACTTTTTTGTTAATGATAAAGAGGGAGAAATGACACATTGATAACAATGTAGAAAAAAATAGTAAAATGAATATTTCTTCTTTTTTGTTGATAAACAAAGGGAGAGAAATGATTGATGACTCAAAGAGGAGAATTTAAAAGGTTATATCATGATACTTGAATTGTTTAATGTATTGATGATAATCTTTAGTATATTAATGAAAATTTGTTTGAAAGGTTATATCATGATACTTGAATTCAAGAGTGTTTGGTTCTCTTGAATTTAAGTTTACTTTATTTGGATTATGGCATGGATATAGAGGGAGTAAAGGTTAACTCCCGTCATTAATTTGGTTGCCATCATCAAAAAAGGGGTGATTGTTGAATCTCAGATTTTGATTGTGAAATCAATTGATAGGTTTTTTGATCTAACATATGTGTTAGAGATGAATGATATAGAATTAACTACGATAAGACAATATAATTAGGTGTTAGGCCAGAGTCAAGTTCGAACATTGGGTCGAGGTTCAGACGATATCGTGGGAACTTGTCGGGAGATCGCCGAAAGCTCACCGAATATATCGGGGACTTGCCAGGAGTTCACTGGAAGCTCGCTGAAGGTATCAGGGGCTTGTCGAGAGTTTGCCAAGAGCTCGCCAAAAATGATTAGGAGCTTACGGGGAATGCGTCAGGTGTTCACAGAAGATGTCTGAGACTCGTCGGGAGTTGGGCGGAGGTTGCTGGGAAGATCGTTGGGAGTTACGAAAGTCACTTTACATGTTAGTCAAATTGATTATATTTGTATGCCTTGGTATGTCATAGTTAGCATCGATTTGGTGTCGAGTCCCAATAGAGTTAATTTTGGAAGGAATCCAAATTAACTCAAGTGAGGCAAACCGGTTCCATATTTGAGTTTGGATTGCGCTCAATTGGTTCACTTGGTAAAAGGTCAACTAAAGGTACAAGTTGAGAATAGAAAAGTGGACAAAATAATTTTTTTGAGATTCCCAATGGTAGTACCATCTGTAGACGACGATCATATGACCTAAGTAATGATCGTACCACCTAGGCGATGGTTGTACCACCCAAGTTGGTAGTTGTACCATCACCACCCTATTTTCAAGGCAACTTTCGGTGGTAGTACCATCGACGCTGACGGTCGTACTACCCACGTTGACAGTTGTACCACCCATACCCAAAATTTTCAAATACCTTTGAATTTTTGGCTTTATTTTCTGAAGCCAATTAGGGTCTATAAATATCCCAAGTTTTCTTGCATTAAGCATAAGAAATTAGGTAAGAAAACTCTGCTATAAGTGCAATATAAGTGTGTAAGAAAAATAAAGGGGGCAAGGGAGTGATCAAAAGTGTTATAATTTTTGTAAAGATCTCCCTTATGAGTTGTAAGTGAAATACTTGTAAAGGTTTGGCCTTCACCCGAAGAAGATCAGTAATGGACTCCAGCAAGCCTCGAAGAAGGGGACTCAAAAAGTGGACGTAGGCCAAGTTATGGTTGAACCACTATAAATTATGAGTGTATCTTAACTTTACTTTTTGATTATATATATTCTTATTCAAGCTTTCCTTTAGCAAAATCATAACTTAGCTTTGTTAAAAAGTTTTATGGCTCACTTATTCAACTTGAATGAAATGATTTCGCTTTCTGGTTTTGCTTCAAATTGAAGTTTTTATTAATCCGAGATTTTAGCACTTACAGTAATTCAAACCTCCCAGTGCCAATTGATCCTAACCAATTAGCTCTTGCATAAGGCTCCTTGCAAGGGCTTAATTAGAGACCAAAGAAAATTATTGGATAAAGATCCAATAATCCAAGGTTAGTGGATAATTGAATAGAGATCCAATACCCACTAGGCAGAACCCTAAGGTTTTTGGTGGTTCTCTATAAATAGGAGGGGAGGCACATAGATGATAGGCTGCTTCTTTGGCTGTCCCCTCCTGTTCTCCTCCCTCTCTCTCCCTCTACAGAAGAGTTGTGAGTTTTTGAGCTGTGATTGGAGGAGTATCACTATAGTAATCTATTGGATGGATACCGATAGAGAGAAGGACATTTGACCTCCTTCATCCTTTTTATTCAGATATGAAAAAATAGGGATATACGATCTCCCTAGGTAAATAATCTCTTACATGATGTAATTTTTAATTTTATGATTTTTTTTGTGCATCAATCTTTACACAATGATTTTGATCTTCTGTTGTGCATGTGATACTCCTACTGATGTTTTTCAATAGTGGTATCAGAGCAAAGGTTGTTCATGCGATAGATTAGTTTTAAACTACATGAGATGAGATTAAATCATGTAAAATTATTCTATGCATTTGTTATAAAGATTGGAAGCCAAGGCATCATTGCCTATGGGCGAGGGGTGACCACCTGCAAGGGCGGTTGGGCCACCCATGGCCAGGATCGCCTGCAGCGCAGCGCCTATAAGGATGGTCGCTTGCAGTGTGATGCCTACAGCGTGGCGCTGCAGGAACGATCGCTGTAGTGTGGCGCAGGTAGGGGTGCTGTGACATGGTGCCCACCCACAGTGATGGTCGCTTGTGGACCAAGTTACTGCATGAGGCAATTCCACCCACCGCAGGGGTTGCCACCCTAGGGCAGAGGACAAATATGCCCATCGAAAATTAAAAGATTCTTTTATCTATCATTTTGTCCAAAATTTCCAAAATACTCTTAATAATTTTAAAAATTTGAGGTTTATTTTGGTATTGTGCCTAAAATGGTTAAAAATTTTAATGTTTTAGTGTCATGTATGTTATGACCAAAGTGATGTTGATTTGTTTTTGGTATCCGAAGTAATTGTGTATGCATATGATACTTTGATGATTTTAAACTATGATGATGCATAATATATGAAATTTTGATATAAGATATTATATATAATCACTATGCTCAAAAGTGTTTCACTTGAATTCAAAGGTTACTATTCCTTTTGAATTCAAATTTGTATTATCTCGATAAGACACATAGATAAGGGAGTTAAGGTAACTCTATCATCAATTGGTTGTCATAATAAAAAAGGGAGAGATTATTAAATTTCATATTTTGATGATGAAATCAATTAATGAATTTATGATCTAACCCATGTGTTAAGAAAAATGATGCAGGATTAACTATGATCGTTAAAAGACAAAAACAATTAAAGAAGAAATGAACGTTGGACCAGAGTCAAAGATCGGCATCGGGTCAAAAGAATCGAGGAATATGCCGAAGGTTCAGACGATGCGACGAAAGTTCATCGAGAGTTTGCCAGAAGATCGCTGAGAGTTTACTTGAAGTTTGCTGAGAGTTCGTCATAAGTTCACTAAAAGTTCGAATGAACAATTGACGTGTCGAACAATTGGGATTACTTGCATTGTAATTGTTTTAGTCTTAACTATCATAGTTAGGGTTAGCTTTGGGAGAAATCTGATTAACTCAATTAAGGGACTATTGGGCTTTGATTATGCCTTAACTAAGGTTGATTTGAGCCAATATGAGGCTTATTTCGTTGACTTGGAAGGAGGTACAATCATGTCAATAGATGGTATAGCTCAAGTACAAAAAATATTTTTTTAAAAAAACCTAGGCAGTGGTACCATCGGTTGTCAATAATAGTACCATATATTCCGAGTGATAGTACAACCCGAGCTTAGAATCTTGGGCTATATTTGGCAATTGTATCATCGGTGCCCCGAAAACTTAGGGTGTTTAATTTTTTGGCTCAAATTTGTGAAGCCAATTAAGGTTTATAAATACCTCAGGTATTCTTGCTTGGGATAGCAAGAAAGTTTAACAAAAACTTAAGAAAACACTGTTGTAATTATTTGAGAGTTCTCTTCTTCTTCTCTAAGTGTGATTTTTTGTTTAAGGGAAGGCTTATAAAGGTTATCTCCTAAGCCTTTGAAGAGGAGAATAGAACTGTAAGATGGTGGTTGATCTTCACCCGTTGAAAGAAGATCAATAGTGGAAGCCAGTGACCTTAATGGAGGAGGAACCGGGAATAGAGTAGGCCACGACGACCGAACCACTACAAAATTGATGTCCTTTCTTTCTTTATTATTTAATCACTTTGCAAAGTACTCTACTAGCTCATTACAGTCCTATAATCATTTTCAAGTTTAAACAATTTTCCATTACGAGTTTTCTCAAATGAATCTTCAAATCTATGAAAGTTTTTCGGAAGCACTAATTCACCCCTCTCCCCTCTTAGTGCCGATTTCGGTCCTAACAAGTAGAAGTAGTGAGTAAATTAAATCAATAAGCAATAACAAGGAAAACCAAGAAATGAAATACAACTCGATTTATAGTGATTCGATTTTCCCGACTTACATCCACTTCTGATTCCTCTTCTCTCGAGGCCACCACTGGCTTTTACTGTTGATCTTCTTATCAATATGTGAAGATCAACTACCATTGTTATAACCCTTCTCCTTTTACTAGGATTAGGAGAGAACCTTTACAAACTCTTTCACACAAGATCTCACACCTCTTTAAAATAATCGCGAAACTCAAGAAGGAAGAGACTTGAACAATTTCAAGAGTTTATAACACTTTACCCTTAAGAATTCTCTCTTTTTTACCCTTTGTTTCACCCTTATTCATGTTTCATTAAGTAAGAATAAATTGAGTATTTATAGACCCCTAGAGCCAAAATTTTAAATCCTCGATTTTTCGAGGTACTAGTAGTATCATCATTGGCACCGAGAGGTACTATCGTCGATCAAAGCCTGAGAATCTAGGCTCTAGCAGTAATGCCATTAGTCTAGGTGATACTATTGTCGGAATGCTAAAGAAAGTATAAATAATGCTTTTGACTATTTGAGCAGTACCACCACCTAGACCTGATAGTATCATCGTCTAAGCTAATTTCAGGTCACTGAATTATCCTTTTATAAAGCTCAATGGGTTCAAATCAAGTTGGCATGGTTTTGACTCAATACTAGTTTAATTTGACTCTAAATGCCATAATCAAGACTTTAACCACTCAATTATATATCTAGCATAATCAACACATTGTCTAGCATTTTTGTATGTCATCTGATCATCCGGTGCATTGTCCTTTCCTTCGGAATATTACCCGATCTATTAGCATATTGACTTTCCACAGCATTTGAACTTTTGACATAATACTTGATCCTTTTAGCCCGATATCTTGAACTCATGGTACAAAGTCCATTCTTTGGCACATCGATGAATCCTCTGGCCCGACGTTCAATCTCTGATATGATGCTTCTCTAACCTAATGTATGATTCTCTTACTTTGACAATTAGCCCTATGATGGTTCATGTCCGTGATCAAAGTTTTTTCTGCGTCACTCATCTTAAAAGTATATTAGTCCATAAATTCATTAATTGATTTCATCATTAAAATCTGAGATTCAATTCGATAAACCTGGCTTTGATACCACTATTGAAAAACTTGATAAGAGTATCATATGCATAGTGAAAAATAAAACAAAAAGGTCTCCCATGTTTATCAAATCATCATTCGATAATTGGTTTATGAAAAACTATAGAACCAAAAAATTCTACCAATATGTGTTAGATGTATTACTTAAGGAGATCTTATATCCTTGTAAAATCTTAGATCCAAATGAGAGGATGAAGAAAGTCAGATACCCTCCTCTCTAGTGGTTTCTATATGATGGAAGAAGTGGCGATGCTCATCCCTCACGACGTAGAAAACATACAGCTTTTGTACACTTTCTTCGTAACTTTTATACACCACCTTACAACAAACATAGAAGAACTCATTTCTTCTTCGCTATCCTCATGCACCAAAGAGAGGGGTGGTCAGTTGAGAAGAAAAGGGAGGGAGGAGAATCAGAGAGGGCGACCAAAAGTACAACCTATCACCAATAGAGCTGTAAGAGGGTGGTCGATCTTCACCCATTGAAAGAAGATCAATAGTGAAAGCCAGTGACCTTAATGGAGGAGGAACCAGGAGTAGAGTAGGCCACGACGATCGAACCACTACAAAATTGGCGTCCTTTCTTTCTTTGTTATTTAATCACTTTGCAAAGTACTCTACTAGCTTGTTATAGTCCTACAATCATTTTAAAGTTTAAACGATTTTTCGTTACAAGTTTTCTCAAATGAATCTTCAAATCTACGAAAGTTTTTCAAAAGCACTAATTCACTCTCCTCCCCTCTTAGTGCCGATTTCGGTCCTAACAAGTAGAAGTAGTAAGTAAAGTAAATCAATAAGCAATAGTAAGAAAAATTAAGAAAAAAAATGTAACTCAATTTATAGTGATCCGATAATCCCGACCTACATCCACTCCTGATTCCTCTTCTCTCGAAGCCACTGGCTTTTACTACTGATCTTCTTATCAATAGGTGAAGATCAACTATCATTTTACAACCCTTCTCCTTTTACTAGGATCAGGAGAGAACCTTTATAAACTCTTTCACACAAGACCTCACACCTCCTTAGAATAACCGCTAAACTCAAGAAGAAAAGATTCGAACACTTTCAAGAGTTTATAACACTTCAACCTCAAGGAATCTTTCTTTTTTTTACCCTTTGTTTCACCCTTATTAATGGTTCATCGAGCAAGAATAAATTGAGTATTTATATACCCCTAGAGCCAAAATTTTAAATCTTTGATTTTTCGAGGTACTAGCAGTACCACCATTGGCACCGGGAGGTACTATTGCCGATCAAAGCCCAAGAATCTAGGCTCTGACAGTAATGCCATCTATAGGCGAAACCACTATCAGAATGCTAAAAAAAATATAAATAGTGCTTTCCGACTATCAGGATAGTACCACCACCTAGACCTAGTAGTACCATCGTCTAAGCCAATTTTAGGTCACTAAATTATCCTTTTATAAAGCCCAAATCAGCCGTGGTTTAAGTCCAATGGGCTCAAATCAAGTTGGTATGGTTTCGACTCAATACTAGTTTAATTTGACTCTAAATAGCCATAATCAAGACTTTAACTACTTAATTATATATCTAGCACAATCAACATATTATCTAGCATTTTTGCATGTCATCTGATTATCCAGTGCATTGTCTTTTCCTTCGAAATATTACCCGACCTATTAGTATATTGACTTCCCACAATATTTAAACTTTTGGCGTAATACTTGATCCTTCTGGCTCGATGCCTGAACTCATAGTATGAAGTCCATTCTTTGGCATGTCGACGAATCCTTTAGCCCGATGTCTAATCTCTGATATGATGCTTCTCCAACGCAATGTTTGATTCTCTTACTTCGACAATTAGCCCTATAATGGTTTGTGTTCGTGATCAAAATTTTTTTTACGTCACTCATCTTAAAAGTATATTAGTCCATAAATTCATTAATTGGTTTCATCATCAAAATCTGGGATTCAACATGATAAACCTGGCTCTGATACTACTATTGAAAAACTTGATAAGAGTATCATATACATAACGAAAAATAAAACAAGAAGGTCTCCCATGTTTATCAAATTATCATATGATAATTGGTTTATGAAAAACTGTAAAACCAAAAAATTCTACCAATATATGTTAGATGTATTACTTAGGGAGATCGTATATCCCTGTAAAATCTCATATCCAAATAAGATGATGAAGAAAGTCAGATATCCCCTCTCTAGTGGTTTCTACACGATGGAAGAAGCGGCAATGCTCATCCCTCATGGCATAGGAAACACACATCTATTGTGCACATTCTTTGTAGCTTTTGCGTACCATCTTGCAACAAGCATGGAAGAACTCATTTCTTCTTCGTTATCCTCATGCACCAAGGAGAGGGGTGGTCAGTTGAGAAAAAAAGGGACGAAAGAGAATCGGAGGGAGCGGTCAAAAGTACAACTTATCACCTTTCTTGGTCGCCCTTCCTCCTATTTATAGAAATCCTCTTAAACTTTAATATATCCTGCCTCAGTGAGAATTAGATCTCTATCCAATTACCCTAACCTCTTGGATTATTGGATCTCTATCTAATAATCTCAATTCAAATGTTGGGTCTCATCCAAAAAAATAGAGGCTTATTGGATAACTCATATCTAATCATCTACTCGTAACATCCACCATATATATGTGACCCTCTAGACCTAATATTGAGTTAGTCGTGAGTTGCTCCCATCAGAACTTCTTTTGACTCAATAGAAGTAGAGGCTTATTGGATAACTCATATCTAATCATCTACTCGTAACATCCACCATATATATGTGACCCTCTAGACCTAATATTGAGTTAGTCGTGAGTTGCTCCCATCAGAACTTCTTTTGACTCAATGAATTGTTATCCGATAATGATTCACTCAACTCATCGACTATGGATGTTTCAGGCCACCATGCCATAGTCCTTAGATGGTAATGGATGATTTAATTCAATAGACCTAATTGTTCTGAGTTATCATATATCTATAGTCCCTCATCTATCTAACATCTTAGAGATCATATATTAGACATGATAATGTTAGACCTCATATGAAATCTCTTTGAGTTACGCTCTAATTGGATTCTCTTGAAGAACTCTTTTCTCAATCCGAACAACCCTGACCTGTTTTATTTAAGCAAAAATACACTAAATATCCTCTTGTAGACGATCCTCTATTGACACTCAATTAATTTTGTAAAGTTTGCTATCAATCTCGAGAACTGGTTATACCAAATTTGACATGTAAGTTTAACATCAAAGAAAGTAGTACTTAAATAAGAAATTTTTGGTGTCTCAAGTCTAAGAATCAGGTATATAATTGAGACTACAAAATCGTTGTTTGATGTCAGATATCATTAACTATTTAGCATTTCGTAAGTGGATCAATTAATGAATTTATTCTCTAACGAGCATATGTATGTATCCTCATACGAGTGACTATGAGACCAACTTTCATCATATGGATGAGTATACAATACATCGATTTGTATGATTATCTCGATATCCCTCTTCAGTAACTTATGACCGAGATTATTTAAGATTTATATTGAAAATTAAATTAATCTTGTTATCGTCATCCAATTTCCATTTCACAAATCGAAGGATATACAATAAACAACATAAATTAATAATAATAATATTATTATTATTATTATTATTATTAAAATTATTATTATTATTATTATTTTATACGAATCAAATGATATTAATTTGTACGATATTTTTAATCAATCATTTTTTTCATAAATTGACTTAAAATTATTAGAAACCTTCACGTGGCTACATCTACTCATTTAATTATAATAATTTAATATGACATAGGTGTCAGGAAGTGTAATGGTGCATGGCCTACTCATTTAATTAAAATAATTTAATATGACATAGGTGTTAGGGAAGTGTGATGGTGCTCGAGAATAGGGATGACCATGGTTTTGGGAATCGGCGACTTCAGTTTCGTCAGTTTCAGTTTTACAAAAATTAAAAATAAAATCCAAATCGATTTTAGATTATTTATATTTGAAAATAATCCTTTCCGAAGTCGAGAATCATCCATTAAAGTTCCAAAAACAAAAAGTATTAATTCCGGATTCAATTCTATCAAACTATTTCAATTAATATATCATAGGGTATTAAAATTTAAGATGGTAATCGATAGACCGTGCAACATAAATTGATTTTATTTTTAATTGTTTATCTGATTTGGAACGATGATTATGATTTCGAGGTCATCCCCCTGCTTTGGAAACTCGTATCTCCGTGACATAGATCTAACTAATTATTGTTTGCAAACAAAGAGCAGCACAAGAAGTAAACCAAGCACAATAACGGACTACAACAACGATCCTATCACGTTTGGCGCAGTAGTTTCCATCAGAGAGCTCTGCGTTCTCGGAACCTCATGGGAAGCCCTCCCTCCATCCTCATGGATATGGAGAGATCGTGCTTTCCCCTCTGCTCCGCCAACTCCATGTCGAACCCCTCCAATACACTCGCCGTGATCGCCTTCATCTGTATCACCGCCATCTCCTTTCCCAGGCACATTCTCGGCCCCGCATGGAACACCGGGTACTGGAACGCGCTCCTCGCCTGGAACACCCCCACCTCCAGCCACCTCTCCGGCCTGTACTCGCCGCAGTCCTTCCCCCATATGACCTCGGCTCTTCCCATCGCGTAGGAGTTGTACATCACCGTCCATCCCCGCCGCACCCTCGTTCCGTCCGGCATCTCGTCGTCCGCCGCGCATACCCTCGGCAGCAGCGGCACCGCCGGATGCAACCGCAGCGACTCCGCGATAGCCGCGTGGAGGTAGTTCATCTCCCTCAGCTCCTCCAACGTGAACGCCTCCCCGCCGGGCTCGCAGCGTCGAGCCCGTACGAGGCGGAGCTCCTCCCGTATGTGATCCACGACGTCGGGTTTGGAGGAGAGAATATAGAAGAACCAGGTGATGGCGGCGGGCGTCGTGTCGCTGCCCGCGAGCACGACGCTCAATAGGAAATCGCGCAGGAACTCGTCCGTTCGGGTGCCGTCCTCCGCGAAGCGCGACAGGAGGTCGCCCCCGCCGCTGGTGTAACCGCCTGACCTTTTCAGCTGCACGTACTTGTCGACGAATTCGTGGACGACGGCCGTGGATTGCCGTAGCCGCCTCTCGTCTTCGCTGTCGAGCCAGCGCTTGAGTTTCCAGACAAGCGGATGCGGCAGCTTCAACCGGTCAACGCTGAGGTGCGCGGCCACGTGGAAGGCCCGAAAGAACCGCTCGCCCTCCTCGTTCCCCCGCCGGAGGCAGTCCGCGTCCTGGTCGAACACCAGGCTGATGATGTTGTCGAAGGCGAAGCGATCGAAGAGTTCCTGGAGGTCGAGCACCTGGCCGTCCCGGCTGGCCTGCCGGAGCAAGGGCACGAGCCGGTCGGCGGCCTCATGGCGCACCCTGTCGAAGACGAAGGCGCGGAGGGACTTGGTGTTGAACTCGAAGCTGGCGGCCCGGCGCTGCACTTTCCACTGCTCCCCGTTGGAGATGAAGATGCCGCGGCCGAGGAAGTCGTGGAGGGCGGAGACGACGTCGCCGCCCTTGGGGTAGTTGTCGAAGTTCGCCTTGAGCATGTGCTCGACGTTGGAGGGGTTGGCGGTGAACACGAACGGCGCGACGGTGACGGTGCCGGTGGGGGAGGCAACGAGGAGCTCGGTGGACCACTCCAGGAACCGGTCGCAGTTCTTGATGAAGTGGGGGAGGTTTCCGACGAGGGGGTAGCACTTGGGGGCTGCGAAGCCGGCGCATGGGGGCTCACGGGGTGTGGGGCGCGCCTTGAAGAAGACGAGATGGGCGCACCAGATGAGGAACAAGAGGAATGGGAAGGATGCAAGCATAGGGAAGGAAGACAGCAGATCCATGGTGTCAAATCTCTCTTCTTCTTCTTCTTCTTCTTCTTGCTAAAGAGGGGATGAAAAAGGCTTTGAAGCAGGGAGTAAAAAATGGGTATAAGTTATTCAAGAGGAGATGCTGGAGTGAAAATATGGTACAAGCTACTGAAGAGGGGATTAAAAAAGCTTTGATGGAAGCAAGGAGTAAAAAAAAAAAAAAAAGGGTACAAACTAACTATTCAAGGGAGGAGGGGGTTATCGGTACAAGCCAGCTATTCGAAGAGGGGATGGAGAATAGGCTTTGGACCTAAGAATAACAACACTGTTGATAGTGAACGTTAGGACATGAGATTTGATATCATTAATTTTTTTGCTGACACGATATGAATATTCAAGCATGCCTTTCACGTTGGAAGATGATGGAGATTGTGACCAGAATAGATGACATTATTCTGTACTGCCACTAAAATTACTATAATAACAATTTCATAAAAAAACACCCCAGGATGCCCGTGCAACCACGTGCGGAGGCGACCAGCGACGGAGACCGCACGTTTTTTATCCCTCAGTTTTCTTGATTTCATATGAGCTCTCAATAATTTATTATATAACTGTCGATGTTACCGAGTAAGAGTAACGATCGCAGGATTCCCCGCAATCAACAGGGATGCGACAGATGCGCCGGTGTTTAGGACCTGGAGCGATTGCATACAACCCCAATTTTAACTGTTCACACTACCATAACCAAATTTGCGGATCCTCTATAATCACAATCTATGGAGCCTAAAATTTTCTAAAAGATAAATGATCATGGTAAAGGCGATAGTGAAATATAAGAACAATGAGACGTCAAGAATATTATTCTGATACTAATTAATAAGAATTTATAGGTTTCTATCGTGGATGGAGATAAAAAAAGGGAAGATAAACGATCATTTCGAGAGAATCGAACCTCCTCCATCACTATAAGAGATCAACCCTTCTAAGGTTTTGGCTAATAGTCTAAAACATATTTTTTTACTTGATTGATGAAAACATAAGTGTTATACCCTTATTTATAGGAACTCCAATCCAACTCCTAATTGAAGTTAGATTACTAAAATAGATTCCTACTTAGACTCCTACTTAAACTCCTAATCAAATAGACTCATAGTTGAATCAAACTCCTAGTTGAGCTTGGATTCCTTATTGGCTTGATTGGATTGACCAACATGACTCAATAGAGAACATAACTTAATAGATGTGGACTCAACACTGTTAGGGTCATATTAGACCTACCCTCTTCAAATCATTTTTGTCCTTAAGGCTAAGCAACATCAAATTTTAGGAGTACTTTGGTCTAGGATATTTGTCGTGTATTACAAACTTTTGATAAATTAAGTAGTGACTCTACTTGGTGTAAGTAATAGATCAATCTTCTTGTATAGTAGTCATTGTAGTCTTCTGAAGAACCCTTTTTATTCGATGGCTAGTGTTAGTACCACGTCTTCCTTTGAGGACCATCACTTTGAAGTCTTCCTGGGGAATCAAAAATAAATTGACAAATAGTTGCTTACCCTATGTAATCAGCTTTACCTTTGAACACCTTTTATTCCAAGTTATGATTCATCCGTCAGCAATTTTGACTTCGAACTTATCATAGTCTTCAGTGTGATAAGCCAATCAGTTAGAAAGCTTTTTATCCATAAAATTATTAGTGCTACCAGTATTGATTAAAATAGTAGCAGATTATTATTTAATTTTTTTAATTTTTATAGTTTGAATGTTAAAGTAACTAGCTAATGCATGTACTGTGTATGTGATAAGTCCAATATCTTCATCAGAATCTATATCTTCATGATCAGATTCCACATTATCAATTTATGATTCTACCTTAATTGGCTCAATAATCAGAAGCTTGTCACAACCTTCATGATTAGACTCCATATTATTCGTTTATGACTCAATTCTTAGAAGTTACTCTTATTTGCATCGATTTTTATTATAACGTGAGCTTTTGTTGATTTTGCTAGTTAAATGTGCCCTACAAGCCAATCATATGAGTGATGATATATGTGATACATTGTGTGATCTTTTTACTTATGATTATCATTGACATATTTTTATATTATATTATTTGTTGTATATATATATATATATATATATATATATATATATATATATATAGTGATGTCCTCGGTTTTGGGTAATAGGAATCAGATCGTAATAAGATCATGATAATGAGATGGATTCACTTTTAAGCATATATCCTAAATAATCCCAGTCATAGGTTACTCAAGAGGGGCATCGAGATAACCGGACAGACCGGTGTACTGTATACTCATCCATACGATGGAGGCGGTTAATCTCATAGCCACTTACGTGGAGACACTAAGGATACAGTATATGTGCTCATTGAAGAATGAGTTCACTGATTGATCCGCTTACTGAATGTTGTATGGTTAATGATACCTAATATTAGATAGCGATTTCATAGTTCTAGTTATATATCTAGTTTTTAGACTTAGATACCAAGGATGCTCTATATGAGTACTTTTTTTTTTATGTTGGAGTTATATGTTTGAAAAGTTCAAGATATAGTACAATAGGTTATCAAGATTGGTAGCCAACTTTACAAAAATAATTGAATGTCAATAAAGGATCATCCACTCTCGGTATCGCGAGAGAAATATCTTATGTGTGCTTACTCAGACAAATATTTGGCCATGGTCATTTTGGATTGAGAGAGAAGGAATTCTCAAGAGAATCCAATTAGAACGAGACTTAAATGGATTCAATATATGGCCTGATAGTACCATGTTCAATATATGATTTCTGGAATATTAATTAGATGAGGGACTATAGATACTCGATAATTATGGATAGTCAGGTCATATAGATTCGATCCCCCTATACCGTCTCGGGACTATGGCGTAGTGGCCTAGTATGCCCATAGTCGACGAGTCGAGCAAATTCTTATGAGGATAATAATTTACTATATCAGAAGGAGTTCTGATAGGAGTGACCCACAGCTAGCTCGGTATTGGTCCTGGAGGGTCACACACATATGGTGGATACTTTAGTGAATAGAGGATTGAACAAAGATCCAATTAGCCCCTATTTTCCTTGCATGAGGCTTAATTATAGGCAAAAGGAGATTATATGATAGAGATATAATAATACAAGGTTAGTGAGTAAGTAGATGTAGATCCAATACTCACTAAGGCAGGACCCCTAGGGTTTTTTTAGTGACTCTCTATAAATAAGAGGGTAGGTACATAGATAATAAGTTACATCTTTGGCCGCCCTCTCCTATTCTCCTCCCTCCCTCCCTCTGCATAATAATTACGAGACTTTGGGCTATGATTGGAGGAGCATCGCTGAAGCAATCTATTGTATATGTACTATTTGAAAGGTTGACATTTGACCTCCTTCATCTTTTCCATCCGGATCTAGAAAAATAGGGATATACAATCTCCCTATGTAAACAATCTCTCACATGATATGGTTTTTTAATTTTACGATTTTTCTCGTGATCCAATTTTTTGCATGATAATTTGATCTACGTAGGAAACAATCTTTTCCGCTTGATTTTCCTATAGTGGTATCGGAGCCAGGTTGTTTGTGCGAAAGATTAATTTTAAATTATGTGTGATGAGATTGAATCACGTAAAATTGTTCTACGTGTTTGTTATAGTGATTGGTAATAAAGGCAGCACTACGTGCAAGTGAGGGGTGACCTCCTATGGGCTGGTTGCTTATAGGGGTGGCCAGGATGCCTGCAAGGGTGGTCGCCCACGACCAAACTCCTTGCAAGGGGTGGCCAGGTCAAGGCCAAGTTGTGGCAGGGACTACCGTGGGTAATCGCCCACCAAGCCAAGGGCTACCGCGGAGGCGACGCTTGCAGCATAGCCGCCGCTTTGGGGGTGCCTCTTGAGGCGGGCGCCTACCGCAAGGGTGGTCGCCTAGGGCAAGGCAATCGTGGTGGTGATTGCTAAAAGGGATAAAGGGTTAGGGTTTTATTTTCTATTGCAAAAGGATATTTGCCCTTCGAAATTTAAGAAATTTCGAGGCTTGCCCTATGACCAGAATTTTAAAAATACCCTTAATAATTCTAGAAACTTTGATGTATGTCCTTTTGCCGAGAATTTCAAAATTACCATTGATAATTCTAGAAATTTATGGCATATCTTGATTTCTAAAAAAATAATTAATTAAATAGTTTAATTAATTATTTATTATCTAGTAATCCTACATTGTGATGTGCACATATGATGTATGATATGGATGAATGATTATGAGTCATGTGATGTGATGTGTGTACATGTGATTATTATTATTGGGGCCCGCGAGCCATCCATTTTTCTCATTTATTATCGGGCCTACATGCTTGTGATTATTTTGTAATTACACAAAGAGATATAGCGGGAGTGTGGAGGTGATAGCGGGACCCACGATGCTATGGCAGGAGATTACGATGCATGGTGATGCAATGAGGATCTGATGCAATCGATGATAATGAGACAATGATCATAGGGCATGAAGATGCGTCGATGCATACATAGATCCTATTGTGAGTGATTAGGCTCATTGGCTTGGGCTTAATTATATTAGATGATGACTCATGATTATTCAGTATGACTTGCATATGTAATGTGTTATACACCTAATAGATATATATGAATGAGGGGAATATGTGTAACACCCCTTATCCCACATTGAAAATGCGGGAATATATAAGTGCCTTATAAGGGTTGATGAGTGTACTATTGTTAACTTTTGGCTCGAGTATTTTGGCCAGTGGTTGAGCCATACATGAAGCTATCAGGATAGTTAGCTCATCAACCCGGGTCGTAACATTTGGTATCAGAGCCGACCTAGTATTCGGGCATGGTGAGGGGACTCCCATCGGAAAGGGCTACTTGTGTGCACGTGCGCGCGCGACACGACATATTAGGAGATCAATAAAAGGCAAAACCCCTCCTACGATAATATTAAATCGATGCGACATATGCCGAGAGTGTCGCGTGATTCGTTAGGAAAATAGTAGGAATATATTAAGATAGAAGTCCATATCTTAATTAATTTTTTCATAAAATTTGTATGTTATTTATTCATGCTATATCTTGTTTATCGGAAATATGTCGCTCGCAAACACCCTTCGTGGGATACCCTAAGGAGACTTTGAGGTATTATTTTTATCATCCTAAGGATCAAAAGATCTTTGTTACCAAGAGAGCTATGTTCCTTGAGAAGGAATATATTCTTGGTGAAAATAGTGAGAGTGAGATAGAGTTAAGCAAGGTTGGAGAACCTAGCTTAAGCACAATTCCAAAGTTTGAGTATGTTTAGGTTTCTAGCACACAAGTTCTAACTTTGCGCAGGTCCAGCAGAGTATCTCACTCTCCTGAAAGATATATGAGATATATCAATGGAGAAAATTTTTAAGATGCTAATCCTCACACTTACGAGGAGGTTATTATGACTATAGACTCTGGAAAGTGGCAAAGGTTATTATGACTATAGACTCTGGAAAGTGGCAAGAAGTAATGAATTTAGAGATAGATTCTATGTACTCCAATAAGGTTTTGAACCTTATGAATGTACATGAGGGTATTGTACCTATCGGCTACAAGTGGATCTTCAAGAAGAAAATCAGAGTAGATGAAAAGGTGGAGACCTATAAGGTAAGGCTAGTAGCTAAAGAATATCATCAAAGGCAAAGAGTTGACTATGATCAAACATTTTTACTCGTAGCCGTGCTTAAATCTATCAGAATTTTTTTGGCCATTGCAGCACACTATGATTATGAGATCTGACAAATGGATGTGAAAACAATATTCCTCAATGACAAAGGGATTTGTATTTAAAGAGAGTCCAAATAAAGTGTTTAAGTTGCTTAGATCCATTTGTGGATTGAAGCAAGTTTCTCGAAGTTGGAACATAAGATATGATGAGACGATCATATATTATGACTTCGTTAAGAACGAAAATGGGCCTTGTATGTACAAGAAGGTAAATAGGGGCGCTACCACCTTCTTGGTGTTGTATGTGGATGACATCTAATAATTGGGAATAATATATAAATGCTCTCTACAGTTAAGGCTTGGCTATCTAGAATTTCTCCATAAGGGACTTAGGGGAAGCATTCTATATTTTGGGGATTTGAATCTTATAGAGATAGATCTAAGAGGATGTTTAGTTTGTTCCAATCCAGGTACATAGACTCTATTGTCAAAAGTTTTGGCATGAAGTATTCTAAAAAAGGTCTCATACCGATGAGATATAGAATATTATTTTCTAGGAATATGTTCCTAAAGATTCTTAAAGAAAGGTCAGACATTGATATGATACCCTATGCCTCAGCAATAGAGTCTATCATGTATGCTATGCTATGTGTCAGGCTTCATATAGCGCATACTCTGAGTGACATGAGCAGATATTAAGTGGATCTATGTTTAGAGCACTGGATGGTAGTAAAGTGTATCCTTAAGTACTTGAAAAGAACTAAGGATCTTTTACTAGTATATAGAAGAGGTAGTTAAGGACTACACAGACTCGAGTTTATAATCTTACATTGATGATAATAATTCAAACTCAGGGTATATTCTCATCTTGAATGGAAGAGCTGTAAGCTAGAAGAGTTCCATATAAGATACTACTACTGACTCGACCACAGAGGTGGAGTACATTGTTGTAGTAGAAGTAGTAAATGAAGGGGTATGGATAAAAAAGTTTATCAGAGATTTAGGAGTCATACCAAGCAGCGTGGAGCCAATTCCCATAAACTACAATATTAACTGGACAACAGCTCTAACAAGAGAACTCAGGTCTCATCAGAAGTGTTCTGAGGCGGTTACAATTGATTAGAGAGAACACAACCCAGAAAGATATAACAATATAAAGAGTTTCATCTGAAGATAATATTGTAGATACATTGATAAAACCACTGGCTCAGATTATATTTGAGCATCACAGGGGTCTGATAGGGATCAGACATATAGGCGATTGGTGGCTTTAGGTCAAGTAAGAGATTGTTGGTTACATGTGCCCTACAAGCCAATCACGTGAGTGATGACATGTGTGAGACGCTGCACGATCTTTTTATTTATAATTATTATTAGCATATTCTCACATTATATTATCTATTGTATATATTTATTTATTTATTTATTTATTTATTTGTGATGTCCTTAGTTCTGTGTAATATGAATCAGATCATGATAATGAGATTGATTCACCTTTAAACACAAATCCTAAATAATCGTGGTCATAAGCTACTCGAGAGAGACATCGAGATAACTAGACAAAGAATATAGTATAGTTGCTCATTGGAGAATAAGTTAACTTATTGATCCACTTATAAAATGTTGTATAGTTAATGATACATAATGTCTCTATAGTTTCCATGGTCTCATAGCCACTTGTATGGAGATACTAAGGATATAGTACATATGCTCATTGGAGAATGAGTTAACTGATTGATCCACTTATATAATGTTATATAGTTAATGATACATAATGTCTCCATAGTCTCAATTATATATTTAATCCTTAACTTGAGACACCAAAGATGCATTGTTTGAGTACTCCTTTCTTTGACGTCGGACTTACAAGTTTGGAAAGTTCCAGATCTGGTACAACTCATTATCGGGATTGGTAGCAAACCTTATAAAGGTAATTGAGTGTCAATAAAGGATCAGTATCACGAGAAAAATATCTCATATGTGCTTGTTCAGACAAATCCCTGACCAGAGTCATCTAGATTGAGAAATGGGTTCTTAAGGAGAATCCGATTAGAGCGAGACTCAGATGGATTCCATATGTGGCATGACAATACTACATATAATATATATTCTCTGGGATATTAGTTGGATGAAAGACTATAGATATACAATAATAGTGGATAGACAGGTTTAATGGATTCGATCCTCCTATACCATCTAAAAACTATAGCATTGTGACCTAGTATGTCCATAGTTGATGAGTTAAGTGAATTTTTATGGAGATAATAATTTACTATATCAGAAAAAGTTCTGATTGGAGCGACTCATGACCAGCTCGATATTAAGCTTAGAGGGTCACATACATATAATAGATGCTTCAGCAAATAGAGGATTAGATAGAGATTCAATTAGCCTCTATTCTCATTAGATGAGACCCTACACTAATTAGCTCCTTGCATAAGGTCAAATTAGAGGCCAAAGTAGATTATTGGATGAGAGATCAAGTAATCCAAGGTTTGCGGGTAATTGGATATAGATCTAATACCTATTAAGGCAGGACCTATAGGGTTTTTGGTCGCTCTCTATAATAAGAGAGGAGACATATAAATGATAGGCTGGACCTTTGGTCGCACCCTCCTATTCTCCTCCCTCTCCCTCTTTGCAAAAGTTATAAGCATTTGGCCTACAATTGGATGAGTATCGCTGCAGCCATCCATCGTATGAATATCGCTAGAGAGGGAGGACGTTTAACCTTATTCAGCCTCTCTATCTAGATATAAAAAAATAAGGATATACAATCTATGTAGTTTTTGATTTGGTGCCTTTTTCTGTATACTAATCTTTGCACAATGATTTTGATTTATGTGGGAAATCGATTTTGTTTTGATCTTTCGTTGTATATGTGATATTCCCATTGAGGTTTTCCAACACATTATAATGTAGAAAATTTAGTCTAGAGAATTTTTTTTTAATAGGTGATAGACTATTATCAAGAAAATTCAGAAACAATATATTGCATAGATGCATTGTTCAAAATGATCTTAAATTTTTATAAAACTTTAAATAAGATACTTATGAGCATATATCATTGGTTTTATATTTTAAAGAAATATTTTTGATATTTTATGAATTTTTAAATAAGTCCTTAATACATGTAAAAAAATTGGTCAAGAAATTTTTTTTCTCTAATAGGTGATGCACTATTTTGAAGAAAATATTGATAAAAAATTATAATTTAATAATATATATTTTTTATTTTTGAGTTTCTAAATATTTCTTCAATACATGTAGAAAATTTGGTCTGAAAAAATCAAATAAGGGATGGACTATTTTTTTAGATAAAAATAAAAAACAGTGCATCAAATGGATGCACTATTCAAAAACGATCTAAAATTTGTAAGTAAGCTTTGGATATGATACTTATAGACGTATGGCCTGGTTTTTAATTTTAAAATTTTTTATTTTCATTGTTTTATTTTATATTTCTAACATATTATAATGGAGCCATATAATGTGTTTTCACATTTAAACTTCTAAATAGGTCAACAATATATGTAAAAAAAATCGGTGTAAAAAAAAAAATTCCATAATAGGTGATACATTATGTTTGGAAAAAAAAATAAAAAATAGTGCATTTCATATGTGCACAGCTATCACTTTACTTGATGTCCAATGTCCATGCTTTATATGATGGTTTTTTATTTTCATGATTTAAGAAGAAAGAAAAAAATAAAAAATAAGGAGATGAACAAGAAGAACAGTTGTAACCCACGTATGAAAAAAATAAAGAAAACAGAAAAAAAAGGACAAAAAATAATAAAAGAGAAGCTTTTTTGCTTATTCATCAAGATCGGCACCCCATAATATAATATGACGGTAGCTGACTTGTATACTATACCAGTCAGTCTCCTTTACATAGTTAAAATATTAAACCAGTTGAAACCATCTCAGATCGAATGATCACCAAAGCCTTACTGAACCAACGGTCCAAAAATCACTGTTGTGGGTGAAAAAAAATAATAGCACCGTAATGCGGTATTATTTTTAACAGTTCATTAAATCATAATGCGGTAGGCGTTTACTTGGTCTGCTCTGGCTTTCCTCGCACTTCACGCTTGTCTTTCCTCCTCTTTCCCTTCCTTCCCCCCTTCTCGGGACTCTCTCTCTCTCTCTCTCTCCCTCCCGTTGCTTCTTCTCCTCAATCTCATCTCTTTGAAGTCTCGTCGCCGTTTACTTCTCTCGGTGCATCTTTCTTACACGCGGGGTTGTGGATTTTGATTCGTTCAAAGTCGTCTTCTTCTGTGCAGCTATGATTCCTGTGTAATTGAACAGAAACGCGTGATCTTCCTCTATAAAGATCGAGATGCCAGTGCGTGATTTCGTCGGCTTCCTGTTCTCTGTCTCCCCGCCTTTTTTCAGGAGTTCCCTTTTGAACTCCGGGTTTAATTTTGAACCCCTTGACCATAATTTCCCCTGATATTACCACATAGCTCGTGATCTAGATAGGTAGAGAAAAGGTAACGCAAATTTATGCTTGTCTCCCCATAATGGATTTGTCACTTCTTGATTTCGTGCCCCTTTTTTGAACAATGTAATGCTCCTTTCTTGGTGATTAAATCGTTCAACGTTATCTCGTTTCATATCTTTGTCTTTATAGCAATTCGTGTTGTCGCACACGGGCATAACAGTAGTTTGCCACTCACTTGTTCTTAACACTTGCCTCTTGTTGACATCCTGGTCGTGCTTACTGCGACTTAGTAAATTGCAATTGGTTTATGCTCGTAATAGCTGCATTTTTTGTGAAGAGAGCAGGGAAGTAAACGGAGGAACGAGTCACCTATTGCAGGAGAGAATCATGGATATCTATCACACTCAACACTAGGGTTTATGATGATTGACTTCCTGTTTTATGATACTTGGCATAAACTTGTGTTAGGCAATAATGAAAACCAATGGCCACTGACTTGTCTTTTATATGAGTCTTTCAATCGAAATGAATGATTCATCAAAAGCATCTGGACAACAGGAATATATTGGGTTGTTTGTGTTCCTCACTTGCCTTCCGCTTCTATTATGCAAATTACAATTTGGTCAAATTTTATCGAAATGATGGAAGTAGGAAAGGAGCCTATATGGTAGAAGAAGAGAGCTTCTTATTGTGGAATTTTACCATCTTTCTCAAATCTTGTCTATCATACATGAAGATTGTGAAGCATATACAGTATCTCTATCCAACTTGTGTTTTGTACTGGTCCATTTCTTGGTTATATGTTGGATACTAGATTAGGTTTAGTTTGATTAGCGTGAATGTACAAGCCCTGTTTGATAGCTTAACCAGGTTTCCCCTTCAAGTCTGTTTTATATGACAAGATCTTGCAGCAGTTGGCAAAGTCATGGGTTATCATTACTGTTGCAGTAGCTTGCAGTTTGCAGAACATTTAGTATTGAACAAAACTTCACCCTCTACAGTCCATGGTGATGTGTAGTGAGTTCGTGTTTAAACAACACTGGGGCATTCCTGGCCCGTAGAGAGGTTATGTATTTACTCATTAGTCATTACCATGACTCTTTTAGTTTCATGGATGCATATTCTGCCAGTTGACTTATTGTAAAATAGTACTTTTTTACTGATTATGTTAGGAAGCAGAATTTTTAGAGGTTTCCACTTTGTATGCTTGTATTCAAGTTTTATCAACTAAGCATGACAAGTTTCTTTGTTTCTTTTACACATCATAAACTAATGCAACTTCTGAGAAATAACAAGCCAAACCAGGTTGTACTAAAATTGCTGTAGATTAGTTCTAGGAAACTTCAAGACATATGAGCGACAGCATTTATGTTTCTTTCTTCTCGAACTTTCAGCTCACTGTTCATTTGCTTAGATATGTTAGCTGTTAACATTGTTTATTGAAAGCAAATCAAAGAAGTATTTTTAGACTTTGTTCTTTCTTTATAATTTTAACTTAGTGCATTTGTTTTAATTTCTTTCTTTTGGCAGTTCAATAATTAAAATTATGGGTCGACCACATGATGGACTGTGCATCTTATTTCACTTTGGAAATCCTTCTCGGGTTACTAGTCACAAGGGCTCATCGAAGGTTCTTGCTTTACTGAGTTATTTCGAGCAAAACCTTGCAGAAAACATGAGAAAACTCCACCCAGAAGTAATCTCAGATGTCTTTTCTTTATCATGGATAAAACATGCTGTTAAATCATTATCGGATGTCCACGCCGACATTAAAACATTAATAATGGAACTTCAATTCCCTGTTTCTGACTGGGATGAGAGATGGATTCATGAATACTTTGAGAACAGTGTGAAGATGCTTGACATTTGCAATACATTAAGTGCTGAGCTTGCCCGATTAGATCAAGGCCAGCTTTTGCTTCGATATGTGCTGCGCATCCTGGACATTCCAACTAGTTTTCCTTCATCTGAACAATTGAGAAGAGCTCGTGTATCTCTTGATGATTGGCTAAAGCAGGCTAACTCTTTGAGTCCTAAGCTAGAAAAGTGTCATGCTATCTTGCAGATCCTTCATGACACCCTTTGTTTGCCAAGGATAAAATATTCTGCCAAAGGGAGGGTGCTAAAGAGAGCCTTTTATGGAGTTGAGGTCATGACTCTATTCACTTGCAGTATCATCATAGCAGCACTGACAGGCTGCTCAAAGCCCTTGATGGACTTGCATATTGTTGATGAGTTCTTATGGCTCGAGGCTTTCAACAATTTGCAAGCTTTCTTGAATGAGGAACTTAGAAGACAGTTTCTGAGTGGAAAAGTAATGATGTTAAAAGAAAAAAAAGCACTCAAAATGAGTGCTCTGATGTTCCATTCCTTAACTAACAGAATTGATTATGGGGACGAGCCAGCACAGCTAAGCATGGATGTTAAGAAGGATGAGTTGAACTCACCAATGGAGTATGCTGACCCTGAAAGGAGACGAAGGCTGCAAGAATGCATGACAGATTTGACTGATGGAGTAGTGGTGTTTGGCCACGAGCTAGATTCTCTGTCTAAACAAGTAAATGACTTTTTTCACATTTTACTAACTGGACGTGATGCCTTACTTTGTAATCTCAGGGCATCCAGTATATCCAAAAAGCAGTAGCATTGAAGAGGTGAGGCTATGAGGTGGTTGATTGCTCTTATGAATTTTATTGTGATGCTTGTGTTTGCCATCTCCTGAAAATGCAATTGGATAATGTTTTGTACATGGCTAAGCTTCAAAGTCCATTACTCAGCTGTGTATGTATCCAAAATTATATTCTCGAAAGTTATAAAGCTGCAATCTATTGATTGCATATCTGCCAGAACCTTCAAGATGTTGTCGCCAAATGTGTGATTTTTTTAAAAAATATTTGATGCTATAAGTGCAACAGAATCACAAATGTATTTGTGTTTTGCTCACTCAGATGATCTCTCATACCAATATTTTAGTTATCTTTCTTGATCTTTAACTTAGCTTACTAGATGGTATTGGTCATCTTCATACCAGTGACATCATCAAACCTAACTATGCATCCATCATTATTCATGCCTTTCTGGCATTAAATCATGGTCATGCAGAACTGTTTTGCTGATACTTGAGGGCTGATGATCTATGAGATCCTTGCCGAAATTCGATCATTGATGGAACTGCTTGTGGCATGGACATCTGTTTTTTTTTTTTTCCCTAGTGTGAACTTAAAAGTTCAAGATTCCTGATGTTGGATGTCTTAGTTGTTAGATACATGTGATGTAACTGAGTTTTCTTGCTTAATCAAAGATTATGGCAAAAGATTGCCTTCAAACTCAATCTTGAGCAATGTTTTTTGACCCTAGTTAGTGGAGAAGGCTGCAGTTTGTTTGAAACATTTTGAAGTAGGATATTATGAATCTGTTGTGATCGAATGCAGGTTAAGATTATTCCTGAGACATCTTGTATTTTTTTAGGCAACCACCTACTGATGAAACTGAATGCTTTTGCAGATGCTCATGAAGGCAGCCTTGTATGATTGTTGGCCAGGACACAGGAATGGTAATTCACATAAATCTCACTTGATGTCATGTTAACAACTTGATGTTAATCATTTTTTGCTTCCTTGTACATGGGATCATCATTGTGCTGGAATCCTTTTCAGATAATAATGTCTAGGTGACATCTAGCTGACTTATGAGTATCATTATGGGTTAAATCTTAGGAATTTTGATCCTCATGACATTAATTTTCTGTGGTTAGCTGCTTCATCCTACATGCGGAAATATGGCTGAACAGTGACATTTAACGGGGCAGATTCTCCTAATGATTTCTGCTTAAATGTTTTACCATCCATCTATCTAATTCTTGTTTCCTTGGTATTATTCTGCCACATTACCTTCTTTATTACATTCCATTGTATTACAAGCAAATGCTTACTCTCATGTATCATACCATTGTTTTAGTTACAATGATTGTGTTAGCTTTGAATGATTGATTATACATCTGTCTCTCTTGATGTTGTTTCTCTTTTTCCTTCTTGGTTCCAGTCAAACCATATGATGCTTGTCATGGTTGTTCCTGTGAAGTCTGTTTGGTTTGCATTGATCTCATGCCTCTTCATTTAGGAACTGATTGCATGAATCAGGAGTATCTCATGCAGTACAGCGTCAAGATTAGCATAACCAAGTAGTATGTTGTAACATAGGATATATGTAAACCTTATTAAGCCATTGACTTGTTTGGCTTGGGTAACATTCTTAATTTTAGTTGAAGTCTAGATGGAGCCCTTGAATATTGCATGGTCCAAACAGATAGAAATTGAAAGTGTGATTGAAGAAAGAAAGAATTGCATGTTTTATTCCTCCGCTCATCATCTATTTATATGCATAAGAAAGGAGGTTAGGAAGGTTAGGAAGGAAGGATTTTCCTCAACAGTCTAACAACTCTACTCGTGCTATTACAAAAAATCTCATCCGTTAACATGTCATTGAAAGATCGTACTCCTATCAAGGATGTCGATCTTGAACCTATGTAATGAGAATAATTTACGGGCGAGTGACTTCGTGAGGGAGTTCGTCAGTTGATCTGTTGTGTGAACATGAGAAACACATAGTTTATGATTGATTATTTGATCTCGTACGAAGTGAAAGCTAATGATTATATATTTCATACGAGAGTGAAATACTGGATTGGCATATAAGTAGGTAATCCCGACATAATCACAGTATATTGTAGGAGTAGTAGTAGAGTATATGTCAAGTTCCTTGAGCAGATTCATTACCCAATTAAGTTCTGCAGCAGCAGTTACAATAGAACGATACTCAGCTTCAGTGGTTAATCGAGCGAGTGTCTTTTGTTTCTTAGAACTTCAATTAATTGGATTGGCTCCTAGGAAGACGATATACCTAGATGTCGATATTCTATCATCAAAGTTCCCAGCCCAATCAACATCAACAAAAGCATGAAGTTGGAGTGGAGAGTGTTTATATAGATATATGCTATAGTCGAGTGTTCCATTAAGATATCGTAAGACTCGTTTAATTGCTGACCAATGTGTAATAGACGATCGATGCATAAATTGTGAGAGCTTGTTAACTGCAAATGAGATATCTGGATGGATGAGAGCTAAATATTATAAAGAACTAAGTACTTGTCGATAATGAGTATAATTTGTAGTAGGACTATTATTAGTTAACCCGAGCGATTCACTAATTGAGAGGGGAGTTGAAACAACTTTTGCATCATTTATGTTTGTCTTTAATAATAAGTCTTGAATATACTTCCGTTGGGAGAGGAAGAGTCCCAAAGATGTATATGTTGTTTTCACACCCAGAAAATTATTCAAGGTACTGAGATCTTTGAGAAAAAATCGATTAACTAACTGTTTGAGGAACATTATGATCTCCATAGAGTTATTATCTATCACAATGATACCATCCACATATACTAGAAGATATATTGTACTGCTAGGTTATTGACGGAGAAATAAGGAGGTATCAGACTTAGAGTTGAAAAAGCCAACTGACATAAACAATGAACCGACTTCTGTGTACCAGGCTCGTGGAGCTTAACGAAGTCCATAAATAGCTTTGCGGAGTTTACAGACATGCTTCAGATACTGAGGATGAAGAAAACCAAGAGGTTGTTCCATGAAGACATCGTTAGTTAAGGTTCTTTGTAGAAATGTATTATTCACATCAAGTTGTCGTAGATGTCAACCTTTTGAGATGGCTAAACTCAGAATAAGTCGGATTGTCCTAGGTTTAACAATAGGACTAAATGTCTCTGTAAAGTCAACATCAGGATGTTGATGAAAATCTTTGGCCACTAGGCGGGCTTTATACCTAGTAATGGATCCATCAGTGTTTCGCTTAACCCGAAAAATCCATTTACACCTGATGACATTTTGTGTAAGATGAAATAAAACAGTTGTCCAAGTAGAGTTATGAAGGAGGGCATCATAATAATCACACATGACTTTACGCTAGTGGGGAACTTTTGAGCTTGAGTGACCATAGTAGGTTCACAGGTCTCGAGAGAGGGAGTCACAACAGTATTTAGGTCAAGAACCTGACATGGTTTGAAGACACCACTTTTAGAGCGCATTGTCATGGGATGTCCAAGTGGTTTAGGAGGTGATGGTGGAATAAGTACTGGGGAAGTAGTGGAACAAGGTGAGTTAGATTGAGGAACATTAGCGCCACTAGGTTAAGAAGAGGGTAAAGTTAGTGATTGAGTGTTAGAGGGTCGGATGTCAGCAGTATGAGGTACGTGTGCAGAAGAAGGAGAAGGAATATAGGGGGTGAGGTGTTGTACCAGAGGTATATTTGCTGGAGTGGGTGATTTTGGTGGAGACTCATTGGACGATGGCATATTCCACTAATATATATTTGTTGGAGTAGTTTGCATGGTAGAAGACGTGGAATGGTGAAATGGGAAGGAAGACTCCACAAAAACAACATGACGAGACACAAAGACTCTGTGAGTCAAATGATCATAGCATCGGTAAGCATTATGTTCAGGAGAGTAACCAATGAAGATACAAGGTTTCGACCTTGGAGTTAGTTTATGTGATGCATAATGATGTAGCTAAAGATAAAAGACAACCAAAAACCCTAAGTTTTTAAAGATTTAAGGATTTATGAAATAATTTTTTAAATGACGATTGATTATAGAGGACTGGAGTAGACATGCAATTAATAAGGTAGACTACAGTCTGAAAGGCTGCATACCAAAAAGTAGTCGGCATGGAGGCATGATGGAGAAATGCGAGACCATTTTCAACTATATGCCAATGTTTGCGTTCTGCCGAGTTGACAAGTTAGGGAGTATACGAGGGAGATTTGAGATGCTGAATACCATATGCTAATAGATATGATGTGAGTGCTTGGTATTCAACCTCACCGTCAGAATAAATTATTTTAATTGTGGATTGAAAAATGTTCGTCACCATCTTTTTCAAGGTAATAAAGATTGTTGAGACCTCAGACTTATGTTGAAGAGGATAAAACCAAGTATACTTGGTAAAATAGTCTATAAAGAAAACATAGAATCTATATTTATTAAAGGAATTAATTTGTACAGGACCCCAAACATCAGTATAAAAAATTTCAAATGCTTGTGTGCAAGAGACAAAAGAATTTTTAATCAGGAATCTATGACTTTTATTACTAAGACATGCATCACAATGATTAAAAATAGAACTAGCTTTAAAAATTGGAAGAGAGTAATGAAAAAATAAATTTTATTGAGTTAAGGAGGAAGGTTGACCAAGATGACGATGTTACACATCCATTGGAGAAGCAATGTAAAAGTGTACAGTGAGTTGAGAGACTGATGGCCATTGGTAGATGTTGTGTTTACTCTGGCCTAGAACTAACAATGCCCCCGTGCTTAGATCCTTAATAAAGAAAAAGTTAAAAAAAATTCAATGATGATATTATAAAATTGAGAGACAAAAATAAGATTTTGTTTAATATGAGGAGTATAGTTACTAGTATGTGAATTAAGTATTGTGGAACCAATATGAGTAATGAGAATTCGCTTACCATCACCGATGATAATGTCATCGTTATCACCATAATTGTTGTGAAGGGATACGTTCTGGAGATATGAGGTGATGTGATGGGAGGCACTAGAGTCCATAATCCAAATATGTTGATTAAAAGTTGGAGCAGTAGTGAGATGCGCTTGGGGCATCAGAGCTGAAGGTCGAGGATGAGATCGACATACTTTGGCAGAATGACCAACTTTATCACACAACTAGCATATTATTTTTTATTGAGATATGAGAGCGGGACGCCAAGGATGTTGGTAATTGAAGTGGCCACCTTGATTGTAGGGAGATGGATGAAGAGAGTTATATTTGTACCCACTGGTGAGGACAGTACCTGGCCCAAACCCTTGTTGATAGACTTATAATACTGATTGTTCTTCCTTTTAGATTTATGATTTACTTGAGCAGCGATAGGTGGTCCTGATGCCTATCTTCGCACTTTAAAAACATCTCGTAGTTAGTTAACTTGTCGTAGAGCTTTTTAAACGATAGCGACGAGTCACGTGCCCGTATTGCTGTTGCCGATTCTTTGTATCCAACCCCAAGACCATTGAGGGTGTAAACAATACCTTATTCATCACTGAGATAATGTTATATCAAAGCTAAATCATCGATGATAATCTTTTTATTTTGTAGATAATCAGCGATGATACTTTTCTTTTGTTTTGTGTTTATTAGATCGGAGAGGAAGCTGTGCATTAGAATACGTGAGCGTGAGCGATTTGTCAATATAGTTTGTAACTTGTACTATGCCTCGGCAGCAGTAGCACAAGAAGATATGGTTGGGGTGACAAGGCTTAAATCGCTTGAAGAATGAGATAATCTTGGTATAATCATAGTTTGTGCTTCGAATTTGGTACTGGACTTGATGTCCTCGGGATGTTGATTATTGCTGATGGACAATTGAAAGATCCATTGATATAATCTAATAGATCATATCCCAAAAAAAAATTAGAAAATTGAGCATATCGTTAACTCTTTTAGATAATTGAAAGGGATGAAAGCTAGATGTTGAAGATATTGTGAGGAAAAATAAGAATGCATTACTCACGGGTCCTTGCCGAGAAAGGAGAGAGTTGCTGGGCTGAAAGAGGAGGGAAGCGGCTGTGGGATAGCAGGAAGCAGGAAGCAGAAAGCAGAGGATCTCGATGAAGAGGCAGCCGCGGCGGTCCAACGAGCAAGGATTGTGCGTGACCACCGTGGGTTGTAGAGTTACTGTTCTTGTTCAACACTACTGCAGCTGAGATGTGGAGAAGGTATGAGATGCTGCTGAGTTCTTGCACAGGGAAGGTATATGGCAGCACTCGGAGAGGAGGGTGTAGTCACCGAGCGCTGAGAGGCGGCTGCTGTCACTGCATTTTCCTTCTTGCCAAGTGACTGGGAGATTGCAGTCGTCGAGGGACGGAGAGCTGCAGTGTTCGGCTGAAGCAGACGATGATCTTCTTGGTGTTCGGCTCGTCGTCGTTGCTCGGCTGATGCAGGGGAAGCAAAAGGGAGAACAGCAGTAGAGGAGCTTACTCGGCCTGGCAATCTGTGATGATAGCAAGTGATCACTGCAGAGGGAAGAAGGATCGTGGTTGCTGAGGCTACGGACGTCGACGATGTGGCGTGAGAAGAGGAAGACGACTCCCTCCATGCGTCTGCTTCCATAGAAGCACGGCTGGAGAACAGGGTCTGCTTCCACAAAGGGCGAGCGCGGAAGCGGCGACTTCCTCTTGCCGATGTACTCCTTGCTGATGAGGCGAGGGAAGAGGAGAGGCTGCCGCTTGATGGAGATTAGGCGACGACGGCTGCGATCGTGCAGATCACAGCGTTTGATGGCTGATTTCAAAGTTAAGGTCTGGAGAGAGCAGGCTGCCTTCGATTACTCCGACCTATGTTGCATAACTGGGATGAAGCTGGACGACGAAGATTGCGCGGTTGAGAAGCAGGAGAAGGGTTGATCGCTCGAGGAGAGAAAGAAAACTGGCAGCAGGGTTGCTGTCGGCCAGGGGCTTGGCACCAGTGGTGTGGCAGGTGGCAGACGGAGGGGGAGGAAGAGAAGAGGCGGTTGTAAGCCAGATAACAGTAACGATATCGATCGAAATCGACGGAGATCGCAAGGTGAAACGCCGATCGGGCTAAGCGAAACAGATGCAGCGCCGACGTTGGTGGAGAAGAGGTTTATTCCTCCATTCAAAGGAGGGTTCAGGTGACTATGACGAGGCAAGGGGACCCTGCACTGGTAGCAGCGGTGGTCGGCGTCGTTGAAGATGCCATGGCCGAAGAGGAAAAAGGCACCTGTAGATAGCAGCAGATTTTATCGTCGGTGAGGCTGATGCCGAGGACGACGGAGAGCAGCGCGATGTAGATGGCGACAGGTCGCGCTGGCAGATTAGATGGCTGGTGTTCTCACTGACACTTGGGAAGAGAGAGCTCGAGCACACGAGCGCATTGCATTGATCCCCAGAGTTGGTCCAATGCTTCCTCGGTAGAAGCTTTTGAATTGCTGTCGCTGGACAACAAATAGAAGAAAGTTTTGCTTAAGCCATGGCTCTGATACTATGATAAAAAAGAATTACATATTTTATTTCTCTATTTATTATCTATTTATATAGATATGTAAGAAGATGAGAAAGATTAGAAAAAAAATAAAATTTCCTCAATAGTCTAACAACTTTACTCGTGTTACAAAAAAAAAATCTCATCTGTTAACATGAACCATTGGACAAATAAAGAATCTTATCCCATAAAAGATCATCTGCTGGTCTTTGGTCAAAGATGGTTGGTGGGTTTCACATTTGTGGAAATGTGGCTTACAATGACTTGAAAGGTGCTGTGGGCCCTGCAAACCACTGGTTAGTCTGGCCATGTCTGTGGGTTGTCTGGTTTGTGCTACGCAATCTGGATATGAGTTCAGATTGGCTTTTAGGTGATATATAATGAATGTAAGATAGCACTATCAAAATAACTCAGAACTTGTTCGATCAATCATATTAGTATGATAGACATGTTTGCGAAATGAAATTATTTCAACGTTAAAAAATAAAGAGGCAATTTTTATTTTTTTTAAAGATGACAATAAGAAAATTTAACATTTAATAACACATACGTATGTCTTTGGAAAATCATGGATAGATATATTGCATATAGATATATTTACTATGTTTTACATCCCCGATGTGATCCTCCTTCGATTATCCAAGTTAGACAATACAGTTAGAGCTATCTTTTGAATAAATCAAGTGTTTAGTAAACAATAGATAAAAAAATTATATTTTAAATATATATTTATATAAGTATTTATACAATAGATAAAAAACTATTTAAAATTATGTTTCATATGAAAAATTTACCATTCTAATATTTATCCAAAAATAAATGCATATATTTTATTTAAATCAATAAGCAAATAAAAAATAAAGAAAAAAGTATGTAATCTTATAGAAATTTTCCATATGACCCAAATATATAATAAATAAAAATATAATCATGCAAATAAATATAAAATAACTTTTAAAAATAAATAAATAAACTTTTACATTATAGAAAAATATAAAATAGGTTACATTTCTCACTAAATCATTTTGATAATTTTATAATTTTAGATAATATCATAGGATATTTTAAAAATTAAAAAAATATATATATTAACATTCCCTAAATGTTGCATGTTAGTGATACGCCAAGGTAGAATTAACATTTGAGGCTTTTGAATGCATCAGTTAGATGTGAGATGGGATTTACCACCGAAAGTAGGACATCACTGTCTTCCTTGCTTTCCTGGGGCATGAGAAGTGACTCAGGGAAACTTCCTTGCCATGGATTGAAGAGAGACGGAGGCACGGCCCATCAATTTATTCGTTTTCTTACTCCCTACCCTACGTTGATTGGCTTTAAGTGCCAAATAAGACATTCTAGAAGCCTCTGGTGAATAAAAATCAAATATCAAATATTCTCATTGGATACTTCAAATGTGCAGTAGACCCTCTTGATCACAAAGAAATATTCTTTGTTTGGAAATAAATCTTTCTCTTTTGGATTTAACTGTTTGCGGTATCTATGGAAACAATTTCTTCGTCGTGACGAGGAGAGCATTGTTCTGTGCTCTGGAATGATTCACATGTTGACGTGGTTCGGCGTTTGATCGGAGGAAGTTGGGTTACCACGTTGTGCCTGCGTTGACTAGATTGAGCGCCTTCCAACGTGTGTTCTTCGACCTGCTGAGTTGAGCCGAGCTAAACTAAAGTAGATTGAGTTATCTTGGATTACGGATTGCGTCGATTAGATGTGTGTTGAATTATACAAGTGTCGACCTTTAACGTTCCGTTGCTGTTTTGTTGGCATAGATAACCATCCCAAGTTCACATTCCCCTCCCTCGCCTTCCTTCCCTCCCTCCTTAAGGATGGAAGATGATGATGATGGTCTGAACGCGAAGTGTAGCTGCTTCCGCTTCCGCTTCCGCTTCCGCAAAAGACAAGCCCGTGGACGACTCGCACGCCACCGGAGGAGAGTAACCTTCAACACGAAAACTCCTCCGCAAGAAACCTCCTATATATATATATATATATATATATATATATATATATATATGCATCACCTCCTATCACTCACCAAACCACAAGAATTCAAGCTATTAGCCGTGAGAATACAACCGTAATCATGGAGACTGCTTGGGTCCTCCTCTCCCTCTCCCTTTCCCTATGCGTCGCCCTCGCCTTCCTCCTCAAGCCAAACAAATGCAAGCGGGGCCTCCCTCCTGGCCCTCCCGCCGTCCCCCTCCTCGGCAACCTGCTGTGGCTCAACCACTCGCTCACCGACATCGAGGCCGTCCTTCGCGACCTTCGCCCCCGATACGGCCCCATCGTCACCCTCCGCATCGCCTCCCGCATCTCCGTCTTCGTGTCGGACCCTCACCTCGCCCACAAGGCCCTGGTCGAGCACGGCGCCGCCTTCGCCGACCGGCCCACCCCGCTCCCGGCCTCCCGCTTCCTCAGCAACGACCAGCACGACATCACCACCGCCTCCTACGGCCCCATCTGGCGCCTCCTCCGCCGCAACCTCGTCTCCGAGACGCTCCACCCCTCCCGCATGAAGCTGTTCGCGGGTGCGCGCGCGTGGGTCCTCCGCGTGCTGACCTCCAAGCTCCGAGCCGAGGCTGACCGCGAGGCGGCTGGCGTCGTGGTCATGGAGACCTTCCAGTTCTCCATGTTTTGCTTGCTCGTCCTGATGTGTTTCGGCGAGAGGCTGGACGAGGAAGCAGTCACGGCGATTGAGGTGGCCAGTCGTGACCTTCTCCTCTTTAGCAGTCAGCTCAACGCCTTCGCTTTCCTCCCGCGGATAGGCAAGTACTTATTCCGCCGCAAGTGGAACACCGTCCTCGTGCTGCGACAGAGGCAAAAGGATAGGTTTCTCCCATTGATACGCGCTCGCAGAGAGCATAAGATGACGAAGCAAGACGGCAACGAGAGGTTTGTCCACTCCTACGTGGACTCGCTCCTGCATGTCGAGATCGCGGAGGAAGGAGGGAGGAAGCTCACCGACGACGAGCTGGTCGGCTTGTGCTCGGAGTTCATGAACGCGGGCACGGACACGACCTCGACCGCGCTGCAATGGATCATGGCGGAGCTGGTGAGGCACCAGGAGGTGCAAGAGAGGCTGTGGCAGGAGGTTGCGGCCGTCGCGGGGAGCGAAGCCGAGGAGGTCAGGGAGGAGGATCTCCACAGGATGCCGTATCTGAAGGCGGTGGTGATAGAGGGGCTGCGGCGGCACCCGCCTGCGCACTTCGTGCTGCCGCACGCGGTGTCGGAGGACGTGACGCTCGCGGGGTACGACATACCGAAGGGCGCGACGGTGAACTTCATGGTGGCGGAGATGGGATGGGATGAGGGGGTGTGGGAGGAGCCGCTGGAGTTCAGGCCGGAGCGGTTCTTGGAGGGCGGCGCCGGGCATGGGGTGGACGTGACGGGGAGCAGGGAGATCAAGATGATGCCGTTCGGGGTAGGGAGGAGGGTCTGCGCGGGGCTGGGGCTGGCGATGCTGCACCTCGAGTACTTCGTGGCCAACTTGGTGAAGGAGTTCGAGTGGAAGGCGGTGGCGGGGGAAGAGGTGGATTTGAGGGAGAAGACGGAGTTCACTGTGGTCATGAAGCATCCGCTGCGCGCTCGGTTGCTTCCTAGGAAGAAGAACAACCACTGATCGCCACCGCGTCGCTATTCCCACTGCATAGTCTCTTGCTGTTTTCAGTCACTTCGTGTGAGACGTCAATGTTGCTTTTGATGTTTTTTGTTTCAAAAGGAAAAAATAAATTTATTACCTCATCAGCCTAATACAAGTAGTTCTTAATCATCAGTCAGGGCTTGAAAGATAGAAGAACTATTATTCTGACTAATGGTGATATTATTCTAACTAACATAATATTAGATAAAGTAAGTAGATCTAATAAACAGTGGCCCTCTGATAAAATAATATTATTCTAACGAACAATGACTCTATTGGATCTAAGAAAGTTTGTAAATCAATTAGCTACATTAAGGGACAAGCCCTTAGACAACATAAGGGACTCTGACCAACAGCCGATCATACTACATCAGTCATTTGTATATAAAAATCAGTCTCAAAATTTAAAGGAATAGTATATTTATTATTTTTTTTACTTTTAACTAATTTTATCATCGAAGATATAAGATTGTCCCTCGACACTGATCGTTTATACAAGAACCTCGGCAAGACTAATGTGCATATCGAGAGGACATCATAACATGCTTCCAGCGAACAAGCAATGCCTTAGGATCGTACCAATTGAATCTACTTTTTGCTCTAATCTCCTCAAGCCATCCTCGTAGAGCTTTTGAACAAGTTTGTACCTTCGAAATTGAACTAAGTCGTGTCAACTCCATGAATAATAACATCAACTATAATAATAAAACCATTATAATTGAGCTTCAACCAATCAATGTTGGGTTTTCTAATATAATTAGAAGTTGATGTATCTCCCTGTAGTCCTGAGGAATGATGGATGTAATAGTCATCCACCCTATTACAGAGATACAATGAGCTTATTTGGAAAAAGTTAAACATAATATTATTACGAGCTTATCATATTAAGTGAACCAAAAATTCAGGAGTGCCATTACAAAATGGGCAAATTGAAACAGGCCCAATACCGAGAACTTGGAACTTGTTTATGGTAAGAAGGAGGTGGTGCAAAAAAAATTAAACTCGAGACGAGGCAAAAAGTCATTCACTTTTTTTATTTCCAAGAAGAAGAAAAGCATCGGTTTGTAATAAACAGTAAACTGTTTGTTTCTTTTATTCTAGAAATAGAAATGAAGTTCAGAAAATAAACATGAACATTTAAACAGCAGAATCTCATGAGCTTATATTTTGATTGACGAGGATGGAACGGATTTGATTTGATTTTTCAAGTGTTAATATTATAAAACATAAGGATATCATAAATCGAAGATACCAATTAGTTTAATAGGTAAAGATTATAGATGTTTCAGATTAGATTGATGGTGAGATATGAATGTGATTCTTTTTAAGATGATGTTCCATTAATAAATAATTGGTTCTTGAAATGAGTTAGGAAGGGTTGTTTACAGATAGACTTCCTAATCCATCCATATATTATATAGAAGAGATGATAAGTGTTGCTAGTGGCTCACGTAGCAGCTGAGGTGTTAGTCCAACTTGCCGACCTATGTGAGCAGGGTGTTTCAGTGGGATCAAGACGCTGGGGAGGCGATGACGACAGGCGAGGGTTGAGACGACATGGCTCTTTGATAGGCTAACGTCGGGGAGTATTTTCTGACAAGGTCCCTCCGATGATTCAATTAGTACAAAGGGGAGTTGAAAATGCCTAGACTGAGAGTGAGAGAAGTCTCATTCATCTGGTCACATCGAGGGGTGTTTATACCTGGGAGTTGAAGGAGCGTCGTACCGCGACATTGATGGGGTCATACTTGGCTCCCACGGTTGAAACCGAATACGACCCTACACTAGCCGGCATTAGTCATCAGTCGCGTCTGAGCGTGGGGCTATGTCAGGAGATGCCTTGGCTAGCTTTTGCAGTCCCGATTGATAGGGCTATCGGTTGCTGATGTGGCCTTATGGGCAACCGATGTGGTTCTCGCTAGGTGACACATGGGGTTGCCGAGCTGTCATAGTCGTGGTGGCTATCAATGTAGTCCCCATACCGTCGTGTCTGGAGACGTGGTCGTTGTCCTAGGTGTTGGGTTATTTCGAGGGGAACCTCTAGGGGGCTTCCATTGTAGAACATCAAAGCCTTGGGGGTCGACATGCCTGTTGGGAAACCTCAGCGGGAGAATCATATGCACAGCGAAAGATCAAAACAATATAGATTTTTCATGTAGATCAAATCATCGTGCAAAAGATTGAGTTATGAGAAAACTATAAAAATTAAAAAAATCATGATACGTGAGAGATTGATTTACCTAGGGAGACCGTATATCTTTGTTTTCTAGATCCGGATAGAGAGGATGAAAGATGTCAAACATCCTCTCTAGTGATATCCATACGATGGATCTCTGTAGCGAAACTCCTCCAATTAGATCTCGCAACTCTTACATAAAGGGAGGGAGGAGAATAGGAGTGGATGGTGAAAGCTATAGCCTATCAACCGTGAACCTTACTCTTATTTATAGAGAGCCACCAAAAACCCTAGAGTTTCTGCCTTAGTGGGTATTGTATCTCCATCCAATTACCCACTAATTTTGTATTATTAGATCTTTATCTAATAATCTTCTTTAGCTTCTAATTGAGCCTTATACAAGGAGCACATCAGTGTATGGTCTTATCTAATAAGAATATGAGCTAATTGGATCTCCATACAATCCTCTATTCATTGAAACATCCATCATATATGTGTGACCCTCTAGGCCCAATACCAAGCTAGCCGTGAGTTGCTCCCATCAGAACTTCTTCTGATATAGTAAATTATTGCCCTCATAATAATTTACTCGACTCATCGATTATGGACGTATTAGGCCACTACGCCATAGTCCCTATATGGTATAGGGGGATCGAGTCCATCATACCTGTCCACAGTTACCATGTATCTATAATCCCTCATCCAACTAATATCCCATAGATCGTATATTGGATATGGTACTGTCATGTTATATACATAATCTGTTTGAGACTTGCCATAATCAGATTCTCCCAGAGAACTCCTTCTCTCTCAATCTAAATGACCATGGCTAGGGATTTGTCCAAGCGAGCATACATGAGATATTCCTCTCACGATACTTAGAGTGGATGATCCTTTATTGACACTTAATTGTCTTCGTAAGGTTGGCTACCAATCCCGATAACCAGTTATACCAGATTTGAAACTTTCTAAATCTGTGAATCTGGCATTAAAGAAAGGAATACTCAAACAAGACATTCTTAGTGTTTTAAGTCTAAGGACCATATACACAACTAAGACTATAGAATTGATGTATGACATTAGGTATCATTAACCATACAACATTCCATATGCGGATCAATCAATGAACTCATTCTCCAAAGAGCACTTGTACTATATCCTTAGTATCTCCACACAAGTGGCTATGAGACCAACCGCCTCCATCATATAGACGAGTATACAATATAGTAGTCTATCCGGTTATCTCGATGTCCCTCTCGAGTAATCTACAATCGGGATTGTTTAAGATATGTGTTTAAAGGTGAATCGATCTCATTATCATGATCTCATCACGATACGATTCCAATTGCATAGAACCAAGGACATCACTATATATATATATATATATGTAACAATCATAAACAAAAAGATCGTGTAGCGTGTCACACATGATATCACTCACGTGATTGGCTTGCAGGGCACCTGTAATCAATAGTGCCTTGGTCGGATTTCGACTAGATGGGTCATCTGAGCCTAAGCCTATTGAACGAGGCCGAGACTCGAACCTGCGGTTTGCTAATCAGGACTTTGGAAGCCCATTGGTGCTGGTTGAGGTTGAAAATTCATAAGAACTGGTCGGGGCTGAAAGCTCGTTGGAACTGGTTGGGATTGAAAGCCCGTAGAAATTGGTGGGACTGAAAGCCCATTGGAACTAGTTAGGAGTGAGAGCCCATAGGAACTAACGGGGCCAATAGCCTATCGGAACTAGTCGGGATTGAAAGCCCATTAGAACTGGTTGGGATTGAAAGCTTGTAGGAACTAATGGGGCTGAGAGCCCGTTGGAACTAGTCAAGACTGAGAGCCCTTAGGAGCTGATGGGACTGAAAGCTCGTAGGAACAGGCGAGACTGGAAGCCCGGAAGGATTGGCGAGGCTGAGAGCCTGTTGGAACTGGTGGGACTGAAAGCTCGTTAGAATTGATTAGGACTGAAAGCCCATTGGAACTGGTCGGGATTGAAAGCCCTTAAGAACTGGCGGGACTGAAAGCCCATTAGAACTGGTTAGGACTGAGAGCCTATTGGAACTGATGGGGCTGAGAGCCCGTTGGTGGTTTTCTGGGGATGGTCACATCAGCTTGACACTCATTGAATGTTAGCAAATATTATCGGATGATTTATTGTGGTTCATGTATAAGTATATTTCATGTATAATAAAATGTTATTGATGAATTTGATTGATATATCATGTAAAAGTTTTAAATAACCTCTTATATTTAGAATTAATTTGGAATTCTGGGTGTTGTCTACGATAAAGTGACTTTGTGGTAAATGGTTAGTTTGGTGATTGTATAGATTCTTTTGTTGATGAATCATAAGTGTGGTTAATATCTGTTAAGTGAGTTTTGAGTTTTATAAATATTTGAGTGATATAATGTTTGACTATAAATTTGACAGGTTTTATAAATGTGAATTTTGAAAGTTTGAATATTTCTCGATGTCCTTAAATGTTTGATTGGATCCTGGATGGATTGTGATTATAAAATTATCGATTTATGATATGGTCACACCTCTCGAATGTGATATAATTCGGGGGCATGACAGAGGTGTCAACCGGTGAACCAAACTACCCCTGCATTTTCAGATGACAAATCCAAAATGGTCGAGATCCTTCAGGGGATCATCTCATCTTCTCGGGCCGTGAGAGACATGACTGAGGCCTGGCTGGTCAAGGCGGGGCTTAGTCCCACCCCTCGGGGTACGTCGCACCCTTTTGCTTTCTTCATTGAGTTTCATGATTTGACCTTTCCTTTTTTCTTACAAATATATCCAACCTAGCAAGGATGAAGTCTGCTAGTGGCGCAACCAACCACCCTACTCCGTCCGCAGTCGATGTTCCCCTAGCCTAGCCCGTGGATCCTCTGGCCCCGGGTGCCTGAACACAGGGGAGGAGGATCAACCACGGAAGAAGAGAATGGTGACCATGTCGAAGCAACCGATGAGCTCGGGTAGCAGGTCAGCTAAGGCTCGTCTCGATAAGGGGAAGGATCCCGCCGACAAGGGGAAGGAGCCCACTGAGGTTGAAGAACCCGGGCAGGGGTACACCCTGTAGGAGTTGTGTGAGGTCGATGACCTTGCAGGAGTATACTAGTATCTCGCTACCTGTATGTTGAAGTTGCCCCAGTCTAGGGGTGAGGAGCCCCTAACGGCTTGGTGGTTGTCCCTTTCTGGGTTGACCCGCATGTGGACTGAGGGTCCCCTTGTCACTGAGTTCATGCGAGGGGCCCTCCATCCCTTCCTTGTGAAGCAACTATACGAGTGCTCCTCGAAGGAGCTAATGGATCAAGCCGCCAAGTTAGTCGTCTAGGTAAGTTGGCTTCGGGCGGTCCAACCCCACCCCCACCCCACCCCGCCCCCCTCTTTTTGGACTTTTTCCTTGATAGGGTCTACATTTCACCGATGCCCTTATCGACCAGGTGCATGACACGAAGCTGATGCACGAGAGGAACTCGACGCTTCGTGCGACCAATAAGGAGTTGAGGCTCAGATTTGGTCCGATAGTAGTGGCGACGATAGAGAATTGGGTGACTGAGCTTCAATCGGAGGTCGACCGATTGAAAGGTAGAGCTCGAGGCCTCCAAGCAATGCCTTAAGGACCTTGAGCAAGAGGCCAATACTACCCTCGTCGGACTATAAGATGCTCGGGATGACCGAGCTCGACTGAAGGGGTCGGTCTTGAACTTGACTAAGGCGGTAGCACTTCTATAATCAGAGCTGGAGGCTAAAGGCCCAAAGGCTGTCACCGTGTACAAGGCCTTCTAGGGTTCGAGTTTGGCCTGGAGAAGATGGGGCGCATAAGCTACAAATTTGGGTATTGTGTGGCACTCGAGCACTTTTGGGCCAAGTACCAGATTTAGCTATCAAGGAAAACCCCTTTGCAGAGCATGCCGAAGATACAAATATGAAGATAGACTATTAGGACTCTAGCTAGGGGATTCCTAATTTAGTTTCATTAAAGAGGGCAATTATGTAAAATATAAGAGCATTCATGTAGATCCTATCTAGCCGACCCCTATTAAGGAAAGTAAAGGGGTCAGCTAGGTTAGGATTAGTTAAGGAAGATATTTTTAGGGAGAGTAAGATGCATGTTATCCTAATTAACTATCCTTATCCTAGTTAAAGAGGGGGTTGGTTAAGAAGGGGATTAAGTTAGAATAGGATTATAAAATAATAAAGTAACCACCCCTAGATGGGCCCGAAGTAGGATTCATCTTAGGAATTAGGGTTAGAAGGCCTAAAATAGCCTTGTAATCCTTCACCCTTTATCATCAATAGAAGAGTATTTTCTAAAGCTTTTGAGCAGCAAGTTGGAGGAGGAAACCCCTATAGAGTTCTAAGGAGACCGATCCCCTATAGTGATCAACCCCGAGCTTAGAATCCGCTAGGGTTCTAACACTTGGTATCAAAGCAATATTTTTAGCATCTTGCTGCCCTTCCACAGCCATCCATCAGCCCTATAGAGCCGTCCAAAGCAATTCCCATAATTGCTTGAAGATTATCACCAAATTCCACTGTCATCTCCACTACTGTAGATCATCCTTTGATCTCCCCATGAATTACAATAGGTTCTGATTTCCTACCTTATTGCCACTACAATTTAATTATCCCTATTCAAAAAAGAAAATATAAAAAATTGTTCTTATTTGCTGCATAAACTTTTTATCGTAAAGTTTCCATCTTTACGATGAAAGTTACATCACATAATTCCAGCTGCACACCATTTACTATTTGATTTGCTACTTACTAATCAAATTTCTACAAAATTTCTATCATGGCTTTATAACTTCCTATCCTCAGATATCCCTTTAGTTTTGTCAAAAAATCATCAAGATAACCTACTTATCTTTTACGTCCAATCTGCTATAGTTTAGACATAAAAATCTGCTATCGTACTTCTTTGTGATCATTGAATTTGCCAAACTAATTACTGTTATTTATTTCCACAAAATTTTTATTGACACTACCTCTTTCTTACCAGAAGATAGCCCTTAAGCTTCACTCAAATTTTTTTTGAAAATTTTTGAAAAAAAACATGGCTTCACTGTTAGAATTTTTTCGATGAACAATCTATTATAGCACCTTTGTCCTTCTTCTTCTTCTTAACCCACCTAAACCCAACCATCACGCTGCCACCACCCAAGACATATTTAGGATATCCTTTAGCCTTAAGATGTAGCCATCATATCCTATTTTCATAACCCTAACACCCCTAAAAACTGTAGCCCAAAACAGAAAACCATTGCAGCCGAACCCTTCTATCACCAATCGATTGTCTAAATCTTCCACCATCGATGCCATTGACCCATCAACAGAAAAAAGATAAGGACATATATGATCTACAGGCATATGCCATGGCTTCCTAAGATCCAATTGATGCCAAGTTTGAAGTATTGGAATCTCAGCTTGAATTACGACTTGAATTGCGCTTGGAGGACAAACTGCGCGCTTTGTTCGCAGAGTTCAAAATTGGATAACCACCGAGTCCAACAAAATCTCAGTGAGGAGAGAGTTCAAAGAGGCCCCAGAGAAGGAGGGATAACCTTCAGACATGCTTCAGCCATGCATAAGGGTGAACTTCCCACGATGGCAAGAAGGAGAACCGACGGGGTGGATTTCGTGCGTCGAATGTTACTTCTGCTACTACTAAACATCAGATGATGATATGGTGGAAATCACTGTCATCCACCTTGATAGAGATGCTATTCAATGGTATAATTGGCTTGAATATAATCATGGAGCTCTGACGTGGAATCAATTTAAAAACGCACTACTGAACTACTTCGGACCTATACAGTGCGAAAATATCGACGACCAACTCACAAAAATTTGGCAAACCTCTACAATTCAAGAGTACCAAACCAGGTTTGAGAAGCTATCCTGCCTTTCTCATGATTAGACTGACTGATAATTACTAGGTACCTTCATCGAGGGACTCAAGCCAGAGATAAAAGGAGAGGTTAAGGCATGACAACCCTTCCTTCACTCGAATACAAGAAGAGCGGCTCAACCAAGATACCTAGAGGTTGAGAACCACTTATAGGCCCATGGTATACAAGCCTTCTTCTATTGTCATCCATCCTTCACTAGTAAAAAAAATTGACAAGAGAAAAACTACGTGACCGATCAGCAAAGGGGCTTTATTAGCATTGCGACAAACCATGGAGTCATGATTATCGCTACAAAAAGAGTTGCCTCCTATTGATTGAACCTCTTGAAGATGTAGAGGAGGAGGTCCAGGAGCACGAGGAAGAGGTCATGGATGAAAAGAACATCCGATTGATATTATAATGCATGTTCTTGCTGGCTACACGAACCCGCAAACGATGAAAGTGGGAGGATTTCTGCAGCAACAACCGATTACTATTCTCACTGACACTGGGAGTATTAATAATTTTATAAACAATAAGGTTGCTGTCCGGATGACCTTACTTATTGAAGATTGCAGCACGTTTGATGTTAAAGTCAAAGACGGACGAATTCTGAAGTGTGATCGTCGGTGCCCATGGGTGAAGCTTTTCTTGTAGGATCAAGAAATAATCATAGATTTTTTCCTCCTCCCTCTTAATGATTATGAAGCTATGCTTTGCGTCAAACGACTGATGACATTAGGTGATATTTCTTGAAATTTTTTAAAATTAATCATGAAGTTTTGCAGCTAGGGAAAACAGGTGGTACTGCGCGGCAAATGGGGGAGCAACATATCAACGATTTACACATGATGAATGGAGAAAATCTTACATAAAATATGCAGTGGCTTCTTAGTACAACTTGAATAGCAATCCAAGTGGGAGACAACCGAAGTTGATGACCCAAATCTACTTCCCTTGCTTGCTGAATTTTTAGATGTATTTGACGAATTGTGTAGCCTACCTCGTAGCCACCAGCATAATAATCAAATATCGATTCTTGCGGGAGAAAACACTCAGTCATATCGGTACCCTCAACTACAAAAGGTTGAAATATAAAAGATCGTGAAGGAGATGCTTAAATAGGAGTCATTTGGCTGAGTTACAACCCTACTCTTCACCGGTGCTTCTTGTACGAAAGAAGGGCAAAATATGACGAATGTGCATCGACTATAGAGCTCTCAACAGGGGTGATCTCTATAGGGGATCAGCCTCCGTGGAACTCTATAGGGGTTCCTCCCTCCTTGGTACTCAAGCCATTAGCTAAAGAAAGATTGATTTATTCATGATAAAAAGTGGATGATTGCAAGGCTATTTATAGGCCTTTAATCCCTAATTCCTAAGAGGACTCCTACTTCAAGACTTCTACTCCTAACAAGTCCTAACAACTCCTACTCTAACTCTAATAAGCAACTCCTCGTTCCAACAACTCCAACTCCATCTCTAAGAAGCAACCTCCAAACTAATCCTAATCCTATTCTAACTTAACCCCTCCTCAACTAACCCCTCTTTAACTAGGATAAGGGGTGGTTAATTAAGGTAACATGCATCTTACTCTCTCCTAAAATATCTTCCTTAACTAATCCTAACCTAGCCGACCTCCTCACCTCTTTAATAGGGGTCGACTAGATGGGATTTACATGAATGCCCTTAGGATCTACATGTTTGCCCTCTTCAATGAAACTAAATTAGGACTCCCCCAGCTAGAGTCCTAACAGTCTCGCCCTCTTCAAATCAGCTTAATCCTCGAAGATGATGCCCTATGAATTCTGAGAAATTGATCTGTAATTCTCCTTGAAGCTTCCTTATGGTATCTACGGTAAGCGCACCGTAGTCTGGCGGTTCAACATTATCTTGTAACTCTCCATCAGGGGTAATAGTATCTGGATGGTGGTGCATCAAGATCATGCGATCCCACGTGATCATTAGTTAAACTTGGACCTCTCATCAGTTGAGATGTCAGGTGAATGGATATGGGCTGAGTCGTTCTTTTTAAACTTTCATTTACTGTGAGATACTTGGAAGATCAATTATATTTTTAAATTGATGTACTGATATGATCCATAAGTCACGACTCTGTTATGATCCCTAATTTTATAAGGGCCAAAGTGGCAGGGGGACCACTTCCTTGAGGCTCGAAGTTTTTGTTGGTAGGGCTGGAGATAAAGGAAAACTCGATCTTCAACAACAAACTTTCTTCTGCTCCGGTATTTATCGAGAAGCTATTTTTTTCTTGCATGGGCTGCAACTTGGTTGTTCTTAAATAGTAACCGAGCCTTCTTTTGGAATAATTGTTGTTCTTTGATAAGGTTCCTAGTGGTGTGAGCCCATTCTTAGTCTGAGGAGGGTAGGAGCTATAATGTTATCGAGTATGTTTTCATCTCTTCATTGTACTACTAACCTGTATCATGCCAGACTTCAAATTTAGTAGCAATTAGTATCCCTTTATAGATCAGAAGAATTATGTAAAATGTAGTGAGAGCCTTAGTGCAGATTAGGTGTCGGCCAGCTTGCATGAGGGTAGTGCCGATCTCAACTCATGTTTTGTCTACTCCAATTTCAAACACCTCATTTCGATCTGGTAATGCTAAAATTGATATAGATGATATCGTGGCTATGAAGGCCCCATAGATGGTGGACGTATGGATGCCTTCCTCCTGTTCTTTTAGAATTTTGATCTCATCCAATTATAGATTCCATGCTGGTACTGTTGCTGGAGAGACTTGACCTTCTTACAATCATCAATAGGGAAAACTTCGAACAACATAGTCTGCTCTTGGGAGAGGTAGTGGAAGTAGCCTGAGATCTGGGAGCGTTGCATCAAAAGCCATAGTTAGTTTAGCTAGATATGACACTTCAGGAAGAGCTTATCTCTTTATGTTTCGAATGATTTGTGTCTCTTGAATAATCCTTTTAGTTTTGGCCCTCTGAGGATATAGATAGAAATAGAGCCGAATATGTGCTGATGGTTCCTCCTGTAAGATCAGCATATGGAGGTCATGCAGTCTGGTAGGATGAAATCGGCTCGGTTCGGTGGAGGTAGCAAACTTCTCCAAGCGTTGTGTCTTTCCTTCACTCCTATGTTTCCCGTGTAAATTCATATACTTTACTTTGCCATTCATAAGGTCATTGGGGTTCTTAGTCTTGATGAGGATGGTGACAGACTATTGTTTAAGAGATTCTTCAACTTTTATTGCTTGCGGGTTTACATGGTCGGCTAGAGTGTGAGTCATGCAATCGGTCGGCTAGAGTGTGAGTTATGCAATCGGCCGGCTACGGGTCCTCCTTCATGTTCTCCTCCTCAGGTTCAGGGTCTTCTTCTTCAGATTCTTCTATAGGTTCTATCATGGAAAGCTTCCCTTTTTTTGCAGTGATGGTTGCGGCTCCAAAGTTCATTGCAATGCCAACAAAGGCTCTTTGCCAATCTATTGCGAAGTTCTTCTCTCATCAATTTCTTTGGTAGCAAATCACGGCTGGGAGCAGGGGGTGCTGAAGGTTTATATGTTGCTAGTCTAGGAATAGTTCTCATCCTTTGAGCATTTTGATTCAGCCGTTCCTCTTGGATTCGGGTGAAAGAGATTGCAGTCGATACGGTTCGGGGTTGCCGTGCCTTAACCTCTCCTTTAATCTCTGACTTGAGTCCCTCAATGAATGTCCCTAATAATTGTCGGCCAGTCCATTCACAAGCAAGGTAAGATAATTCCTCAAACCTGGTCTAGTATTCTTGGATCGTGGAGGTTTGTCGGATCTTGGCAAGTTGTCCGTAGATATTCTTATTCTTAGTCAGCCCAAAGTTGTTCAACAATGCATACTTGAATTATTTCCACGTCGGAGCCCCATGGTTACATTCAAGCTACCATTGTATAACATCTCCTTCAAGGTGAATGACAGCGGTGTCCACTAAGGAATCCTCCAGTGTTTGGTGATGACGGAAGTAACGTTCGACACATAAAATCCATCCTGTTGGGTCTCCTTCTTCCTATCGAGGGAAGTCCACCCTCATGCATGGCTGCCTCATATCAATGGCTCATACTTCCTTTTTGAGAGGCCTTTCTAAACTTGTACTTTTCTGAAATTTTGTTGGGCTTAGAGATCAGCCCAATCCGAATTCGGTGAATAAGACGTGCAATCTGTCCTCCACGCGTGATTCAAACGCCTCCAACTTACCATCAATTGAACCTTGAGATGCCATTGTGTGTGCCTGCAGATCTGAGATGTCAATATTCTTCTCCTATTGTTAGGTTAGTGATATGAAACTTTGGATGGATTGATTGCCGAAAGAGGTGGTGGATCAAGGGTAGATGACTACGGTTTGGAGTTGAAAGGTTGCCATTTTTGGTTGCTGTTGGGGCTATGATTTAGGGCTACTATAGGGGTCATATGAGGGGTATAATAACTGAGATTTAAGGTTAAAGGAATGGGTTAGGGTTGCTATCGATGACAACAATATATTTGATAGGAATTGGGTGTGGATGTAGCAAGTAGTACCGAAGGTAGTGTAGTAAAATTTTTCGACAAAGAGGGTGCTATTGATGTTGTTGTTTGGGGCTGTTGTAGAGATTGTAAGGGGGGTTCAATGATAGAGATTTAAATTTAGAAGGGTGGCTTAGGGTTGCTGTTAATGGCAGCAATCGGTTTGATAGGGATTAGTGACCAAAAGGGTGATAGATCAAGGTTGCGGTTTATGGTTGATAGCTGTGGTTTAGGTTACTGTTGATGCTACAATTTAAGGGTGCTGTGGAGGTAGCAAAGGATTTTTGTGGAAGTGGTTTGAGGTTGGGAAGGAAAGTTTAGGGTCACTATTGGGGCAGCAACTGGTTTGGCAAGGTTCATTGGCTGTGGAAGATAAGGATCGGTGGAAGGTTCGGTAGCTGTAGAAGACTGTTGTTTGGGTTACAGTTTGGGTTGGCTATGGAAATAAAAAAAAGGCTATGATGGCTGAATCTTAAGGCTATAGGGGTGTCCTAAAGATGACATGGGTGATAGCAATAATTTTGGTAAGGATCAGATATGGATATAGCAAAAAAATACCGAAAGGCAGTGCTACATAATTTTGCATCGATAGGCTGCGATAGTTACTGTCTTGGGCTATGGATTTGGCTGCTATTAGGGTAAGAAAAATAGGTTATGAGGGTTGTGTATTAAGGCCAAAGGGATGCCCTAAAGATATCTTGGGTGGTGGTAGCAAGTTAGTTGGGTTTCAATGGGTTAAGGAGAAGAAGAAAGACAAAGGTACAATAGTAGATTTTTTTATCGAAACAATTCCAACAGTGAAGATGCAATTTTTTCTAGAAATTCTCAATGAAAATTTAAGTGAAACTTAAAGAGAATCTACTAGAAAAAAAAAGTTAATATCATCAAAAATTTCATAAAAGGAAACAACATCAAAAGGTTTAGCAAAATCAAAGATTATGAGAAGGTGTTGCTGTAGAAGTTTTTTCAGCGAAAGATTTCAGCAGTATAGTCAAAATTTTTTGTAGTAGTGTATAACAAGGAATTGAGTAAAACTCAATGGGAATCTATCAGCAAGGGAAAAATAATACTATCAAAAAATTTGTAGAAGAAATCAGCAGCAAAAGTTTTGGCAAGATCAAGGAATACAAGAAGGTACTAGGGTATAATTTTTTCATCAAAAAATTTTAGTAGTATAGATGAGATTTTTTTCTAATAGTTCAAAATAAGGATTCGAGTAAAAATCAAAGTGAATATGCTTGTAAGGGAAAGATAATACCGATAAAAAATTCATGGAAGAAATTGACAGCAAAAGGTTTGGCAAAATCGAAGATCATGGGAAGGTACTACAACAGATTTTTACGCCTAAACTGTAGTAGCTTGGGTGTAAAAGATGAGTAGGATCTCTTAATGATTTTTCAACAAAACTAAAGGGAGATCTGAACATAGGAAGTTATAAAGCCATGGTAAAAATTTTGTAGAAATTTGATCAATAAAAATATAGCAGCAAATAAAACAGTAAAGGGTGTGCGACTAGAATTCTACGACATAACTTTCGTTATAAAGATAGAAACTTTACAACGTAAAGTTTGTGTAGCAAATAGGAATAATATTTTTTTGTTTTTCTTACTAGGGATAACTAAATTGTAGTAGTAGTAAGGTAGGAAACCATAACCTATTGCAATTCACGGGGAGATTAAAGGATGATATGCGGTAATGGAGATGACAGTGAAATTTGGTGACAATCTTCAAGCAATTGTGGGAATTGCTTTGGACGGCTATAGGGGGCTGATGGATGGCTATGGAAGGGCAGCGATACACCAAGAACGCTGCTCTAATATCAAGTGTTAGAACCCTTATGGATTCTAAGCTTAGGGTATTCTCTCTATAGGGGATTGGCCTCCATGGAACTCTATAGGGATTCCTCCCTCCTTGGTACTTAAGTCATTGACTAAAGAAAGATTGATATATTCATGATAAAAAATGGATGATTACAAGGCTATTTATAGGCCTTCAATCCTTAATTCCTAACAGGATTCCTACTCTTAACAAGTCCTAACAACTCCTACTCCAACTCTAATAAGCAACTCCTTCCAACAACTCCAACTCCAACTCTAAGAAGCAACCTCCAAACTAATCATAATCCTATTCTAACTTAACCCCTCTTCAACCAACCTCTCTTTAACTAGGATAAGGGGTGGTTAATTAAGGTAACATGTATCTTACTCTCCCCTCAAATATCTTTCTCAATTAATCCTAACCTAGCCAGCCTCCTCTTCTCTTTAATAGGGGTCGACTAGATAGGATTTATATGAATGCTCTTAGGATTTACATGTTTGCCCTCTTCAATGAAACTAAATTAGGACTCCCCTAGCTAGAGTCCTAATAAAGTATTCTATTCCAGTAATAGATAAATTGCTTGATGAATTAAAGGGATCACAAATATTAAAAAAGCTGGACCTTCGATCCGGATATCATCAGATACGAGTATGCGAAGAAGACATACCGAAAACCACCTTTCAGACGCATAATGGCCACTACGAATTTCTGGTAATACCCTTCGATCTCACCAATGCTCCCTCCACCTTCCAGAGCCTTATGAATGATATCTTTCGGAGTTATCTTCGTAAGTTTGTGTTGGTTTTCTTTGATGATATCTTTATTTACAACCCTTCTACTGAAAGTCATTTTGAGCACTTACGTACGACTTGTTTTGATGATTCTTCGAGAGCATGTCCTTTTTGTCAAAAAATTGAAGTGCAGCTTTCTTTAACAAAAAGTGGAGTATCTTGGGCATATCATATCAGAGGAAGGAGTGGTGGTGGACCCTTCTAAAATTGAAGCAATGCAGAACTTGCCGACCCCAAGAAACATAAAATCGCTGTGCGACTTTCTTAGCTTAACAGGCTACTACCACAAGTTCGTGAAAGACTATGAGAAGATCGATATGCCTATCACTTCCTTGCTAAAAAAAGATTCTTTCCAATGGTCGGATAGAGCCTGCACCGCCTTCGACGAACTTAAGATGGCAATGACGACAACGCCCATGATAGCACTACCTGACTTCAACAAGACTTTTGTTATTGAAGCCGATGCCTCTAGAGTGAGAATAGATGCTATGTTAATGCAAGATGACCACCTCTTAGGATATACAAGCAAGACTTTATCTCCTTCCCACCTCAAGATGACTATTTATGACAAGAAGATGCTCACAATTATGTACGCGGTGGGTAAGTGGAGACCGTACTTAATCAGGTGACACTTTCAAATCAAGATCGATCATAAGTGCCTGAAATATTTCTTGGAGTAGAAGATATCTTCCTCCTGAGCAATAAAAATGGGTAATAAAGCTTCTTGGATATGATTATGAAATAATTTATAAAAAGAGAAAAGAGAATGTTGTTGCAGATGCACTTTCACGACTACCCGAGCAAGCTAAATTTTTGACTGTTTCACTTTCGACCAACCACTTCCTTGAGGACATTAGGAAAGAATGATAAGATGATCTAGGAACTAGCAAGATCAAAAAGAAATTAGAGGAAGAACCAGGTTTTATGGCTCATTACAATTGGGACTCAAAAGACCTACGTTATAAGGGATGCATTATGCTTGTGCTAAGTTCTAGTTGCATAAAGATCATCCTTCAGGAGATGCATTCCACACCCACGGCTGGGCATTCCGGGTTCCTTTAAACTTATTATAGAATTAAGCAAAATTTTTATTAGAAAGGGATGAAAAATATTATTACTAAATTTATAGTACAATGTGATGTGTGCCAACAAAATAAAGGCGAAATAGTGGCAAGCCCCGAAAGGCTACAACCTCTACCCATCCCGGACTAAATATGGACTGATATATCAATGGATTTCATTGAAGAGCTACCCTCATCATAAGAAAAAGGTATGATTCTTATTGTTGTCGATCGTCTTACAAAGTATGCTCACTTTTGTGTAGTTCATAATCCCTACACTATTTCTAGCATTGCTCTAATTTTTATGGAAGATATTATAAAATTGTATGGGATGTCGAGATCTATTGTAAGTGATTATGATAGGGTCTTTACAAGTAAATTTTGGGTAGAATTATTTTAAATATAGGACACTAAATTGAAGATGAGCACAACATATCACCCACAAACCGACAGCCAGATTGAAGTGGTGAACGAGTGTTTAGAGACATACCTTAGATGCTTCGCTAGTGACCGACCAAAAGAGTGGACAAAGTGGCTCCCTTAGGTCGAGTGGTGGTGTAACACAACTTATCATTCATCTATGAAAACTACACTCTATGAGGCTATGTATGGCTGACCTCCTCCTGTAATCCCAAAATATGTATTGGGCACCTCTAAAGTAGAACAAGTAGACAGGAAACTACAGGACAGAGATAAAATGCTGAAGCTATTAAAAGACAACCTTTCTACAGCTCAAGCAAGGATGAAACAATAATATGATCAACACAAAGGTGAAAGAGAATTTGTAGTGGGAGATTAGGTATTTCTATAACTCCAAGCATACAAGCAAACACCGATCCAGACCAGAGCATCCATGAAGCTTTTACCTTGATTCTATGGATCCTACCAGATTGTAGAGCACATCGGGGCTGTAGCATACAGATTGGACTTACCCGTCGATTCCCGAATCCATCCAATCTTTTATGTGTCGTGCTTGAAGCTCAAATTAGGACGGGATAAGATAGTTCAAAGATACTTACCTAATATGACTATCCAAGGAGAGCTCCAGACTTAACAAAGTGTCATTATTGATTAAAGGATCGTGATAGGACGATGACAACCTACTAATGAAGTGCTAATATAATGGGCAAACCTTTCAGAAGAAGAGGCCACTTGGGAGAACTATGACGATTTAAAAATCAAATTTTCAGAATTCATGGAGCACCAGCCTCGAGGATAAGATTGATTTGAAGAGGGTGAGTCTGTTAGAACTCTAGCTAGGGGAGTCCTAATTTAGTTTCATTAAAGAGGGCAATCATGTAAAATCAAAGGGAATTCATGTAAATCCTATCTAACCGACCCCCTATGGGTTATTCGCAAGGCCCATAAGATGCTAAGGAGCTCATCGACCCAAGTGGCTTAAGCTCCATTCACCCCCTTCTTAGTCCCTCGAGGATGCCTCTGTTAGTGACCTCGGCCAGCCCGTTGGCTTGCGGGTGGGCAACCGAGCTAAACTTCAATCATATTCGGTAGCTCTGGCAGAAGGTTTTGAATTTAAGGTTGTTGAACTATGCTCCATTGTTGGTATTTATGGTCCACATAATGCCAAACCTCGTGATAATATTTTTCCAAACAAAGACTTCCATTTGCTTTTCGGTGATCGAGGCTAAGGGCTCGGCCTCAACCCATTTGGTGAAGTAATCCACCTCATCAAGAATCTTCAATGTCCCAAGGCTAGTGCAAATAGTCCGAGGAGGTCTATTCCCCATTATGCGAAGAGCCACACAGAGTCAGCCGGAGAGAGCGATAGTGCTAGTTGGTGAGGAACGTGCGTATGTTTCTGACATTGCTTGTACTTCCGAACATAGGCTATCGCATCGGTGTGCATGGTCGGCTAGTAATACCCAAGGCAGAGTACTTTAAAGGCTAGGGTATGCCCGCTGATATGCTCATCGCATATTCCTTCTCGGACTTTGGCCAACACTGTGTCGGCCTCAGCAGCTGATAGGCACCTGAGCAGCGGTTGGCTATAGGCCCTTCGATAGAGGCACTATTGAACTTATTGTACCAAGCCTCCGCTCTTTTAACATGTTAAGAGGCAGCTTTGTCGGTCAGGAGGGTTTCATCCTTTTTATAGTGGAGTATCTTTTCCATCCAGAGGGGGCCAAGCGTGGTCGTGACCACCTAAGCTATGGGGATAGTCAGCCCTTGGAGTTTGGCGAATGCCACCGGGTAATCTCCGAGGTCTACGTTGAGGCCAATTTTACGAGCGTGTCTGCTTGGGAGTTGTCTGTGCGTGGGATTTGCGAGATGATGAAATGTTTGAACACATCGGCAAGACGACATGCTTCAATTGAGTATCTGGCCATGTTGGGTTCCTGAGTCTCAAACTTTCCACTGACTTGGCCGACAACAAGTTAGAAGTCGGTGATGCCTCGATACACTCGACCTAGAGTTTGGTTGCTAAGTGCAGCCTGAATAGCAGTGCCTCATACTTTATTAGGACCGAGCTAACTGCGTGCTCTTAGGTGGTAAGGTACAACTCGAGTGGTTCTCTAGGACTGACTGAGGCGAGCCGGGGTAATCAAGCCAAGTGGTCTTTGAGACTTTAGAAGGCTTGCTCGCACTTGGGACTCTAGTCGAAGTCCTTGGCTTGTTTTAGTGTTCGGAGAATGGGAAAACTTCTTCCGCTGGCCCGAGAGATAAATTGCCCTAGTGCGACTAGTCTCCTAATGAGCCTTTGTACCTCTTTCACCATACAGGGAGAAGGCATGTCCAGGATTACTCTGACCTTCTTAGGATTTACATTAATTCCTCGTTGATGGATGATGAAGCCGAGGAACTTCTCGGATGCCACCCCAAATACAGACTTGGTGGGATTAAGTATCATGCCAAACTTCTTGAGGGCCTGGAATGTCTCGGTGAGGTCTGAGAGGAGTGCTGATAAGTTGCACCGATGTTTTTTAGCCCGAATGACATTACCTTATAACAGTAAGTGCCGTGGTGAATAATGAATGTTGTCTTCTCTCGATCTTGTAGAGCCATCTGAATTTGGTTGTATCCTAAGAATACATCCATGAAAGATAGTAATTCATAGCCCACTATAGAATCCACCAATTGGTCAATCCTTAGTAGGGGTAGCAATCCTTCGAACACGCCCGATTAAGGTCAGTGTAGTTAAAACACATGCGTCAGCTTCCGTTAATTTTTTTGACAAGAACTACATTAGATAGCCAGCTTAGATATTTGACTTTCGTAATAAAGCATGCTTCAAACAATCGATCGACCTCCTCCTCGATGGTCTTTCATCAGTCTGGGGCGAACTTCTGGGGCTTTTGCTGTATTGGTCGAGTTCTTGGGAGTGTGTTGAGTTTGTGTTGAGCTATTCCAGGGTGGATACCCGGCAAGTCACTCGAGGACTAGGTGAAGACATTAGCGTTCTACCCAAAGAAATCTATAAGCTGAATGTGCAAGTCCTCGAGGAGAGCCGATCTGACTTTTATTGTCTTCTCTGGTTGTTCACGATCTAGAGGTATCTCTAGCACTCGCTCAGTAGGCTCGGGTCAAGATTTTGATTTGTTGGGCTCTCTAGGGTTGTGGGTCAAGGCTTCGCTCTTCGTCCTCTTATGGAGGGTCATCACTGCCAGATAGCACTGTCTTGATTCTCGGGGGTCGCTCTTGGCTTCGCCTACCTCGACACTCGTCAGAAACTTCATGCTGTAGTTATATGTTGATACAACGGCTCTCAGCTTGTTGGGGGTTGGCCGACCAAGGATTGCATTGTATGTCGAGGAAGCTTGACCACCATGAATTGGATCATTAGCGTCTTGGTCATTGGTTCCTCCCCGACGGTGATGGGTAGAATCATGATACATAGGGGGGCTATCATATCTCCAGTGAATCCCGTCAGAATAGAATTCATGGGGAGTATGTCTTTATCAGTTATATTGGGCTTCTAAAAGGCATCAAAGAATAATATGTTTGCCAAACTCCCTATGTCGATCATAATTCGCTTAACATCAGCATTCGCTATCCGAGCTGAGATCACTAGGGCGTCGTCGTGGACTTGGTGCTCCTCCTCCCCCGACTTGAAGGAGATTTTTAGATCACACTAATACTAAGGTCTTTTTTTGCACCTCGGCTCGAGCGTATGCCTTTTGGGCTAAGGAGCTATCACCGCCTGTGGCAGGGCCTCCAACTATAACATCGATATGCTTTTCCACTGGGCCCTTCGGGTGGGGGGATGGTTCTCATGGCTTCCTTATGCATCGGTTGAGGTGGCCTCGGCGAATTAGGTCCTCGATCTGATTCGTGAGGTTGTAGCATTCCTCCATGTCATGGCCATTATTGCGGTGGAAACAATAGTACCAACTCTGATCTCGCTGCTCAGGTCCGGACTTCATCAGGTTAGGTGCTCTGAGGAGTCCTTTCTCTCGGATCATTTGGGAGTGGAATTAAGAGGAGCATTTGGGAGCCTTGGGGCAACCAAGTTGCGTCTCTTCGCTCTTCTCCTTGAAGGTCTGGGAGGTGGGGCTCGGGATGAATCAGCGTGAGGCCTCTTCTAGTCCTCCCGCTTACGTGCTACCAGTGCCTCAGTAGTGACATATTGGTTGGCCCTTTGTAACATTTATGGTACTATCATGGGCGAGCGCTCGACGAATGACCAGAAGAAATGAGATGGCCTTAACCCAATCAAGAAGGCTTGGATGATTAGTGATGGGTGTGCATCGGGCATACTTCTAGTCACAGTCGTGAATCGAGCAACATACTGGGCCAATGACTCATCCTCCCTTTGGCTCATCCTAAGGAGGGATGCAATCGTCAGCTTTGGGCATGTGCTGGCTAAAAGGTTCAGCTTGAACTCCTCGGTGAGCTGATTGAAAGAAAAGATTGAGGAGGGTTTGAGTCGACTGTACCACATCCAAGCCGATCCTCCTAGAGTTGTCAAGAAGGCTCGGCACATTAGTGTATCAGATGCCCTATACAATGCCATATGTGCTCTGAATGCCGCCATGTGTTCCATCGGATCGTTACTGTCATCATACAGTTTTAGCATCGGGAGCCAAAAGTATTATTTGGGATGGGTTTATTGTGCACCTCAAGCACGAAGGGGGATCCACTGACGTTGCCTTCCCTGGCCTCCTCCTTTATTTTGATGAACTCCTTTCGTACGTCATCTATCCTCTGGTTAACCAGGCATAGCTGCCCCCCGAGAGAGTCCGTGGAGTCAAAGGAGAAAGTGTCAGGGTCGGGCATGCTATAGAGTGAGGCACTGGCAGTGGTTGCATGTCACTCTGCCGGGTCCCCTATGTACGGGAAGTCACGTTCACGTGGGGGCTGTAGGGGGCCATCGCCGAGCTGCTGCATGGCTGGAGGATGCTCTTCCAGGGGCAATGTCCTGAGTAGGACTGCGGAAGTCAATTGGCACTGTGTGTTCGGGGTTTGCGAGAGCTGAGGGATGTAGGGGACAATGGCTTGGATTATCCCTGCTAGCACATGGACCTGCTGGTGAGCCTAAGAAAGGCCTCAAGGGTCACCGTCGCGCCTCTAAGGTTGAGGAGAGGGGGTTAGGGGGAGAGAGAGAGAGAGAGAGAGAGAGAGAGAGAGAGAGAGATGGGAAAGAGTAAGTCCCAGGTCATTGAGGAGGCATCAATATCGGTGTTAGGACTCTAGCTAGGGGAGCCCTAATTTAGTTTCATTGAAGATGGTAAACATATAAATCCTAAGGGTATTCATGTAAATCCAATCTAGTCGACCCTTATTAAAGAAGTGAGGAGGCCGGCTAGGTTATGATTAGTTTGGAGGAAGATATTTTGAGAGAAGAATAAGATACATATCACCCTAATTAACCACCCTTTATCCTAGTTAAAGAGGGGTTGGTTGAGGAGGGGTTAAGTTAGAATAGGATTAGGATTAGTTTAGAGGTTGCTACTTAGAGTTACATTAGGAGTTGTTAGGAGTAGGAGTCTTGGAGTGGGAGTCCTATTAGGAGTTAGGGTTTAGAAGGCCTATAAAGAGCCTTGTAATCATCCACTTTTCAACATCCATAGATCAATTATATTTAAACCATAGTGCATAATAACAAGGAGGAAGGAACCCCTATAGAGTTCCAAGGAGGTCAATCCCCTACAGAGATCAACCCAAGCTTAGAATCCATAAGGTTCTAACACTTAGTATTAGAGCAGAATTCTTAGCATCTCGCTGCCCTTTCACAACCATCGATCATCCTTCTACAGCCGTCCAAAGTAATTCCCATAATTGCTTAAAGATCATCACTGAATTCCGCCATCATCTCCACTATCGTAGATCATTACTTAAAGATCGTCATCGAATTCCGCCATCGGCTCCACTATCGTAGATCATCTTTTGATCTCCCCATGAATTACAACATGTTCTGATTTTCTACCTTAATGCTGTTGTAATTTAGTTATCTTTCATCAAAAAACCAAAAAAAATATTCCTATCTTGCTGCATAAACTCATCGTCGTAAAGTTTCCATCTTTACAATGAAAGTTATGCTGCAGAATTTCAGCCGCATAACCTTGCATTATTGATCTTGCTGCTGCGTTTTTACTAACCAAATCTCTATGAAATTTTTATGATAGCTTTAAAACTTATTATCTTTGGATTCTTCTTTGGTTTTGTTGAAAAATTATTAATATAACCTGCTGATCTTTTATGTCTGAACTATCGCACTTTAGAAGTAAAAAATTGCTGCATTACATTCTTATAATATTTAATCTTGCATAATCTTTTACTGCTATAATTTTCCATGGATCTTTTGATGGCATTACCTCTCCCTTACCAATGGATTTCTCTTGAGTTTTACTCGAATCCTTATTTCAAATTGCTGGAAAAAATTGCATCTATACTGTTGAAATTGTTTTTACAAAAAAATCTACTGGTGTGCCTTTATCTTTCTTCGCTAAACCCACCAAACCCTAACCAACTTACTGCCATCAACTGCGATATCTTTAGGGCACTCCTATAGCCCTATGATGTTGCTATTATAACCGATTTCTAAAACTCAAATAGCACCCAAAACCATAGCCCAAAATAGCAACCTATTGCAGCCTATCGACGTAGAATTCTATAGCACTACCTTTTAGTATTTTTTGCTACACCCATGTCTGATCCTTACCAAAATTATTACTGCCACCCATGTTATCTTTAGGGCACCCCTCTAGTCTTAAGATACCTCTATCATAGCTTATTTCCATAATCCACAACTAACCCTAACAATAAAAAAAAGAAAATCACAGCCCAAACAACACCATAAAATCGTAACCTTGATCCATCACCCTTTTGACTACCAATCCCTACCAAACTAGTTGCTGTCATCAACAATAATCCTAAGCCACCTCTATAGCCTTAAGACGTTGCCATCATAACCTATTTGTAGAATCCACAACCATCCCTAATAGCAGTAGCAACTACAACAAACAACAGCCTATCATAGCCTTTCGCCTACCCTTTTCAGACACCAATCCACCCAACCGTTTTATACCATTGACCCAATAGCAGGAGAAGAATCTTGACATCTTAGATATAGAGGAATGTGCGATGACATCTCAAGGTTCAATCGATGCTAAGTTGGAGGCATTTGAATCACACATAGATGATAAATTGCGTGCCTCATTCCCCAAATTCGAATTGAGCCAATCCCTAAGCCCAACAAAATTTTAGCAAAGCAGAAATTCAGAGAGGCCTCCCAAAAAGGAAGTATAAGCCACTGATATGATGCAACTACATATGAGGGTGGACTTCCCTCGATGGGAAGAAGGAGACCCAACGGGATGGATTTCGCGCACCGAACATTACTTCCGGTATTACCGAACACCGGAGGATTCCATGGTGGACACCACTGTCAACCACCTCGAAAGAGATGCTATACGTTGGTACAATTAGCTTCAATACACCCATGGGGTTTCGACATAGATATAATTTAAGAAAGTACTGCTGAACTGCTTTGGGCCGACCAAGTATGGGAATATCAACAAACAACTTGTCAAGATCTGACAAACCTTCACGATCTAAGAATACCAGACCAGGTTTGAGGAATTATCTTTCCTTGCTTATGATTGGTCTGATAGATAGTTATTAGGGCCATTTATTGAAGGACTTCAGTTGAAAATTAAAGGAAAGGTTAAAGCGCAGCAGCCCCGCACCCTAACGGTCACAATCTATTTCCCCTAAATTCAAGAGGAGCGGCTCAACCAAGATGCTTGGAGGATGAGAACCACTCCAAGACTAGTAGCATATAAACCTCCAATACCCTCTACCCCCAGCTGACCTTCGCTGTTAAAGAAATTGATGAGAAAATAACTATGCAACAGATCGGCGAAGGACCTTTGTTGGCATTACGACAAATCATGGAGCCGTACTTTTCGTCGGTGCTAGCTTTACCCGACTTCGACAAAGCGCTTATTATTGATACATCGGGAGCTAGAAATTATGTTATCCATATGTAAGATAGCTGACCCCTAGCCTATATCAGCAAATCCCTCACTCCAAATCATCTGAAGCTACCAATCAATGACGAGGGAATGCTAACCTTTGCTGAATTTGTGGCTTGGTATGATTCAGGACAACAACACAAAGAGGAGATAAAAGTAAGTCTTGAAAAATTATATTTTTTGCTCCCTTTAAACTCTAACCGAACTCACCCTATCATGGACTTTACTAGAAGGCAACCACCATCACAGAGGAAGGCCTAACTATTGTTAGGATCAATTGGCACTAAGTAGAGGGGGGGGGGGGGGGGGGGGGGGGGTTGGTTGAATTAGTACAAATGTAAATTTTAGGTTTAGATGAAATCTTTTTGATTAAACCAAGATAGAAAATCCGAAGCTTTTCGTTCTTAATGAAACGAGTGAGTGATTAAACGAAAGTTATTAATTTAATAAGGAAACCAGAAAGATAAGTAATGTTTAAAGGAAAGAACTTATCTTGAAAACTTTGCTTTCAAAGAGTTGAGTTAAATCGGAAGCATTAATACAACAAATATGTAAGCAATTAAAGCAAAGAACCACTCATAATTTTTATAGTGGTTCAGCGCTAAAGCCCTACATCCACTTTTGAGTCCTCCTTTTTGAGGCACACCAGCGTCCACTACCGATCTTTTTTGGATGAAGACCAAACCCTTACACTTGAGCTTACAAGGAAGACAAGATTTACAACTCTAAGCTCTCTCCCTTACCCCTTATCTTTTTCTTACACTTCACACAAGTTTTTAATAAAATTTTTCCCTTAAAAGTGTTGTATAGAATGCAAGAATACTTAGGGTATTTATAGGCCCCAAGTTGCTTTAGATTTTTGGAGCCAAAAATTAAATGTATCCAAAAAATTCGGTATAGGCGGTTTACCCACTGAAAGTGCATAGATTCCTGGGTATAGGTGGTTCAGCCGCCCAGCCACTCGGAATCCTGGGTATGATCGGTTGAACCATCGCCCACCGACAATTTACTCGTCGAAATTTTTGCAAAAGTGGTTCCCTCCACTTTTCGAATTTCAGGTTCAACCTAATGTTGACCAATTCTCTAGTCAACCAATTGAGCTCAACCTAAGCTCAATCAAACCCTAATAGTGGACCCGATTGCCTCATTGAGTTGATTTGGATTTTATCCAAATCCAACTCAATAGGACTCAAACCCTAACTACGACTCAATGATTACAACGCTTAATAACCATAAGCTTAATTAAGACCTAACTTCGGCCAATCCGGTAGCCTCCGACATTCTTGCAGTAAGTCTTCCGGTCTTTTTCCAGCGAACTCCCGACGTGTTCCCAGTGAGCTTCCTAATCCCTTCGGCAAATCTCCTAGCGAACTTTGACGAGATCCCACTACATCGTCCGAACCCCGACCCGATGCTCAAGCTTGTCTTGGCTCATCAACTACTTGTAACTCCATTGCTCCTGTCATAGTTAGTACTATACAATGCTAATTATGACTTAATTATATACAATTATCATTGCCAAAATATCTATTACAAGACCATCCCAACTCCCGGTAAGCTTTTTGGCTACCCCCGACAAACTTCCGGTGAGTCTCGGTCTTCTTCTGGAGAACTCTCTTGCGTCATCCTGGTAAGCTCCTGATATCCTCGACGAGCTTCCGACGCACTCTTGACGAGTTTCCAACCGCATCGACTTGATGCATGGAGTTGACTTTGGCCAATCCTGATTGTAATAATCCTTCTACGTAATTAATCATACATCAATCAACTTTAATAATCTATGTTAGATTTATAACCCATCAATTGATTTCATCATCAAAATCTGAGATTCAATAATCTCCCCCTTTTTGATGATGATAATTAATTGATAACAGGAGTTAATCCTAACTCCCCATAAATCTATACCACTTAAATTTAAGAGAATCACACACTCTTAAATTCAAGCAATCAACATTTTATACAAATTTCAACATAAATTTGCATATCCAAGATATCAAATCATTTTGAAGAAATATGCACTCATATCCAAATCCAAGATATATCAATCCATATCCATATCAAGATATCCATATTTTTCAACAAGATCATATGTCATCAATATATTCATCAAATTATATCGTGTGTCATTAATATATATTTCTCTCCCTTTATCATCAACAAAAAGATAAAATATAGCTAATGGTTTCAAAGCACATGATGGCATTACTCCCCTTTAGTATATATATTATAAAATTTTTCTTTCCCTTTAATAAGGAGAGAAATAAGGGAGTTGTTGTTGAATCATTTCATCATAGAGGAGAGCTCTTAATAAATTCTAAAAGTAATAATAAGATGAGCTCAAAAATTTAAGAAATTTAAAAACTATTTGTGTATTTCAAATGTAGCAAAGGCATCTCTTGTAATTTTTAAATATGGCACATCTTCATACAATTTTTTTTCTCCCCTTTTTTGAAAATAATAAGATAAAATCATGGAGAAAGTTTTCAAGAAATGTTATCACAAAAATGCTTCATTTCAAGAAACTATATTAGCAATTTATATATTTTCATGATTTAGCATTTCTAGGTCTTAACATCAATCTTGTGTATATATAATTTTGAATATAAGCTCAACAAAATTTTCTCATGAAAATTTTAAGTAAATGTAGCAAGTAAATCCGAACAATAACAAATCATTATCTTTATGTAGATTTTTAAAATTATCATTACATGCATGATCATCATACATGATTTCACATAATTATACCTTCTCCCTCTTTGTCATCAACAAAAGTAGAAGTGCAATTAGTAAGTTTTTTTTTATATATGAAAGCTTAGCAATTACATTAGAATATGTAAGCTAGTAAATTTATTCTTCTCTTTTGAGAAGTGCAGGCTAGCAAATATTTGCTTCCTTTGTATTGTTCTAGCTAGCAATTTTATAAGCTAACAAGTTTTGCTCCATCTTTGTCATTGTCAACAAGAAGGGATGGTTAAAATAGTGCAAAACTTTTCCCATTACATCATTTTTAATAAATATATCAAGAAATATATACCAATCATCACATGAAATATATCAAGAACAATTAACATAGTGATGATATATTCAATTTGCGAAAACAAATTATGAATATCAAGAAATAAATCATAAAATATCTTGATTCATGCATAATAATTCTCAAGTTGTCAAGATCATAATTTATACAAAAATATTATTTTAAATAATATGAGAAGACATAAGAGATTTGATTTATTAGAGATTTCAAGTTATAATTCCGAGGAATCAAAATCATGATATAGGTAAAGAACTCATTTAATTTCTAATAATCAAAATCATCAAAATCATTTTTAAGAGATTCAAAATAAAATTAATAGACTTATTGGTCTCTTGAAATGCTAGTGGTTTCCTTTCTCCACTTTGTATGAATAAAAATGTAGAATCAAGGTAGAGAAATAAAAAACATCATATCATAAAAAACTCAATTTTAAAGATACAAATTTTAAAATTAAGCTCAAAACTTCAAGATATTCAATGAGATTCAAAAGTTTAAGGGCTACTTATGCATTTAAAATCATCTCATGTAATTTTGATAATAATCATCATGAATTCCAAAAGAAAACATGATAGTAGACTAAGCTCAAATTGTGAATTATACATTTTGAATGTATTTAAAAAATTTAAAATTCTAAATTTTCATCTAAGCAAATTATTTTTCATTTATGTTATCATATCCAATTTGCTTCCAATTTTATCTCCCCCTTTAATGTAAAAAAGAAATATAATTGCATAATTTCTTCTTAACATCTATATTCAAATTACGCTAAAAAGTACAAGGGGATCATGTCATTAAAGATAAAATCAAAATTTTAAATATCAAAAGATATAATTTCATTTAATAAGTTTCTTTTCCCTTTTTGTAAATAATAAAAATGAGTCTTAGGGGTTAATCTCAATTCATCTAAGATAAATCTTTTTAATCAAAAAGATGAATGATTTTGATAAAAAAATTAATTATTATTGTTAAGATCATAAATCTCTTTTTTATTAAAAATAGAAAATCATAGAGATCAATAACATGATTCTCATAATGTATAAGTCAAGTCAAGAAATTAAGAAAATATTCATAATAATACAAATCTCTTTCAATTTTTAACTTAAAACAAATTTAAGAAATACTAATTTTGGTGATAAGTTATGTCGTTCATGAGTTTTAAAATAAATCATATCAAGAAAGATATTGATATGAAAAGACATATATGAATACCAAAAGACATGATTTAAGTTAATAAATTTGCCCCTCCTTATTGTTTGTAAATTTTAACATAAGTAATCAAGAAATCTTATATATTTAAAATTCCAAGTAAAATATAAATCCAATCATGTAAAATCTCATGTATTTAAAATTTAAAATTTTAATTTTGGCAAATCATTCCTCATTCAACAGAGATTTTTCATAATCAAAGTATTTATGTAAAGATTTCAAGTTTCATTTTCTAAACTTGCTAAAAATCATGATAATAACTTATCCAAGTTCAAATCATCGAATCATCAAAATCACTTTCATAATTTAAGATATTCATAAAAGATAACATAATCGATTCATTAATCTCATTTTGAAAGATTTTTAAGATAAAAAAATTTTCAAGTAAAAATATATTTTCTTTATTTTATACAAACATATCTTTATCTTTTAAGCTAAATAAAAATATGTATCTTCATTTAAAACCAAAAAGAGCTTTCATTATGACAAGGATCAATAATCCATAAATCACAAGGATTATCATGCATAATTTTGAAATATAAGCTCATTAAGTATAATCACTATCAAGTATGGTTTTATAAAACATCTTCAATCAAAATTTAACCTATCTAAATTTCAACTTTTAACTCTTTTACAGATAGTGCAAGGAGTTGACAAACTCATTTCCGAATTTTTATTTATTTCATGTTTGAATTCAAAGGTACTCATCATATATTCAACCTTAACATACAACTATTCAACTAACATCATGATATTTCGATCAATGTAACATTTAAAACAATCATTACATAAACTTAGTCAATATTTAAAATATTTAATAATAGTCTTTACATCCAAATCAATGATTTTCAATCATCATCAAAATCTCCCTTTCATACATATGACTTTTATTCAAGATAACTAACATTTCTTTGTTCTAATTATAGTATGCAAGGGTCATATATCATCAAGATTAATCATAATAAAATTTATTCTTATTATTAACAATTAATCTTGTTAATATCTAGGCTAGTGAGCTTGAAAGAATGTTGGATCTCAAGTTATATATCTTGACATCTAAAATATTATTCGGGGTTCCTAGCTTTAATTTTGAAATAAACTTATAGGAAAGATATATTTGATTTAGGTACCCATTTTACATTGGGTCCTTCAAAAAGATTTTTATCTTTCTTTTCTAATTGATTTTCATTGTATAAAGTTTTCTTTGGAACCCATAAAAGATGATGTGGAGTACATTTTCTAAAAAGGCATTTGTTTGCCTTATGTCCTAATTTGCCACAAAAGTTAACTTAATTCTTGGTGGCACATTCAATGTAGGTCCTCTTACAAAGATGGTTGGCTTTTGTTGAATGTTTCCAACAAAGCCTATGCCATATTTATTATTAATATAACTCTTATTGGCAAGTATCATATTTAGGGATTTATTCCCTATCTCAAATTTCTCTAGTGTAGTTTTAAGCATGCAATTTTCTTCTTTAATATTATCTAGCATATCACATTTTAAGCATGGTTTATGTGATGCTAAGGATTATGCATTTCATCGTCTTTTAACTAATAAATCATGATCAACTTTAAACAGTTTAAAAGACTTGCTAAGTTTACTAAATTTATTGAATAAATCATGAAACATGCTTGATAATTCTGAAAATAAAATATTTAAAGACTCACTAATCTCATCTTCAAATGCCATTAAGGTATAGTTAGCCACCTATTCTTTGGATTAGTCTCATCATCCGAGGAACTTGAATCATCCCAAGTGACCGAGAGTGCTTTCTTTTTAAGTGTCAGTTTCTTCTTCAGTTGGGGACATTCACTTTTGAAGTGTCCCGATTTTTTGCATTCATAGCAAATAATGTTATCTTTCTTTGGTTCCTTTTTATTTTTATAGTTTTTGTTTCTTTTTATAAATTTCTTAAAATTTCTTGATAGAAGTACAATGTGATGATCCTCATCACTCAAGGTTTCACTCGAGGAGTCATTCGTTGTTCGAAGTGCTACATCATTCCTGTTCTTTAGAAGGGGTTCATCAAGCTCATATGAGCTTTATAGTTTAGTTCATAAGTCATAAGAGAGCCCATCAATTCTTCAAGAGGCAAGTTATTCAAATCTTTGGCCTCTTGAATAGCAGTTACTTTAGGATCCTAATTTTTAGGTAAAGATCGTAAAATCTCACTCACAAGTTTAAAATTTGAAAAATATTTTCCAAGTGCTTTAGTCCATTGACGACATCCGTGAAATAGGTGTATATGTCTCCACTAGACTCACTTAGTTTCATTCAAAATAACTTATAATTATGAACTAAAATATTTATTTTTTATTCTTTTAATCTACTAGTCCCCTCGTGTGTGATTTCTAGTGTGTGCCAAATATCGAAAGCAGATTCGTAAATGAAAATACGATTAAACTCATTTTTATCAAGTACACAAAACAAGGCATTCATAGCCTTTGTATTTAGAGAAAAAAATTTTATTTCCAAATCATTTAACTCATTCATTGGTTTGGAAGATTTTCAAATCCACTCTCAATTATATTCCATAAATCGAAGTCCAATGAGATAAGAAAAATACGCATTCGTGTTTTCCAATATGTGTAATCCGTCCCATTGAACATAGGAGGACATGAGATGGAATGTCCCTCATTCATGCCAAAACAAGTTATTTACTCAAGTAGGTGTTAATCCAAAGAGTAAGTACCTTGCTCTGATAGAAATTGTTAGGACGGGGGGGTAGAATTAGTCCAAATGTAAATTTTAGGTTTAGATGAAATCTTTTGATTAAACCAAGATAGGAAATCCAAAGCTTTTCATTCTTAGTGAAATGAGTGAGTGATTAAAAGAAAGTTGCTAAGTTAATAAGGAAACTGAAAGATAAGCACGTTTAAAGGAAAGAACTTACCTTGAAAATTTTGCTTTCAAAGAGTTGAGTTAAATCAGAAGTATCAATACAACAAATATGTAAGCAATGAAAGCAAAGAACCACTCATAATTTTTATTGTGGTTCGACGGTAAAGGCCTACATCAACTTTCGAGTCTTCCTTCTTAAGGCACACCGACATCCACTATCGATCTTCTTTAGGTGAAGACCAAACCCTTATACTTAAGCTTACAAGGGAGACAAGATTTACAACTCTAAGCTCGCTCCCTTATCCCTTATCTTTTTCTTACACTTCATACAAGTTTTTTACAGAATTTTTCCCTTATATGTGTTATATAGAATGCAAGAATACTTGGAGTATTTATAGGCCCCAAGTTACTTCAGATTTTTAGAGCAAAAAATCAAACGTATCCAGAAAATCTAGGTATGGGCGGTTCACCCATCAAACTGGGCGGTTTACCCGTTGAAAGTGCCCAGATTCCTAGGTTCGGGTAGTTCAGCCACCCAACCTGGGTGGGTCAGCCGCCCAATTGCCCGGAATCCTAGGTACGATCGATTAAACTATCACCCACTGACGGTTTACCTACCGAAATTTTCGTAAAAGTGGTTCCCTCTACTTTTCAAATTTCGGGTTCAACCTGATGTTGACCAATCCTCTAGTCAACCAATTGAGCTCAACTTGAGCTCAATAAACCCCAATAGTGGACTCAATTGCCTTATTAAGTTTATTTGGGTTTCATCCAAATTTAAGTCAATATGACTCAAACCCTAACTATGACTCAACGATTACAATGCTTAATGACCACAAGCTTAATTAAGACCTAACTTTCGTCAATTCGATAGCCTCCGATATTTTTATGGTAAGTCTTCCGGTCTTCTTCTGGTGATCGCCTGGCGTGTTCCCAGCGAGCTTCCTGATCCCTTCGGTGAATCTCCTAGCGAACTTCGGTGAGATCCCACTACATCGTCCGAACCTCGACTCGATGCTCAAGCTTGATCTTGGCCCATCATCTAGTTATAACTCCATTGCTCCTATTATAGTTAGTACTACATGATGCTAATTATAACTTAATTAAATACAATCATAATTAACAAAACATCCATTACAAGACCATCCTAACTTTTGGCAAGCTTTTCGTCTACCCTGACAATCTTCCGGCGAGTCTAGGTCTTATTTTGGCGAACTCCCTTGCGTCATCTTGGCAAGTTCCCAATACCCTCGGTGAGCTTCCGACGCACTCCTGGCAAGTTCTCAACTACATCGACTTAATGCATGGACTTGACTTTGGCCAATCCTGATTGTAATAATCCTTCTGTCGTAATTAATCCTGCATTAATCAACTCTAACAATCCATATTAGATTTATAACCCATTAATTGATTTCATCATCAAAATCTGAGATTCAACAATTATAATTAAAGAACAACCACATGCCAGCCCGCACAAGAAATAAACAGTCGCTCGACAAACACTAGAGTAGAAGGAAGTATGTTATTAAATATCAAGTCTTTCTCCATATCCATCCCTACCAATAGGAATTTATGAAGACTCAAGCCTCACGGAAGTGGTCTCCCAGTTTCTTTGTAATTACAACTCATCCTTTAGGAATCTCATCGCAAATGGAAGTTTAGAGAGGATAACTCAGCCCCAGTTTATCCACCGAACACCCAAGTCGATAAGGAGGCCCAGGTTCGCTGATGATAGTATGGGATCACGGGATCGTGATACATCACTGTCTAGTTACTATTGCTAATGTTGGATCCCAGGAACAAGATGTGCCTACTATAAGGCCATGAGGGACCCTCATGAGGAATTGCAGGTCATGACCTAGAGACATGGAGTTCAGTCTTGAGGACAATGCTGATTTAAAGAGGGTGAGTCTATTAGAACTTTAGCTAGGGGAGTCCTAATTTAGTTTTATTGAAGAGGATAAATATGTAAATCCAAAGGGCATTCATGTAAATCCTATATAGCCGACCCTTATTAAAGAGGTGAGGAGGCCGGTTAGGTTAGATTAGTTTGGAGGAAGATATTTTAAGGGAAGAATAAGATACATGTCACCTTAATTAACCACTTTTTATCCTAGTTAAAGAGGGGTTGGTTGAGGAGGGGATAAGTTAGAATAGGATTAGGATTAGTTTGGAGGTTGCTACTTAGACTTGCATTAGTAGTTGTTAGGAGTAGGAGTCTTGGAGTGGGAGTCATATTAGGAGTTAGGGTTTAGAAGGCCTATAAATAGTCTTATAATCATCTACTTCTCATTATCAATATATCAATTATATTTTAACCATAGTGCAGAATACCAAGGGAGGAACCCCTATAGAGTTCCAAGGAGGTCGATCTCGTATCAAGATCACCCTAAGGTTAGAATCCGCAAGGGTTCTAACAATCAGCCCGAGGTTTGGGGAACCAAACTTCCTTCACCGAGGAGGGGAAAAGGGAATGACGGGGCTACGGTGGGAGCCTACTATCCTCCAGCTAGGGTGTCCTCCCTGAGGTTGTTGAGCATTGAACATTCCTGCGATACAGGCCCTCCTTCTAGCGCTAAAACATTGCTAGGGGCTCATGTTGTAGCTGAGGTGTCAGTCTAACCTGGTTGGCCTTTGTCCAGGGTGTTTCGTCGGGATTAAGACCCTGGGGAGATAGTGGAGACAGGCAAGCATTGAGCAACGTGGCTCCTTGGTCATCCCTTGAACGTTGTCATCACCATGGAACCTACAAACAAGCCAACGTCGGGGAGTGTTTCCCAACAATGCTCCTTCGATGATTCAATCAGTACAAAGGGGAGTCAAAAACACCTAGACTGGGAGTGAGAGAAGTCCTCTTCATCTGGTTGCATCGAGGGGTGTTTATACCTAGGAGTTGAAGGAGCATCGTACCGCGGCATTGATGGGGTCATACCCGGCTCCGTCAGTTGAAATCGAAAATGACCCTGCACTAGCTGACACTAGTCGTCAGTCGCGTCTAAGAGTGGGGCTATGCCCTAGCCAGCTTTTGCAGTCCCGATCGACAGGCTGTCAGCCTCGATGTGGCCCTTTGGGCAACTGGCGCGGTTCCCGCTAGGTGATGCCTAGGGTTGCCGTGCTGTCGTAGTGATGGTGGCTATTATGTGGTCCCCATACCATTGTGTCTGGGGATGTGGCTACTGCCTTGGGTGTTGGGCTATTGGTTCTGGGCCCCGGACTTGACCGGCTAAGACCCCTTTCACTAAACGCAATTTCTGCCCTATCATTAAGAACATTTCCATCCTTTCTCTCTCTCTAGTGTTAATTGCTTCATCTTTTTATGTACAAATGCTTCGGTCACCAACAATCACTGATGCAAAACTCATGGTAGAATGATAAGGTAGGGCCAGAGGAGACATTCCTTAGGAAGTATATAGCAAAGAGACTTACAGCAGCTCGTGCATGCATTTGAGTGTCTTCTGTCCGTTGCAACCTCTCTTGTGAGCTTGATATGAAAAGTTTCAACATCCCTTGCAACACTAATCTCACAAGAGTGAAAAAGAAGAAGGAAAAAAAATTTATTTTTATCATTAATTTATGATTTTTTTGTATAAAAATAATTTTGTACTTTTGATGTTATCTTTTATATGATGGCTTTGTGATTGTCACGACTTGGTTCGATCATCATGAAGTGAGAGTCGCTACATGGTCTTTCAGGGAAGAAGACTTCTTTAGAGAGAGGGAGTAGTGATTTGGGAATATCACCTCCTAAGCCATTTTCTCAGAGAATCATTAAGAGATTTTTGGTTCCAGATCCCTATGCAATAGGCCAATGCCGGAAGAAAAATTTTGATGTGACTCCTCTAAAGCTTAAGTTGGGTTTAGTGGATGTGAAAATTCATGTCCTCGAGTGTCTATTAAGGGATAATTTTTATACCTGTCATAGGGAGTTCATTTTCCTTGAGCTTGTTGGTGCTCGTCGATATTTTAGGCGGGTGATTTATTTGTTCAGGGTATCCTTTGGAGTCCGTATTTTATGGGCTATGCTTGATCCTGAATGATGTGGGTCTTCCATGCATTGCTTTAGAGCTGAGCTATGTTCCCTCTTAGTTGGATTGCGTTGATTCAGGATATAGCTGTTCCTGGACCTATTCGATGTTTCAGGGGTATACTTACTAGTTTGCTGGTGTGGCACTGTGTATGATCATAGGTGGTTTGCTAGCTGGATTGTACCAAAATTTTCTCTATCATTTTCTTCCCCCGCCATCCCCCCACATAAGCATACCATGTGTTTCTTGTGGGGAAATTTGGGATGCGTTTTTCCTTTTTGATGGCTCCTGGGCTTGTCGTCGGACCATATGCTTCATTCGACTAGCGCGTAATCTCCTGGTCTTTACACTGAGTGCACGGCTAGGGAGGAGTGTGGAGGCTTGACCTAAGTGCAACCCTCGACCTTCTACACTGAGTATATGGCTAGGGAGGAGTGTTGAGACTTAGCCTAGGTGCAACCCTCGGCCTTTTACATCAAGTGCATGATTAAGGAGGAGCGAGGAGACCCAACCTAGGTGCAATTGTCTACCTTCTACACCAAGTGTATAGTTAGGAAGGAGTACAAATGCTCGGCCTAGGTGCAACCCTTAGCTTTTTACACTAAGTGCATGACTAGGGAGGAATGAAGACTCAGCCTAGGTGCAACCCTCGACCTTTTACACTGAGTGCATAACTAGGGAGGAGCACAGAAGCTTGACCTAGGTGCAACCCTCAACCTTCTACATCGAGTGTATGGCTAAGGAGGAGTGTGAAGGCTTGGCGTAGGTGCAAACTATCAGCTGTTTATACCGAGTGCATGACTAGGGAGGCATGCGAAGGCTTGGCCTAGGTGCAAGCCTTAGCCTTATGTTAGGATCAATTGGCACTAAGAGGTTAGGGGGGATGGGGGATGGGGGGTGAATTAGTGCAAGAGAAATAGTGATTGATTTAAAAACCTTACTTTCGTAAAGTAAAGAGTGAACAATGGAAGCTTCTGTTTATATTTTAATAAAATCGACTGAAAATCGACTGGAAATCAATTTAAAGAGGTTGAGATTGAAACTTTATATCAAACTATCAAGTGTTTAAGAGCAATCAAAAATAAAATAAAAGTAATTAAAGTACACTCACAGTTATAGTGGTTCGACCTCAACCTGGCTTACGTCCACTACCGAGTTCTCTTTCCCGGGGCTCATCGGCATCTACTATCAACTTTCTTTAATGAAGATCAAACCCTTACAGCTTCCTCTCTCCTTTTACCAAGCTTAGGAAATGAACCTTACAAGGGAGAACTACAAGTTTTACAAGACTTTTCTCTCTCCCATACGCCTTTTTTTTTCTTATAATTTTTACACATAATTTATCATAGAATTTCTAGCCCAAAATTGATGTATGAAATGCAAGAAAACTTAGGATATTTATAAGCCCTAATTGCCTTTAGAATTTAGAGCTAAAATTCAAACATATCCGGAAAATCTGGATATTAGCAGTACAACAGGCGGTGCCGGTGTACAACCGCCAAAAGCTACCCAAAGTCTTGGGCGACAGCAGTACAACCACCGACCTAGGCGGTATAGATGTCGCCTGGGCTATACGACTGTAACATACTTGTGGTAAAACCACCAGAAAACCCAAAAAATTTATTCCCTCCACTTTTCCAATTCTAACTTATACCTTATATTGACAAATTCTTAGGTCAACCAATTGAGCTCGACTTGAGGTCAACCAATTGAGCTCCACTCTGCATAGTAGACATGGTTAGCCTCACTTGAGTTAATTTAGATCATTCCAAATTCTAACTCAAGTAGGACTCAATTATAATGATGCTAACTACGACTTAATTAATTATAATCAACATGGCCAACAAATCCAATCAAGACCTTCCCAACCCCTGATGAACATTTTGGCTACCCCCGACAATCTTTCAGTGAGTCTCGGTCTTCTTTCAGTAAACTCTCTTGTGCCACCCTGGCAAGCTCCCGATATCCTCGGCGAGCTCCCGACGCACTCCAAGTGAGTTCCCAACCGCATTATCCTCACTCCGACCCGATGCTTGGATATGACTTTAGCAAAATCTCTAACTATAATTTTCTCTCTGTCATAGTTAACCCTGCATTAATCAACTGTAACAACCTTGTTAGATCAATAACCCATTAATTGATTTTATCATCAAAATCTGAGATTCAATAATCTCCCCCCGTTTGATGATGACAATCAATTGATGATGCTTACTCCCCCTAAATCCATCTTATTAATTCAAATAATGAGAAAACTTAAATTCAAGAGAACCAAACACTCTTGAATTCAAGTATTATATTATACATTCAAATCTTAAAATGATATATCATGAAATTTAAAATCATCAAATCATATATGATACATGATATTTACTTCAACTAATCATAAATCATCATATTTTTAAGAATATTCCAAGAATTTTATGCAAAATTTTGATAAAACCTTAGAAGGAGCTCTATAGATTTTGATCCATGAGGGGGATCAACCCTTGGAACACTGTAGGGATTCCTCCCTCCGAGATTCGGCACAAGACTGAAATAAAGTTGATAATTGCTTGATTCAAGAGAGGCGTGGCTACATCATTATATAGGGATCAAAACCCTAGCCTAAGGGGGTGCTTGCCTAAGTAAAATTATCCCTTTGCCCCTCCTATAGCCAACCTGCCTTAATAGGAATAGGGGACGGCTTGGTTGGCTCTATAGCCAACCTAAGCAAGAGAAAACTCTAGCTAACCAACCCAGTAAGAGGGCGACCACCAAGGGCTAATCTAAATTCTAGCCATACTCCGTTATAAGATAGGAGTGACTTTATTACAATCTAGCAGGATTTTATTGACTACTTCTAGGGAGATTAGGACTCAACCCTGCTGGAGTCATATCAAATTCGCCCACTTAAAATCAGTCTTGTCCTCAAGACTAAAGTTCTATGAACTCGGGGAATCAGTTCTTCAGCTCCTCATCAGCTTGGGTGTTAGTTGGAAGAACTTGAGCTGAGTCGTCGTCTTTAAATTCCATTTAAGGTGGGATACTTGGAGGATCAACTGTAATTTTAATCTGGTGCACGGATCTGATCTCCAGGTTGGGGCCCCAATATGATCCTCAATTTTGCAAGGCCCAAAGAAATAGGGAGATCACTTTCTTGAGGCTTGAATTTTATGCTGGTGGAGCTGGAGATGAAGGAGGACTTAATCTTTCTTAGGAAACTTTCTTCTGCTTTGACGTTTGTCAGGGGGAAGTTTCTTCCTTGCATGGGCTGCCATATGGTTAGTCTTTAATGATAGCCAATCTTTCTTCTTAAATGGTGACTGCCCTCTAGTATAGTTTAGGATGATGAGAGCCCAATCTGGCATGAGCATGGATTGTAATTCTTCTAGTTTAACTCCTCTTTCGTGCCATGGACTTGTATCCAATCATATTTTAAATTTGGTAGTAATTAGTATCTTATATAAAAATCTCGTATGAAGTGTGGGGGAAGCCTGGGTGTAAATTAGGAGTTGACCATCTTGCAAAGAATAGCCCAAATTCTAACTCCTGATGCATCAGTCTCAATGACCAAAGTGCGGCCAAAATTGGGCAGTGCTAGGACCGACGCTATCATCATGGCGACCTTGAGTTGTTTGAAGACTGCAGAGGCTTTATCCAACCACAAGAAGGAGTCTTTCTTCAGTTAGGATATGAGCGGGGCACTGATCTTGTCATAATCTTTCATAAAATTTTGGTAGTAGCCCGTGAGTCCAAGGAAACTGTATAATGATTGTAATTTTGTAGGTCTTGGCCATCCTTGCATTGCCTCAATCTTTGTCGGGTCCATCGCCACTCTATCTTCTAATATAATGTGCCCAAGATACTCCAATTTATATTATAAGAAGCTGCACTTTGACTATTTAACATAAGGAGTATTCTCCCGAAGAATCGTTATAACAGTTCATAAGTGTTGAAAATGTATATCAAGCATAGGGCTATAAATGAGAATATCATCAAAGAATACCAATACAAACTTACGTAGAAAACTCCGAAAGATGTCATTCATCAGGCTTTAAAAATTAGAAGGAGCATTCGTAAGTCCGAAAGGCATTACTAGAAACTCGTAGTGGCCGTTATGCGTGTGGAATGCAATGTTCATAATATCTTTAGTGTATACCCGAATCTGATAGTATCCGGATCGGAGATCCAATTTAGTGATGACTCAGGCTCCTTTTAATTCGTCCAAGAGTTCATTTGTTAATGGGATAGGATATTTATCTTTGACAGTGATGGCGTTTAGAGCTCGGTAGTCAACACATATCCGCCACGTACCATCTTTCTTACGCACTAGCAACACCGGTGAGGAGTAAGGGCTGCAGCTCAATCGAATCACCCCGGTGTCAAGCATGTCTTTAACAATATTCTCGATCTCGTCCTTCAACAAGTGAGGATAGTGGTACGACCACAAATTTGCTAGAGGTTTGCCTGGCAAAATAGGAATGCAGTGGTCATGCGGCCGGTTAAGGGACAGCCCGCGCGGCTCCAAGAAAACATCCACGAATTTATTTAGACAAAAGGTAAGCTTAGGATCTGAGTTTTGTACATTCTCCCCCATAGATGGCTACTGAATATGTATAAAAAATCCACCATATGCTTTGTGCAAAACTTTCTCCATTTGTTGCGATGAAATGGTGGAAATTTGGCTCCCGCGCTTGCCTCGTAACGTGACCTATCTCTCTTTACAATAAACTTTCATGATTAATTTAGAAAAATTTCAGGAGATATCACCTTGTGTTGTGAGTAATTTGATCCCAAGTATGGCTTTATAATCATCAATGGGTAGGAGGAAGAAATCAGCTACCATTTCTTGGTCTTGGAGGAGTAGTTTCACCCGCGGGCACCGTTGGTCGTAATTAAAGATTCGGCCATTAGTGACCTTTACATTAAACTTGTTACAACCTTTGATTTGAAGCACCAAATATACAGAAACCTTACTATTGAGGAAGTTATTGGTGTTGCCCATGTCGATGAGAACGATGATGAGTTGCTATTTTAGAAGTCCTCCAACTTTCATCATCTGTGGGTTGGAATAATCGGCCAATGTATGCACTGCGTAGTTGGCCGATTGGGACTCTTCCTCCATGGCTTCTTCTTTAGGTTCAAGGGCTTCTTCAGATGTTTCATTGTCCTCATCCTCTGTTGGTTCAATCACGAGGATTTGGCCCTTTTTGCAGTGATGTTCGTGGCTCCATGGTTCATTGCAATGCCAATACAACTACTTGGCCAATCGTTCGCAAAGCTCATCTATTGTCAACTTTTTTATTATAGGGGCTTGGATGGCAGTAGAGGGGGTAGTAGGCCTCGGCATGGTTGGTCGGGGAGTGACCCTTGTCCTTCATACCTTGTGGTTCAATTGTTCTTCCTAGATACGCGTGAAGAAAATCATCGCCATAAGAGTGTACGGTAGCCCTGCCTTTACTTCTCCTTGGATTTTTGGCTTTAGGCCCTCAATAAAAGTACATAAAAGTTGTTTCTTAAACCAATTCTTAGTTTGGTTACATAAACACTCAAATCTTATTTGGTATTCTTATATTGTAGAGGTTTGACGAATCTTTGCCAATTGTCCGTCAATGTTGTTGAAATCGGTTGGTCCGAAGCGGTCTAGTAGTCCCTGAATCATTATCAAGAGCGTCCTCCATGAGTGTGCTTAAACCAATTAAACTACTGAATAGCATCTCCCTTGAGGTGGATGGCATCAATCTCCACCCGTGTGGCGTCAATATTTTAGTAGAACCAAAAATAGCGCTTCGCACGCGAGATCCACCCGATCGGGTCTCCTTCTTCCCATCTAGGGAAGTCAACCTTCATGCATGGATTGTTGAGATCAGAGGTGATGTGGCCATGTTCTTAAGGATTATCTTGCCGATCTGAAATTTCTCCGTGTTGTGATTTTCTCGGGTTCGACAGTCGGCCAATGCTGAATTCGGCGAAAAAGGATCACATCTTCTCTTCCATACGATTTCGAAAAGCTTCAAGCTTTATATTGATAGCCTCCTCTGATGCCATAGTATACGCCTCTAGATTTGTAATATTAAGATCTTTTTTTTATTGTCAGGTTAGTGGCATGAAAATTTTGGAGAAGAGGGTGACCGGTTGGAAGGTGAATCGGTTTGGATGGAAGTAGGCTACGGTATAGGGCAGATTTGGGGCTACAGTTTTGTAGAGTTTAGGCTATAAAATGGTGTGGTTTTAGGGCTGTGATAGTAGTAGATGAAGGTTAGGAAAATATATTTTAGATCTGAGATAGATGGCAGCAAAGGTAGGTGTCTCGGTAAGGAAAGTTGGCTAAAAAGGTAAATGGATCGATAAGGAAGTAGGCAAATTTGGGTGGTTGATTTAGGCAGCTGTTTGGATTCAGTTTAGGATAATATTTGGAAGGGCTTTTAGGAAGGATGGTAGGGTTTGGTGATGAGGAAAAGAGAGACTAAAATCCTCCAAAAAATAGCACTCAAATCTGATAGAATTCGGTGAAAAGTTGTGCTGCGATACGCTATCCTACTGAACCAGTTTTTGCATCAAAGAAACAATGACTTCTCAGCATAAATTACAGAGGAAAGTTTAAGAAAATTATAAAGAAACCCTTGATTTCGATGTTGTCAATACTAGTAGAAATTTTGACAAAATTTTGGCACCATAACAGTAGGGAAATAGGGCAAAAGATGCAAGGCAGATTCCTTCATCATAAAATTCTAGAACTACGTAATGGTGAAATATCATGTAAGAAAACTAGTTCTAGAAGGAGTTTTTTCATAAAATCAAATCCAGATAAAAGCCAACTTGATCTTGAGAATTGTATAAAAATTTCAGCTAAAAAGGATAAACAAAAGTTTGGTTTCAAGAGTCCAATATACAAAAGGCAGATTCTGCATTGTAAAATCTTAGTACTATATAATGAAGAATTGCAGTACTATAAGTCTAGATCCATAAGGAGTTTTTTTACAAGATTAGTCTTAGATAAAAGCTAAGATGATCTATGAAATTATACAAAAGTTTTAGCCAAAAAGGATGATTAAAAGTTTAGTTTTAAGAAGCAAAAATTGATTAAAAATTTCTACAATGTTTCACCTTTGCAATGATGATAACATTTGCGATAACAAATTTTACAGTGGATAAAATTTGGAAAAAATCTTCAACGTGTAAAGTAAGGAATCTTACAATATTGAAGAGATGTGGATGATAAAAATATATCAGAATTCTAGATCAAACATAGAGGGCAGTGGCAGACTGATTTGATCTGCTGTTGGGGTGGAAGGTGGAGGCGTGTGTCGTAGCAATTGTGGGAATTGCTTAGAAAGATGGAGGGGGCTGAGATAGCTACAGGGGCAACAAGATCCCTACTCTAATACCAGATGATAGAATCCAAAAATGAGCTCTATAGATTTTGATCCTTGAGGGAGATTAACCCTTGGAACATTATAGGGGTTCCTCCCTCCTAGATTCGGCACAAGGCTGAAATAAAATTGATAATTGTCTGATTCAAGAGAGTAGGTGGCTACATCATTATATAAGGATTAAAACCCTAGCCTAAGGGGATGCTTGCCTTAGTAAAATTACCTCTTTGCTCCTCCTATAGTCAACCTGCCTTAATAGGAATAGGGGGCAACTAGGTTGGCTCTATAGCTGATCTAAGCAGGGGGAAACTCTGGCCAACCAATCCAGTAAGGGGGCGACGACCATTAAGCCCTAAGGGCTAATCTAAACCTTAGCCATACTCTTTTATAAGATAGGAGTGACTTTATTACAATCTACTAGGGTTTTATTAACTACTTCTAGGGAGATTAGGACTCAACCCTGTTGGAGTCCTATCAAATTTCCTTTTTTTAAAAATCATCAAGATATAACATTAACTTTAACAAATCATGAAGCATACATTAAGTTGAAATTACCTTCCTTAAGTTATCAATTATTTCTCCCCCTTTGTTTATCAACAAAAATAGGAGAAATATCTTTTTTTTTATTTTTCTACATGTGTCATCAATATGTCATCTCTCCCTTTGTTATTAACAAAAAGGTAAAATGTTAGAGCAAATGATTTCAAGGCACGTGTGTCAATAATTTTCTCATGAAATTTTTTTTCTTTTTACATGTATGTATCATTTTTGTGTCATCAATTCACTATTTCTCCCACTTTGTCATCATCATCATAAAGAGGTGAAATAGCAAGCAAGTAATTTTATAATACATAAGGTCATCATATATCAAAGTTTTTATATTTTTATAAAATAAATTTTGCATTGCTCCCCTTAATAAAATAGGATAAAAACCTAATTTTCTTATGAAAATTTCTCTTTCATTTCTTTTAATAATAAAGAAGAAACAAGAGAGGGGAGTGAAAAATATCATATCACAAAAATAGAACTTAATCTTGTAAATTCCAAAATTCAAAAGTTAATAACTACCCATTCAATTTAATTTATTTCATTTCAAACAAGAATAGCAAATCAAGCAATCTCATGGTTTAGCGTTCCTAGCTCTCAACTTCAATCTTATAGATGTAAATTTCAAAATGATTATTTTAAAGATGAGCTCAAAAATATGAGAAATCCAAGTTTCACTTATACATTCAAACACAATAGAAAATCAAGAAATCCTAAATATAGCAAATCATACATTTTGAAGACCATCTCATGTAAATTTTGATAAGAAGCTCAATTTATATAGGTCAAGAATTCTAAAAGAAAATATGATAATACATCAAACTCAAATTGTGAATTATTTATTTCATATTTATTTAGAAATTTTTAAATTCTCTTCTAAGCAAATTATTTCTCATTTAATGTTATCATATCTAATTTTCTTCTAATCATATTGATATTTATATCTTTCACTTTTTGTCATTGTTAAGAAATATGATAGTATAATTTTTTTTAATTAATGTTCTAATTATATCCAAAAGTATAAGGGTATCATGTCATTAAAAATAAAAATTCAAATCCAAAAGACATGATTTCTTTTAATAAATATCTCCCTCTTTTTTTTTTATAGATAATGAGTCTCAGGGGATCAAATACTCTTGATTCATCCAAGATAAATCTTAAAACCCCAATTCATTTAGATAAATATTTTTAATAAAATCGAAGAATGATATTGATAAAAAAAATCTCAATTATAATTGTTAAGATCATAAATCTTTTTAAAAAGAGAAAATTATAGATATTAAATATAGTTCCCATAAAGGATAAGCCAAGTTATGAAAACATGAGAATATTTATGATAAACAAATCTCAATTAATTTTTAGCTTATCACAAATTTAAGAAATATTAATTTTGATGATAAGTTATACTAAGAAAGAAGTCATAAGTAGTCATGTCATGAAGGATATTATTATCAAATCATGAATGATAAAGGACATAATTTATTTTGACAAATCTCTTCTTCGATAAGATTCAAATCTTTAGAAAACTTAGAAGATCAAAATTTATACATATGAAACTTCAAGTTGTCAAGAATATGGTTTATAAGTAGATTTTCAAATCAAAGTTCCGAATAGATAAATTATAATTCATTTATATAAGGATTTTAAATTTTAAATTTGTAAGATATCAATATCATGATAATAAATTATTCAAGTTCAAATCATCAAAATCGGTTTTGTAGTTTAAGATATTCAACAATAATGATGTCACTTTATCTCTTGTTGAAACCTTGATAGTTTAAAAATATTTTTAGGAAGAGTAATCATCATTTTTAGTTGTTTTAACTTATGAAATTTATTTCAAGAAGACCTTTATGCAATGTCATTTAAAGTCAAAAGCTAAGTTTCATCAAGATCATTGCAATAAAAATATTTTTAAACAGGAGCTTCAATTCATTTTAATTCTGATAATTTTTCTTTCTTAAGTGAGTCTAATTCTGCTTAGTAAGATGAGTTACTATGCATATTTCATTCTCATTTCAAAAATATTTTTAGTTAAAAAAATTATTAGTAAATGAAACATGATCTTTCTCACCTTTTTTTTATTTTATTCTATGCTCAAATTCTAATATTCAACCATTCAATCATATTTCAAGTTACTTCTTTAATACTAACATAACATCACCAAGGTCATTACAATAATACATCAAGATGATAAAATATCTTTAAAGTACAAAAATCATCCTATCTCAATTCCAATATTTAAATGAGTCTAACTCTTTACACATAGTGCAAGGAGTTGACAAACTCATTTTTTAATTTTTATTTATTTTAAGTCTTAGTTCAAGAATGTTGTAATATTCAATCATACAATATAAAGTCTATTCAATATAACATTCAAATTAATCATTAAATGTACTTTAAAAGATTATGGTTTATTTAGAAACATCTTTAGTCATAATCATGATTTAAAAAAATTTAGACTCATATAAAAAGCATTTTATTTGGATAAATATCTTTAGGAGTCAAGAGGGTTATTTATATAAAATACCTTTTAAATTATAGAAACTAATATATCATCAACAAAACCCCATTTTCATAAATTTCAGCATTAATATTTTTCATCAATAATAACTAAGTTCTTTAGTTCTAGTTCATTTTCATGCTAGTATGCTCTAGCTATGTATTATCAAGATTAATTATTCATTTTCATACGAGTATGCTCTAGCTATGCATTATCAAGATTAATTATATAATCATAAACTATTTTTAAGAAAAAAATTTGTTATAATAGAAATAAAGATCATTAAGTTTCAAACGTATTGATTTAAATATTTTTCTTATTTTTGATATTTTAGCTAGAGAGCTTGATAAGTAAGTTAGATCTCAAGTCAAATAGCTTGAGTATTTACTATCATGATATCATTTCATTTTGCTCCTAGCCTTAATTTGGTGACAAACCTATAAGAAAGGTTTAGGTACCCATTTTACATTGTGACCTTCATGAACAATTTTATCTTTCTTTTCTAATGGTTTTTTGTTATTTGTAGTTCCTTTAGGAACCCAAACTAATTTGTGATGACTATAATTCTAAATAAATATTTATTAGTTTTATGTCCTAATTTTTCATAAAAAATATATTTAACTTTTGATGGTAAATTTAAGGTAGATCCTTTAACAAAAATGGTGGGCTTTTGTTAAGTGTTACCAACAAAGCATATGCCCTTTCTTATATTAGCATGATCCTTATTAGCAAGGATCATACTAAGGGATTTATTCTCTATTTTAAATTTTTAATATTTATTTAAACATGATATTTTCCTTATTAACATCATCTAGCATTTCACATTTAGAGCAAAGATTATGTGATGATAATACAACATGCATTTAATCAAATCTACTAATTAACGAATCATGTTCATTTTAAAGTAACTTATAAGATTTATTAACTTTTCTAAATTCATCAAAAATTCATGAAACATATTTAATACTTCAGTAAAAGAAATATTTAAAGACTCACTTACCTTATTATTAATAGTCGTAAGCGCGAGATTCTCTACGTGTTCTTGATTGTGTTCTTTATCATTAGAGTGCCTCAACTTCTTGCGTTCATAGCAAGAGGTTTTATCCATCTTAAGATCATTTCTATGATTCATATTTATTAATATATCTAGTTCATTTGTCAAAGGTTCAAAGTTCTCATCACTCAAGATTTTACTCGAGGGTCATATATTCTCTTTAGTTTAAATTCCTTCTTATTTTTTGGAAGGTGTTCTTGGGTTTTTAATAGCAAACTCTTCATGTTCTTAGGAAGGTATTATTCTTATTCATTTTTATAAGATATTTTATTTAATGGTTCATCTAGATTAAGTGTGATTTTATGTATAAAGTCTAATATATGTCAAATCTCAAAAGCCGAATCACAAGAGGAAATCCGATCAAATTCACTCTTACTAATTACACAAAATAAGACATTCATAGCCTTTACATTCAAAGAAAAATTCTTCTTTTCCAAATCATTCCATTCATTCATTAGTTTGATAGATTTCTCAAAACCATTCTTTATAATATGTCATAAATCAAAATCCATATAAATGAAAAAAATACGAATCCTTATTTTTCAATACGTGTAATTCGTCCCATTGAACATGGGCGAACGTGCAATAGATTATCCCTCATTTATGTCAAAACAAGTCATTTACTTGGCTTTGATACCAATTGTTAGGATCAATTGGCACTAAGATAAGTTTGGGGAGGGGGACGGGGGTGGAATTTTGAAGTAGTGCAAGAGAAATAGTGCTCGATTTAAAAACTTTATTTTCGTAAAGTAAAGAATAAACAACGGAAGCTTCTCTTTATATTTCAATAAAATCGATTTAAAGATGTAGAGAGATTGAAACTTCATATCTAACTATTAGGTGTCTAAGAGCAATTAAAAGTAAAATAAAAGTAATTAAAGCACACTCACAGTTATAGTGGTTTGGCCTCAAACTTGCCTACGTGCCCTCCCGAGTCCTCTTCTCAAAGGCCCACCGACATCCAATATCAACCTTTTTTGGGTAAAGATCAAACCCTTATAGTTTTATCTCTCCTTTTACCAAGCATAGGATATGAACCTTACAACATTACAAGGGTGAACTTTAAGCTTTACAAGACTTTCCTCTCTTCTTTACCCCTTTTCTTTTTCTTATAATTTTTGTACACAATTTATCATAGAATTTTTAGCCCAAAATTATTATATGAAATGTAAGAAAATTTGGGATATTTATAGGCCCTAATTGGCTTTAGAATTTGGAGCCAAAATTCAAACATATCCGAAAAATCTGGGTATGGGCGGTACAACCACCGGTGTCGGCGGTACAACCGTCGAAAGCTACACGGAATCCTAAGCGATGGTGGTACAACCATCGGCCTGGGCAATACAACCACTGCCTGATTTGGGATATTTATAGGCCCTAATTGGCTTTAGAATTTGGAGCCAAAATTCAAACATATCCGAAAAATCTGGGTATGGGCGGTACAACCACCGGTGTCGGCGGTACAACCATCGAAAGCTACTCGGAATCCTAAGCGGCGGTGGTACAACCACCGGCCTGGGCAATACAACCACTGCGTGGGCGGCACGATCATCGCTCACTGGTGGTACAACCACCGAAAAACTTGAAAAGTTTATTCTCTCCACTTTTTCAATTTCGACTTATATCTTTTGTTGACCAATTCTCAGGTCAACCAATTGAGCTCGACCTGAGCTCAATCTACTCTCCATAGTGGACCCGGTTAACCTCACTTAAGTTAATTTGGATCCTTCTAAATTCTAACTTAAGTAGGACTCAACCATAATCATGCTAACTATGACTTAATTAATTACAATCAACATGACCAATAAATCCAATCAAGATCTTCCCAACTCCTGGTAAGTATTTCGGATACCCCCGATAATCTTCCAGCGAGTCTCAGTCTTCTTTTGATGAACTCCTTGCACTATGCTGGCAAGCTCCTGATACTCTCGGCGAGCTCTCGATGCACTCCAAGCGAGTTCTCAACCACATCATTCTCACTTTAACCCGATGCCTGGACTTGACTTTGGCCAAACCATTGTAATTTTCTCTTTATCATAGTTAATCCTACATCAATCAACTCTAACAACCTTATTAGATCAATAACCTATTAATTGATTTTATCATCAAAATCCAACATACAACACCTTCTACATCGAGTGTACGGCTAGGGAGGAGCATGGAGGCTCAGCCTAGGTGTAGCTTTCGGTCTTCTATATCGAATGCACGATTATGAAAGACATAGAGGCTCGACCTAGGTGCAACCTTTGACCTTCCACACTGACTGCATGTCTAGGGAGGAGCGCAGAGGGTCGGTCTAGGTGCAACCCTTAACCTTTTACACCGGGTCTACCGTTAGGGAGGAGCGCAGGGGCTCAACCTAGGTGCAACCTTTGGTTTTTCCAATGGCAAGGTTTATCCTTTACTAGAACTTCTTCTTTTATTTGGCCAACCAGATTTACATTGTTTGTACACATATCCCGTAAGTGTAGTCTTGGTTTCTTGTAGCTTTTTACAGATGCTCAAGACTATGGTAAGAGCTTGTGCTTATATGTAGAACTTTTTTAAGTACGATATGTGCCATGTCCTCGATAGTTGTTCTCCTTCTAGAGTTGTGAGATGGAAGGTTCCACCTCGGATTATGTCGATTACTCGATAAGGACTTTCCAAATTGGGTGTTAGATTTCCTCGAGCCCTTGTTGGATAGCTAACTTCGATCTTGCATAGGACGAGATCACCTGTCCCGACTTATCGAGGGCGAACTCTTTGGTTATGGAGTTTTGACATAGCTTTCTTGTATGTCAAGGAGCGTAAATGTGTTGCATTTGATATATTTTCTTCAAGTCCTTCCTTTGATATATTTTCTTCAAAGTTTTTAACACGGAGGGTTTGGAAAACTATTTCTGGGGGGATTACTACTTCCGGTATGAGCGTCAGTTGTACAAGGATTCTCTTGAGGCTGTTTTGGGAGTAGTCCGTGATGCCCATAGGATGTATTGAAGTTCATTAACCCAAGTGTTTTGTGCTTTGTTGATTTGCTTCTTTAGTCCTCCAAGTATAGCTTGATTAGTCACTTCTACCAGATTGTTTATTTGGGGATGCACTACTAAACTGAACCTCAGCTAGATTTTGTAAGGTTGGTAGAAATCTTTGAATTTGAGGTTGTTGAACTGGATTCCATTATCGGTAATGATAGCCTTGGATATGCCAAACCGTATGATTATATTCTTCCAAACAAATCCCTCTACTTGCTTCTCGGTAATGGATGCTAGTGGTTCGACTTCTACCCATTATATGAAGTAACCAACTGCCACTATAAGGAATATCCACTGCATTGAGATGGGGAAAAAGGCTCGATGAGATCCATGCCCCATTGTGTGGAAGGTCAGGTGTTGTCGATCAGAGTTAGAGGAATTATAGGCTGATGATGTATCCGGGCATGTATTAGACATTGCTGACATTCCTAGATGTAAGTTATAGTTTCTTGGTGCATGGTTGGCTAGTAGTAGTCCCGCTTGATGATTTTGAAGGCTAAGACTCATCCATCGATATGTTCATCGCATATATCTCCATGAACCTTAGCCAACACCGTCTTAGCTTCTATGAGTGCTAGGCACTGGATTAGAGATTGGTTGAAAGACCTTCAGTATAGCGAATCGTTAATTATGTGATAGCACTAGAGAAGAAATTAGTTGAAAGACCATTGATATAGTGGATCATTAATTATGCAATACCATGCTTAGTGCATTTGAGTCATCAGGATGCAACCCGATCAGTTGGGAGTATTCCATCTCTTTTGTAGTGAAGGATTTCTTCTACCCAATTAGATGTATCATCTAGCATGATAACTCTTTCGATTGTAATGGTTGGGGAGTTAGTGTTTCGATCCTTGAGAGCTTTGCACCTATCACTCATGCAAATGCAAGTTTTGCTAGCACATTGACTTAGGCATGACTTAGGCATCCTTCATCCAAGGAATCCTATTTATTGAGAAATGGGGACCACAATTAGCAAGCAACATACCTTGGCCAAGTATTTTGCCATGGCTACATATCTGGACTCGTAGCTTCCGTTGACGTGGCTAACCATAAGTTGTGAGTCACTAAGGACATTTAGCTTTTTTACTTATAATTCTTAGGCCATGTTCAATCTCGAATTTTGATGATAAAATCAATTGATAAGTTTTTTTAATCTAATATGTGTGTGTTAGAGGAAGTAATACAGGTTTAACTATGATGAAAAAAAGTTGCAGCCAAATGTTGGGCTAGGATAAAGTTTGGGTATCGAGGCAAGGTTCAGATGATGTACTGGGAGCTTGTTGAGAGTTCGCTAAGAGTTCGTTGAAGGAATCATAAAGCTTGCTAGGAACATGTCGGGAGATCACCAAAAGAAGACCTTAAGACTTGGTGCAAGAATGTCAGAAGTTGTCGGATTGCTGGGGGTTAGGTCATTTATTAAGCTTGATAGTCATGTATGGTTGTAATCAGTGAGTCATAGTTAGGTTCCAGTCCTAAATGAGTTTGATTTGAAAGAAATCCAAATTAACTTAATATGAGATAACCAGGTCCATTATGGGGATTGATTGAGCTCAGGTTGAGCTCAATTAGTTGACTTGAGAATTGGTTTGATTTAGAAGGAATCCACGGACATGTTCTTATTTCTTGGTCTTCCAAGAAACAAAATTCGGTTGCTTTATCTACTATTGAAGTCAAGTATATTATAGCTAGTACTTGTTGTGCCCAAGCATTTGGATAAAAAACACATTAGAAGATTACAAAATTAAATTGAAACATATTCTTATAAAATGTGACAACATAAGTGTCATATATTTAACTAAAAATTTCGTTCAACACTCAAGATCTAAATATATTGATATTAAACATCACTTTATTACAGATCATGTGAATAATCTTGATATATCTTTAGAATTTATTAATATTAAGCATTAATTAGCAAATATTTTCACTAAGCCATTAAATGAAAGCAATTTGACTTCATTAGAAGAGAGCTATGAATGCTAAACTATTAAAATGCATGATTTGCTATTTTTCAGATTTATTTGCTATGTTTTCTTGAAATTTACATAAGATGATTTTAAATGCATGAGTACCTCTTAAATTTTTGAATCTTCTTGGATTTCTTTAATATTTTAGCTCATCCTTGAAATATTCTTTTCAAAATTTACTTCTATAAGATTGAGAGCTCTTTTCAATGATGTTATGTTTTCACAACTCCTCCCTTGTTTCTTTTCTTCTTATTCATAAAGAGGAGGAAATTTTTATGGCTCATATCCTATTTTACTAAGGGGGAGTAATGACACATGTGCCTTGAAATTATTAGCTCTATATTTCACCTTTTTGTTGATGACAAAGGGGAAGAAATGGAGATTGATAACATATGTAATGAAAATTTTAAAATGAGTTTATTTGTTGATAAACAAAGGAGAGAAATGATTAATAACTTAAGGGAAGATTTTCAAATGTATGACTGATACATAATTTTGAAATTCATGTTATATACTTTGAAAATCTTTGATGAGTTGATAACTTAAAGTAAATTTTTTTTAAATTGATATTATATCATTTTTGAAATTGATGTATGAGTGTCTCGTTCGATTGAAACATTGATTGCTTGAAAAATCTTTTCATGATACTTAAATTCAAGAGTGTGTGGTTCTCTTGAATTTAAGTTTATATTATTTGATTTATGGCATGAAAATAGGAGGAGTTAAGGTTAACTTCCGGTATCAATTGATTATCATTATGAAAAAGGGGGAGATTATTGAATCTCAGATTTTAATAATGAAATCAATTAATGGATGTTTTAATCTAACATGTGTGTGTTAGAGGAAGTAATGTAAGTTTAACTACGATGGAGAAAAGGAGTTACAACCATATGTTGGGCCAAGATCAAGTTTGGGCATCTAGCCAAGGTTTGGACGATGTAGTGTGAGCTTGCCAAGAGTTCGCTAGGAGTTCACCAAAGGAATCGGGAAGCTCACTGGGAACATGCCAGGAGATTACCAGAAGAAGACCATAAGACTCACCGTAAGAATGCCAAAGGTTACCGGATTGTCGGGAGTTAGGTCATTTATTAAGCTTGATGGTCCTGTATGGTTGTAATCAGTGAGTAATAGTTAGGTTCTAGTCCTAATTAAGTTTGATTTGGAAGAGATTCATATCAACTTAATGTAAGGCAACCGGGTCCACTATGGAGATGGATTAAGCTCAATTGAGCTCAATTGGTTGACCTGAGAATTGGTCAACAGAAGGTACAAGTCGAAATTAAAAAAGTGGAGGGAATCACTTTTTTAGGATTCTCGGTGGTTGTACCATCGGTGGGCGGTGATTATATCACCTAGGTCAGTGGTTGTACTGTCGCCGCCTAGTTTTTTGCGTAGTTTTCGATGGTTGTACTGTAAGTGCTAGTGGTTATACTGCTCATACCCATATTTTTCAGCTATATTTGAATTTTAGCTCCATTTCTGAAGCCAATTGGAATCTATAAATACCCTAAGTTTTCTTGAATTTAATATATAAATTTATACAAGTCATTGGGCAAAAAAAAAACTATGAAAAAGTGTGCTAAAAGTGTACAAGAAAAAGAAAAGGAACAAGGGAGTGAGTCAAGTGTTGTAATTCTTATAAGAAGTCTCCCTTATGAGTTGAAAAGCCTGTAAGGGTATGGTCTTCATGCAAAGAAGAGTGGTAGTGGACACAAGTGGGCCTCGACGAAGAGGACTCGGGAAGTAGACATAGGCTAAGACGTGCTTTTAACTTCTTAAAAGCTTCCTTATATGCTTAAGTTCATTTAAAGTTCTTTGCGTGCTTCAAGACTTGAAAAAAAGGAAGACACATGTCACCTGACCGAGACATGAATCGATTGAGTGTGGTAATCCTTTTAGTAAGAAGTTGGACTTCTTTAATCGAGCGAGATGATTTTATTTCTATAATTGATTGTATCTTCTCAGGATTTGCATCCACCCCTGTTTGATGGATAATGTATTTGAGTAATTTTTCAGAGCATACTTTAAAGATACATTTTGAAGGGTTGAGTCACACGTTGAACTGTTTGAGTGTCTGGAATGTCTCCGACAGATCTGTCAGATGCATATCCTTCGCTTTACTTTTTACAATCATGTCGTCAACGTATACCTCCATATTTCTTTCGCTTTGTGATTTGAACATTTTGTTGACCATCCTTTGGTATGTGGTCCCTATGTTTTTTAGGCCAAAAGGTATAACTTTATAACAGTATACGTCTTGTGTTGAGAAACCTTATAGGAGTATCACATGTGCAACAAAAAATAAAATCTAAACTAGTTTCTCATGTTTATTAAATCATCGTGCGATGATTGGTTTATAAAAATCATAAAATCGAAAAAATATGTGGATCATATATTAGATGTTTTACCTAAGAAGATCATATATCCCTGAAAAATCATATCCAAAGGAGAGGATAAAGAAGATCAGATGTTCTCCTCTCTAGCAGTGATCCACATGATAGATTGATATAGCGCTGCTCCTCCCTTTACAGTGTGAACCCTCGTAGTCTTCACGCACCACCTCGCAATAATAATCAAGAAGGGTTAACCCCTTATTGTTGTCCTCTTGCACCACCAAGAGGGCTGCCAGCTAAGGAGGAGAGGGAGGGAGAAGAATAGGAGGGATGACCATAGAAAGCTCTAGCCTATGAGCTCTGGGGTTTCTCCTATTTATAAAGGTGCATGTAGCTTAACCATAATGGATCCTGCCCTATTGGGTACTAGATCTCTATCCAACTACCTAAGTCTTTTAGATTAGTAGATCTCTATGCAATAATATCTTATTAGCTCTTATTGGATCTCATCTATAGGATCCAACAGTATAGGGGCTTATTGGATATTCATTAAAATAGGGGCTCTGTGGATATCTCATATTCAAATATCTATTCCTCATAACATCTACCACATGTGTGTGACCCTCTAGGCCTAATGCCAAACTAGCCATGAGCCACATCTATCATAACTCCTTGACTTAGTGAATTGTTATCCCATAATAAGTCACTCAACTCATCGACTATGGACGTACTATGCCACTACGTCATAGCACCCAAACGGTATAGGAGGATCTAATCTATTGGATATATCTGTCCTTAGTTATAATGCATCTATAATCTCTTATCCATTTAATATCTCATATATCATATATCAGACGTGGTACTATTAGGCCTCATATGAAATTTATTTGAGTCTCGCTCTAATCGAATTCTTCTAGATAATTCATTTTCACTCACTCTGAATGACCCTAGTCAGGGATTTGCTAGAGTAAGAATATACATGATATTCCTCTCTTAATATTGAGAGTGGACAATCCTCTTAAATAACCTATGGCCAAGATTGCTTAGGGTCTATCTTTTAAAGACAAATTGGTCTCATTATCATGATTTCATCATGATCAAATTTTTATTGCACAAATCCAAAGACATCACTATTGGGAAACCATCAGAGCATCATATGCGTAGTGTAAGAAAGAAAATAAAATAGGTTTCCCATGTATATCAAGTCGATATGTAAAGATTGGTGTGCAAAAAACTCGTAAAACAAAAAAATATGATAGGTGAGAGATTGATATCTAAAGAGATCATATATACCTAGATCTAGATAGAGAGGCTGAATAAGGTCAAATGTGCTCCTCTCTAGCAGTATCTACACGATGGATTGTTACAGCGATGCTCCTCCAATCGTAGCCTAATACTCGCAACTCTTGTGCACCTTCTCACAACACTCGTGAAAGAAGATCACATATCTTCTTCACTGCTCTCTCGCAATAGGGAAGGGTTGGTCGGTTGAGAAGATGAGGAAGGCTGGAGATAGGAGTGTATGACCAAAAGTGTAGACTATCACTAATGTGTCGCCCCTGTCTCCTATTTATAGAGATCCACCCAAAAACCCTAATTGATCCTTCCTTAATAGGTATTGGATCTTCATCTAATTATTCTTGGATTATTGGATCTCTATCCAATAATCTCAATGGGCCTCTAACTAGCCCTCATGCAAGGAGACTATCAATGTTGGGTCTTATCCAATGAGAATAGGCGCTAATTAGACAACTAATATTCAATCATCTACTCGCTGAAGCATCCACCATATGTGTTTGACCCTCTAGGTCCAATACCGAGCTAATCGTGACTCCTACCTATTAAAACTCATTTTGACTTAATGAAATATTATCTCATAATAATTTACTAGACTCATCGACTATGAATGTTCTATGCCACTATGCCATAGTTCCCAAACGGTACATGAGATCTTATCCATTGGACCTATTTGTGCTTAGTTACTATATATTTATAGTTCGTTATCTATCTAATATCCTAAAGACCATATATTGGGCATAGTACTATAAGGCCTCATATAGAATCTGTTCGAGTTTCGATCTAATCGAATTCTTCCAAAGAACTCATTCTCTCTCAATCCAAACGACCTTGACCGAGGATTTGTCTTAGCAATAATATGAGATATTCCTCTGATGATACCAAGAGTGGATGATTCTCTATTGACACTCAATTGTCTTTTTAAGGTTGGCTACCGATCTCGATAACTAGTCATACTAGATTTAAAATTTTTTAGACCTATAGTCTAGCATCAAAGAAATGAGTACTCAAATAAGACATTCTTAGTATCTTAGGTCTACGAAATCATTATTTGATGATAGGTATCATTAATTATTCAGTATTCCATAAACAGATTAATCAGTAAACTCATTCTCTAATAAGCACCTGTATTGTACTCTTAGTGTCCCCACATAAGTGGCTATGAGACCAGTTGCCTCTATCATATGGATAGGCATATAGTACACTGGTCTGTCTAGTTATCTTGGTATCCCTCTTGAGTAACCTATGACCAAGATTATTTAGGATATATGTTTAAAGGTAAATCTGTCTCATTATTATGATTTCATCACGATCTGATTCCCATTGCACAAAACCAAGGATATCATAATATATATATATATATATTCAACATATAATATAATGTGAGAATATGTCAATAATAATAATGTAAAAAGACTATTCAATGTATCACATGTGTCATCACTCACATGATTGTCTTATAGGGCACCTGTAACCAGCAATTATAATTTATACAACAAATAATATAAAGTAAGAAAAATAATAATAATAATAATAATAATATGTAAAAGGACTATGCAACGTGTCACACATGCCATCACTCACGTTTTTTGCATGTGCGGTACTTGTAATCAACACCTAAGTCTATGATGAAGGAAGTATATTCTTGATCTTGGAGAGCCATCTAGATATGGTTGTACCCTAAAAAAGCATCTATGAAAGTGAGGAGGCTATGCCCCAAAGTGATGTTCACCAATTTATCTATCCTTGGGAGAGGATAATAATCTTTTGGACATGCTCGATTGAGATTGATATAGTCAATGCACATTCTTCGGCTCTCATTAGGTTTTATGGATAAGGCTACATTAGATAACTATTGAGAATATTTTACTTCAGTTATAAATCATGCCTCGAGTAATCGGTTTTACTTCAGTGCTTATGGCTTGTTTCTGATCAGGGGCAAATTTTCACAACCTCTGCTTCACAAGTCATGCTATAGGTAAAATGTTCAATTGATATCATGCGACCCTTGGATTGATTCTTGGCATGTCTTTGGGGGGCAAGCAAAGATATAGGCATTTTTGGTAAGGAAATTGATAAGTTGAACTTGGTCCTTTTCTGGGAAGGTCGACCTGATTCTAATGAGTTTGTCCGGTTGGCTTTTATCAAGGTGGACTTCTAGCACTTGCTCCATTGGTTCAAGATGAAGTGGTGCCTTTGTCACATCTCGAGGATCCATTATGGGAAGCTTAAGTTTTAATTTCTTTGGGAGGGATGTTATCGTCAAATAACATTACCTTGATCTTTTGGGATCACTTCTAACTTTACGATCCCAAATCGAGTTGGAAACTTCATCACCCAGTGGTAAGTGGATATAATTGCCCTCATCCTGTTGAGAGTTGGTGGTTTAGGATCACATTGTATGCAAAAGAGAGGCTGACCACCATAAACATGATCATCATAGTCTTGGATCTTGGTTTTTCATCAATGATGACAGGTAAGATTGTGCTCCTAAGTGAAGAGATTGAATCTTTAGTGAACCTGGTAATAGTTGAGGCCATCAGAGCAAGTTTTTTTTTATTAACCCAAGTTTTTAGAATGAGTCAAAGTATAGGATATCAACATAACTTCCTATGTCCACCATGATTCTTTTTAATCGGGTGTTGGCAATCCTCGTTGAGATCACTAAGACATCATCATGATCAGGATATTGTAAGATTATGTAGTCCTTTATTAATCAAATAAGATATATTATAGATTATTTGGATTTTGATAATATATATAGCTAATATTAAATAAAGTCTATATTATATTGGGATATTTTAGGGGATGCCCTTGATGGAAGGAACTCTCTTAATAACTTACCCTAGACCCTCTGCTCTCGCCTATAAATAGACAAGACCTACTCTAAACCGCATGGCATGAAACGACACAGAAAGGCACAGAACATGCAAAGGGGTGAATAGATCAAGAGATTACAGTTATCCTCTTGATATAGATCAAGAGATTATGGTTATCCTCTTGATCTCCCAAAACCATCAATTAAGGTGGTCCTGTGAAAGGATAGGAAGAGAGGAGAAGGGGTCTAAATCTATTCTAGTTCCTCTTGCAGATTGATACCTCGACGTTATTCAGATCCGACGGGTGGTGCTCTTGAAGATCTAATTAGATCTCAATTACATGACATTTAAAGGTACATATCGTAAATAGATCTAGTATTATTTAATTTCAATCCTAGCATAATAGTTTTTTTCGCATAATAGTTTGCATGATTATAGTTTTTTATTCCAACAATTGGTATTAGAGCCTAGGTTTTGAGATCAAAAATATTAGATCTATTATTTTTATTTACGATGCATTGATCTAAATATTTTATTAATCTGTTTTCCTATCTATTAATTTTAATCATTTGCTTGTGAACGATTCTTGATTGTCATGTGTGTTAAAGACGCAGTAATCTTATCGCGTTTTTGGTCGGATCTGCTTGTGCACTCGTAGAATCGCATGATCGCCCATGGGCGCAGTAGTCGCGTCGCAGAGGTCAGCGGTGCCTCACGCCAGTGACAGCAGAGCAATGCGGCGACAAACGAGGAGGCTAGGGTTTTCCTTAACCAAAATTATAGTTTTGCCATTGAATCAAAAAATTACACTTTTACCATTATGCTCGAATTACAATTTTGCCATTCATCAAAATGACAGTTTTACCCTTCAGCTGAATAGGATTATTTATATTTTTACCCTTATGATTTATTAATCCTATAATCTTAAAAAAACTGTAATTCTTTTATATATTTTTTTTTTTGAAATATAGTTCTGTCATTATAAAATTGAGAAATTCTGGTTATTTTCTCAATTATAAAAATTGATTAATATATAATCTAATAAGATTTAATTATGATTATATTTTTTATTATTCAATGATTATATTTTATTTTTGATCAATTTATTTAATTGGACTTATGGGCTTCTCTAATTAAATAAAATTAATTAGTTAAAAAATTATAAATTATTATTTCTTTATATTTTCTCATATGAATTATTAATTACATGTGTTAAATCTAATTATTAATTTTTGGATATTTATTCAGTTATTTACATGTAAATATTAGTAATTATGAAATAATATTTATTTTTCAATTAAATGCATGATTTTTGTATTATTATGATTATAGTTATCATATGAGTTTTTTACTACTGATTAAGTGTTCAATAATTATTGTTGTTGTTATCCTATTATTGAACTATCTCAGCATGAATTAGTTTAAATGAACTTAATGAATATTATTTAAGTTCATCTCCTTAAGTTATACGTGACCGGTAGCTGCCAAAGTAGCCTGGGATGATAGGCTTATAAGATATAAAATATAATTAAAGTCTTATCATTCATAGGATAATTTATATTTTATATTACTGCATTGGTCTTGTAGTCACCAAAGTGGCCTAGATCAATGATTTATAAAATTACATTAACGAACAAGTCCCCAATGACATTAAAGAAATAATATTAAAAAATTACATGCATAATTAAGAGATTTAGATAATCCCAAAGGATAACCTATTTCAAATAATTATGTGATGGGATAGAGTGATACTGTTTTGGATATCCTTGCAATTTAGAATTATATACCCAAAAGTATAGCAAAACTATTCCACAAGGATGGTAGCAGTCCTCCATAAATGATCTTGTGTGAACACTAGATATGTCAATATTTTTACCCAAAGGTTAAATATTAATGATATCAATAGTTTATCATATTTTGGTAGAACTCAAAGCATTAATGTTATTTTATATTCTACAGTGGTATTCCCGTCCATACATTCTCATGCTTCTAGTGTCCCTGTACTCTCTGGATCAAATTATTCAGAATGGTTAGAGCACGTGCAATTTACATTGGGCGTACTAGATCTTAATTTAGCATTGCTTGTTGAAAAACTCACAGAATGAACTGATAAAAATATTGTGGAACAAGTCAATGAAATGAAGGCTTAGGAAAGATCTGATAGGCTCAGTTTAATATTCATAAGGATGACGATTGCGAATAATATAAAGACTTCATTACCGGTTGCATCTAGCGCATGTGAATATTTAAAGGTTCTTGAAAACAGATTTAAATCTGTTGATAAGTCATTGGCTGGCACATTAATGAAAGAACTGACTACAACTCAGTATGATGATACTCGTGGAATTCAGGATCACATCCTCAATATGGTTGACAAAGCTACAAAACTTAAGACATTGGGAATGAATGTTGATGAATCTTTCCTTGTGCAGTTCATTCTTAATTCTCTTCCTTCTCAGTTTGGCCCATTCAAGATTCACTACAATAAAAATAAGGATAAGTGGGACTTGAATGAGTTAACTAGTATGTGTGTTCAGGAAGAATTAAGATTAAAGCAGGAAAGTTCATATAATGTACTGACAGCTACTCAAAGAGTTAGTAATAAGAAAAGAAAATCGAAGCGTCATCCATCGAAGAAATTTGCCAGGTCTGGAAGTGTTAGACAAACTATTGAAAAGAAAACTATTACAGTAAAGTACTTCTTTTGTGGCAAGAAAGGACATATAAAGAAGGATTGCATTAAACATAGGACATAGTTTGAAAAGAAAGGTATAAACTCAACCTTTGTATGTTTTGAATCAAACATTGCAGAAGTTTCTTCTAATACATGGTGGATTGATTCTGGTGCTTCAACTCATGTTACTAATAATATGCAGGGATTTCTTTCAATCCAGAAACCAAAAGAACATGAAAGATTCATAATTATGGAAAATTGTCTCAAAACAAAAGTTGTATCAGTAGGGACCTATCGCTTACGCCTAGAGATGGGTCATCTGATGGATCTGAAAGACACATGTTTTATTCCTACAATTTTTAGAAATTTAATTTCTCTATCTAGAATTGATGAGTTAGGATATTATGTTTCTTTTGGTAATGGTAAACTCAACATATTTTATGATTCAATAAAAGTTGGTTCTGAAATTATGTATGATGGTTTGTACATAATTAATTTGAATCTTGAGTTTGTGAATACATTATTGACCCTACAATCAAGTATTAGAATGAAACGTAATTCCAATAATGAAAGATATTTTATATTGTGGCATAGACATTTAGGGCATATCTCCAAGGAAAGAATTGAAGGATTAGTGAAGGATAATATTTTGAAAAATTTAGACTTCATTGATTTTGATGTTTGCATAGATTGCATTAAAGGAAAGCAAACTAAACATATAAAGAAAAATACCATAAGAAGTAAAGAACTTCTTAAAATTATTTATACTGATATCTGCGGACCACTCCATATTCCTTATTTTAGTGGAGAAAGGTATTTCATCACATTTATAGATGACCTATCCAGATATTGCTATATTTATCTAATACATGAAAAGTCTCAGGTCGTTGACATTCTTGAAGTGTACATAAATGAGGTCGAGAGACAATTAGATAGAAAAGTTAAAATTGTCAGATCTGACAAGGGTGGTGAATTTTATGATAGATATGATGAATTCGATCAGAATATTGATCCTTTTGTTAGATTCCTAGAATAGTGGGGTATTTATATTCAGTATGCATTACCAGGTATGTCACAGCAGAACGGTGTTGCTGAAAGGTAAAATCGTACTCTTATGGATATGGTTAGGAGCATGATGAGTTATTCATCTGTACTTGAGTCAATGTGGGGTGATACTCTTAGGAAAGCTATGTATATCTTGAATAGGGTTCCTAGTAAATCAGTTCTATCAACTCTATTTGAGTTATGGACTGGTAGGAAACCCAATTTAAGACATTTACATATTTGGGGGTGTCCTACAGAGATAAGAGTATTCAATCCACATGAAAAGAAATTGGATCCAAGAATAATTTTTGGATTTTTATTGGTTACCCAGAAAGATCCAAGGGATACAGATTTTATTGCCCTAATCATAATATGAGGATAGTAGAATCTGGTAATGTAAAATTCTTAGAAAATGGTGAAATTAATAGGAGTCAAAAATCTCAAAGGATTAATTTTAATATTGAGGAGATTCAGGCTTCTTCTCCTATATTATCCCCTATTCGAGAAATTGTTGTTCCTCAAATCAATGTTAGAATTGATGAGGGTGAATAACAAAATAACATTGATGAATTCTCACATGATATTGATGTCACTACTGATAATCTTGTAGAACAATCATAATTGGCAAATTTGAGAAGATCTCAAAGAAAAAGGAAACATATCATTTCTGATGATTATGTGGTATATCTACAAGAATCAGATTTTGATATAGGAATGAAAAGAGACCCCTTATCATTTTCACAAGCCATAGAAAGTAATGATTCTGAAAAATAGTATGATGCAATGAAAGATGAGTTAAAATCATTGGACCAGAATGGTGTTTGGGAACTCATTGAATTGCCCAATAATTGTAAAAGAGTCGATTATAAATGGGTCTTTAAGACTAAACATGACTCGGTGGGTAATATCGAACGATATAAAGCCAGACTTGTGACCAAAGGTTTTTCTCAGAAAGAGGGCATTGACTATCATGAGACCTTCTCTCCAGTTTCTCGAAAAGACTCATTGAGAATCATTATAGCATTAGTAGCTCATTATGATCTTGAGTTACATTAGATGGATGTGAAAACAGCATTTCTGAATGGAGATATAGATGAGGAAATCTATATGGAACAACCTGAAGGACTCATAGATAAGGGAAAGGAAAGTTGGGTTTGCAAACTTAAGAAATCCATTTATAGCCTTAAATAAGCTTTCAAACAATGGTATATAAAGTTTTATGATACCATTACTTCATTTGGATTTAAGAAAAATACTGTTGATCAATGTATATATCTGAAGGTTAGTGGGAGTAAGTTTATTATCTTGGTCTTATATGTGGATAATATATTACTTGTCAATAGTGATCTTGGTTTGTTGTATGAAACTAAGATATTTCTCAACAAGAACTTTAAGATGATTGATATAAATGAGGCATCCTATGTTATTGGCATTGAGATATTCAGGGACAGATCTCAAGGTTTGTTAGGATTATCTCAGAAAGGTTATATTAATCATATCTTAGAAAGGTTCAATATGCAGCTTTGTAAAACCAATTATACACCTATTACTAGAGGTGAAAATTTTAGCCAAAAAAAATCAGTGCCCGAAAAATGACTTATAAATGGATCAAATGAAGAATATTCCTTATGGGTGCGCAATTGGTAGTCTATTGTATGCTTAAACATATACAAGGCCAGATATCAGTTTTACAGAGATAATGCTGGGTAGATACCAAAGTAACCCAGGAATGGAACATTGGAAAGCTGCCAAGAAAGTAATGAGATATCTGCAAGGGACAAAAGATTATATACTCACATATAGAAAATCAGATCAACTTGAAGTAACGGGATATTCAGATGCTGATTTTGCAAATTACCTCAATAGTAGGAAATCCACTTAAGGATTTATGTTCATGTTGGCTAGTGGGATAATTTCTTAGAAAAGTGTAAAACAATCACTTATTGCATCATCTACGATGGAAGCTGAATTTATGACATGCTTTGAGGCCACAAATCAAGCTTTATGGCTGCGAAATTTTATCTTAGGACTTGGTGGGATCAACTCAATTGCCAAGCCACTGAAGATATTTTATGATAATACTGCAATAGTTTTCTTCTCTAAGAATGATAAGTATTCTAGTGGTTCCAAGCATATTGAGATAAAGTATTTTGTGGTTAGAGAAAGAGTCCAGAAATAACAAGTGTCAATTGAAAATTTAAGCACCACTATGATGATTGCTAATCCATTTACTAAAGCTTTGTAGTGTAAAACATTTAAAGAACATGTTCTTAGAATGGGGCTTGTGAGCAAGCCAGAAATGATATGGTGATGCATGTTTAAGTGGATGCTATTATTGACATTTCTTTTTGCATAATTAAAGTTATTTATTTCTGCTATCATGTTTGTGTTTATGTTTATGCATATTATGGTTGAATACAAGAAATAGGATTGTCTTAACAAGACAAATTACATGGGTCATTATAGACTATATAAGGAAAGACTAACAGTGTTGTAGTACATAGAAGGAAGTGTGACATTGATGACATACAACCGCTATGACTCACATTGATAGTTGGACTGAAGATATTATTATTATGCTTATTGGAATTATTGACTTATTTTTAAAATCATGACCATGTATAAAATACTTTTCAAAATTTTCAAAATCTAATTATATAAAATTACTTTTAAATAAATTTTATTTTATTTATTTTAATTTTAGATATCTTTTATATCTTATCAATTAATGGGCCAAGTGAGAGAATATAAGATTATATGACCCTTTATTAATTGAATAAGATATATTATGGATTATTTGGATTTTGATAAAAGATATTAGCCAATATTAAATAAAGTTCATATTATATTGGGATATTTTAGGGGATGCCCTTGATGGAAGGAACTCTCCTAATAACTTACCCTGGACCCTCTGCTCTCGCCTATAAATAGCAAGGACCTACTCTAAACCACACGGCACAAAACGACACTGAAAAGCACAGAACGTGCAAAGGGGTGAATAGATCAAGAGATTACGGTTATCCTCTTGATCTCCCGAAACCATCAATTAAGGTGGTCCTGTGAAAGGATACGAAGAGAGGAGAAGGGGTCTAGATCTATTCTAGTTCCTTTTGCATATCGATACCTCAACGTTATTTAGATCCGACGGGCGATGCTATTGAAGATCTAATTGGATCTCAATCAGATGACATATAAAGGTATGCATCGCAAATAAATCTAGTATTATATGATTTCAATCCTGGCATAATAGTTTTTTTCGTATAATAGTTTGGATGATTATAATTTTTTATGCCAATAGATATTCGACTTCTTCTACTTTGAAAGTGAATCCTAAATCACCTTTTGGCCTAGGATGCTTTTCTATTGCAACATGACCATAAGCTTTTCTTCCGGGCGTGCTTCATACCGGATATGGGTCTAACTATAATCATATTAATTTGTTTCTTAATGGGGCCATGAGGATGAGGAGAGGGTTCTTGGGTCCTATGGAGGTATCACACGAGGTGTCCTTTATGGATAAGATCCTTAATTTGAAACTATAGATCTCGACATTCTTCGGTATTATGATCGTAATCTCGGTGGTATCTACAATACTTTGTTTTGCTTTTAAATTATATTGAGGTCCTCATTGGTTTAAGATCTCTTAAGATTCCATTCTCCTTGATTTAGAGGAATATCTCTTTCTTGGATGTATTGAGAGGTGGTAGTGGTGGCTTCACGATCGAAGGCTTTGGCTTGTTGAATCTCTTCTTGAATAGTTCTAGGGATGGTCTTCGAGACTATTTTACGTGGGGTCTTTTGTTTGTTTCCTCACGTCTTGTAGCCATTGATGTTTCAGCGACAATAAATTTGTGAGTCCTCTAGAACATTTTAGAGATTGTGGTTAGGGATCTTTCTACTAATGATCAGAAGAATCTTGTGGGTCGTAGTCTTGTTATGAATGCCTGTATAATCAGAAAGGGATTAGCATCGATCACCGCTTGGATTTCTATGGTGAATCAGGTGACAAAGAGAGAAAGAAATTCATCCTCTTCAACCCAAGGAGAGTTACTGTTGACAACTTATGTCGTACATTGATTAAGAAGTATAACTCGAATTCCTTAGCGAGTTGATTAAAAGATGCAATTGAAAATAGTTGTAGTCGATTATACCACACTCGAGCCGGTCCTCATAGGGTGGTAGAAAATACTTGACATATCAGTGCATTGAAAGTAATGTATAAGGTCATCTGAGTCCTAAAAGGCGGCGACATGCTCTGTTGGATCAGCATCACCTTCATAGGCTTCCAATATTAGGAGGCAAAAATTGAGCGGGATGAATTTGTCTTGAATTTCTTAGATGAAGGGGGACCATATGTTTGTATGGTCACCTTGGTCCTCATTGGTTTTGTGGACCTCCTTTTGGACCTCATCCAATCATAAGTTTATCTTTCATAGTTGGGTTCGTAACGAGTCTTATACGAAGTCAAATTGTAGTATATTTGCTTCAGAAAAGGCGGGGATGATTCGTCTAGTATCAGGTCTTGATGTTGGTTTGGAATCTTATGGTTACCCCTCCATCAGAGGCTTAGTGTTAGGAACCATAAACGATGGGCCTAAAGAGAAGTGTCATGCCTCAAAAGGGTCGAGATTGACTGAGATACGGATGAGGGAGACAGAGGAGGAGTAGCTTCTTGGACGAGCTGAGGTAAATGAGGTGCAATGGTCTGCATCATTCCTGTCAACGCCGACACCTAACAAATGAGGTTAATAAATGCCTCTGCAGGAACTACCATCAGCCCTGCGCTAACCTACGGGGGTGGGATCCTAGGGTTATTGAAGGAACGTCAATGGCATGCATAGGTTTGGATGAAAACATTTACATCTATCCATGGGGGAACAAATGGTTGGCCTCTAGAGAGGTAGGGAGAATGGGGAGAGGGTGCTCTCCAAAGTCATTTATTGATGGTCGCTTTTGTGTTATTAATGATAGTTGCTCTTGTGTAATCGGCCCTCTTTATAGTACCAAAATGTTATTGTCTTTTATATCATGGCTTATGACTTACACGACTTAGTTCAATCCTAATGAAGCGAAAGTGGCCATATAGTCTTCTAAGGAAAAAGACTTCTTCAGAGAGAGGAAGTGTCGGAAGGAAGCCAATGTCAGAAGGAAAATTCTAACACGAACCCTCCAAAGCTTAAGTCAATTTAGTGGATCTGAAAATCTATGTCCTTTGGCATCTGCCTGGATATTGTTATACATGTCATAGGAAGTTCACTTTTTATTATTGGCATCTGTCGATATTTTAAGTGGACGATTTATCTGTTCGAGTTTGTCTTGTGTACGATGCTTAATCCGAAACAACATGAGTTTTTCATGTATCACTTTTAGAGCCGAGCTGCATCATATAGCTGTTTTTGAACCAGTTCGACATTTTAGGGTAAGCTTACTGGTTTGATGGTGTGGCAGTACGTATGATCAACTGGATAATATAAAAAAAAAAATTCTATTAAATTTTATTTTTTTTATAGTAAATTTCTTATAACTGCTCACATTCGACACCTTTTATTTCTACGCCCCACCACCCCTCGAGGCAAGCTGAGAGGGAGTAGCTGCGCAGGTCTTGGAATCCGAGAGGAAGTCAGTTGGGAATGAAGGCCGTGTATCCCACCGACAGTGGCTATTCTTCCCATGCCCATGTGCATGTGCGCGTCGATTGTAACGGTGAGAACGAAATGGTCCGCTCGAGCGCCAAAATTTGAATTCAAATGAATTGCTTCCGCTATATGCGTCGCACTCCTGATAATAATAATAATAATACAGTCCTTACTACTGACAATATTAATGATTGATTCGGCACCCACACTCTTAAGCCGCGATCTAAAGTTAAAACCCCTCACTCTTCCATCCTCCTTGTAAAAGCACCGTTGTCCCCATTGATCGAGCAGTCGCGATCTCACTTGGGTCTTCGTCCGACTCATCATACTACGCTCCTCCACGCCTAATTAATACTTCCTCACGCGACCCACTTGACACATTTATGGCGACGCAATTGGAATCGTGACTTGACCCGTCACCCAATTCACGCGAAGTAGTAAGCCATCTTGCCCACCTGTGGTTCCCAATCACAGGTCCGGTGGATGAAGCGGGTAGACCTTATTGGTTGGAGAAGTACTTTTGGGTGTCAAAAGGGTTTATACATACGCCTTGCCGTCCGATGCCAAACCGACGGCGGAGATTGACGATGACGCCCCCTGGGCCAGGAGCCTCACCACCTCCGCCATGGATGGCCGAAGGCTGGGGTTGTCCCAGACGCACGCCGCTGCCATCGACGCCGCCGCGGCAACCTCAGCCGCGTCGTACTCCCTGGCCAGCCTGCGGTCCACGAGCTCCCCCGCCCTGGCGCACGGGTCCTGCAGCGCCGGGCCCAGCGCAGCCGTCAGCATCCTCTCCGCCGCCGAGTCGAACGCCTCCGAGCCGGTGATCAGCTCCAGGAGCAGCACGCCGAAGCTGTAGACGTCGTTCTTCTTCGAGACCGTGCCTGTCCGGAGGTAGTGCGGGTCGACGTAGCCGGGCGAGCCTAGCATCGGGTGAGCGACCCGGGGCAGGACAGTCGCGGAGAAGCCCACCCGGGCGGATCCGAAGTCGCACAGCTTGGGCTCGAGCCGCCCGTCCAGGAGCACATTCGATGCCTTGACGTCTCCGTGCACGATCTGGAGATCGCATCCGTCGTGCAGATAGTCGAGGGCCTGGGCGAGCTGGTAGGCGATGGCCATACGCCGCGCCCACGGCAGCACTGCGCCACCACCATCGCCATGAAGCTTCTCGTGGAGACTCCCATTCGGTACGTACTCGAACACCAGAACTCCTTCTTCTGCGTTTTCGTCGGCGGGGAAGCAAAAACACAAACAGTTAGGGACCACGGAGAGATTGGGCGGTCACGGAGGAGTCAAGGTGAGACGGGGACGTACCGCGGTCGTCGCAGTAGCCAAGAAGCCGGACGATGTAAGGGTGACGGAGACGGATGAGAACGTCGAGCTCCTGTCGGAAGGCGCGGTGAAGGCGCTCGCTGGGGCGATGGAGCTTGAAGGCAGCCGGGGAGGCGTCGGGGGCGAGACAAGCGAGGTAGACAGTGCTGAAGCCGCCCTCGCCGATCACGGTGGCGGGAGAGAAGTTGCCAGTTAGCGACTCGACCTCCGCCCGCCGGAACCGGCGAAGGGCGACGTTGCCATCGCCCTTGGCCGCCTCAGGCTCCTCGCCCAGCTCCGGGTCGGTCGGGCTGTCGCGGCCGCCGCGAGAGGGTGCATTGCGCCTGCATGATCTGATGTAGGCGAAGGAAACGAGAGCTAAAGGGAAGAGAAAGGCGGCAGAGAGAAGGCCTATCATTAAGGGGAGATCCATTACTGGAAGGTGTTGTGTGGCTCTTTAGGGGTGCTGTCAATGTGAAATCTAGAGAGTGTGATGGAGAGCGGGGGTTTTTATAGCGCCGGCATGGAGAGCTCATTAGAATTTGGCGCTTGGGAGTAGGGTTCAGCGGGAAAAGAGGAGGAGCATTTATTTACCCTTTACACCAACACCGACTGATGTGTGTGCGTGGTTGAGAGAGGGTTTTGCTTGGGGTTAGTTATTGCGGTATAATGTGCGAGTACTCGTAGTACGCGACGGTTGGTGGCGAGCTGCAGACGGAATTAATGTGATTCATGTTGCAAGCGTTGTGCTTGCATGGTTCGGTCACTATAGCACCGGAGATCGCCACCAACGAATCTGGGAAAGAGTTTTACATGGAAATAGATAACGACGATGATGGAAGGATATATCTATATTAGTCTAGGACGGGTTGTCAACTACTAACACTCTTTATGTTCTGGATATATATATATATATATATATAATCACCTATGTCTATTTTTTTAATCTGTATTTAAAAACTATATCATATATATTTGTTTAATTTGTTAGCGGCATACAATCGAGTTTGACTTACTCATCAATTTGAGGTGAGAGAAGATGCTTAAATAAATATATGTCATTTTACAATGACTTCAAGCTTTTGATGATTAGATAGCGTGAATCGTATAGCTGGTATTGACAAGGTTGCGAAAATTGTGTTTGTAATTGACATTGTGTCTAGATCGATTCCAATATAGTTGTGTAATACAGTTATGAGTGCCTGCGAACGAAAGGTTGACAAAAGTTGCGTAAGCTTCTTCTCATATTTGCATGCATCTCAACACAACACACACAACCACACCTTCGCATATATCTTACAAATGCACGCTTTCTTTAGATGAGGATCAAAAGGACGTCATAACCTTGCAATTGCTGCCCACTATGAGTGCATGTTGCAGTGGTAGAGCCATGCTTGTCAGTCACAAATCCAGGTTGATGAAAGGTGAGTTTTCTTTAGGTGTAAAACAACTTTGGCAACTGCTCAAGCCGTTCATGAGAAGCTCTCTCTCTCTCTCTCTCTCTCTCTCTCTCTCTCTCTCTCTCGCGTCAAGTTTCTTGCAAGCTAATCGACCCAACAAGTCTTTTGGCCAAAGCAAAGTTGAAGCAAACAAGGACATCCCATCTCTTTCTCTTTCTCTTTGCCATTGTTTAGCAGGTGCCCTGCAACAAGAGGAGACATACCAGACAAACAAGGACCTCCCATCTCTCTCTGCTATTGTCTAGTTGGTGCCCTGCAATAAGAGGAGACATACTATATAGAACAGATGTCTTGATAGCTTCAGTCTAATATCAATGAGCTGATAGAATATATGATTTTTCAATCAACTGAAGATTTAGATTATGATTTTATCTAATTTTGAAATAAAAAATCTTCACTTCTAACCCATATAAATATGATTTATGTTAATGAAACAAATCAAGCTTTTCTCAACACGTTTTAATCTATCATGCTATCAGAGTCTCTCTCTTTTTAAGAGATGTTACATTTTCCTTCTTCGCTATCTAACGATAGTAATCTTCTCAGTGATTGACCAGAGTACCCCCTTCCTTCTCCAGCCGTGCTTTAGTGAAGATGGATATAAGAAGGGAGTCGTCTCCGACCTATGCTTCTCCTTCGACAACCCCATCAACCCCGCAGGTGGATCCTGAGATCTAGGACCCTAGCCCATCCCTTTCCACCCACTTCACTGATTGCGTGGAGTGTATCGTCCACTCATCTTTGTAGCAACATCGCCCGATGACAAACCATGCTCATAGTCATTGCTGATCTAATCCGCGACCTTCAAACCGTCAAACCTGAAATCCGTCATCTAGAGAAACCTAAAATCCGTCATCTAGAGCATCCTCTTCACCTCTAACACTTGGCCTCCTCCTCCGGTTGCACCCGCCCTTAGCCACCTCTCTCTTCAAACAGACCAACTCCTTCTCATGCGATTCGTTTTCCTTAGTGTACTGCTGGGCTCTGCCAAAGATTAACCTCTAGTTCTCACATGCCTTCTTCTTCTTGGCGTCGAGCTCCTACTTCTTCACCAATGCCCACCGATCTTCCCTATTCCTCTTCTTCAGCACTGACTCAGGGACCATCACATTCGCCCCCTCTGTCCCCCCTCTCTCTCCTCAACGTGCCTTAGTCGAAGACGGTGCTGCCAACATCTCCTTCCTACCGCATGCCTTATAGCTCGCTGATCTATAGTTCCTACTGTGATCGTTGATTGCCACCGCCTCGATGTTTCAATACAACTTCCCACACATGCCACTGTTGATTTACAATTCCCACACTAATCGCTCGACATCACGTTGCTAACAAGTCACAACTTTCTGGTTGAGCCCTTTTTCTTCCCTCCCTTCATCGCTACTACTATGCTCCCCCCATGACTCATCGTGGTTTCCTCTGCTCTTGCTACAAACACTAACATACAAAGGGCTGGGGTTTTCATAAGGACCCTCAGTGCTCCCAGCCAGGATCACCAGCACTGTCCCAACCACGTGATTGCCAGTATCCTGTCTCACCACAACTGCACGATCGCCTCCCAACGACTATAGCGAGCATCGCTGCATTCCTCAGTAGTAGCACCCCTTCATGTAGCGGTTACAGCGAGCCCTTGATGATGTTGCTCCCAATCATGCCACCATCGTTGCCTTCGAGCCTCTTAATGCCCATAGTGCTGCCACTAGCCAATGTCACAATAGTCACACTGAATAGGACAGTGCTGATTCCCTTGACCAAACACCAAAAATAGGAGTTGAAAATTATAAATCTATCAATCCTTCTCTTTCTGCTAAGCATCATTGCCACATGTGTCATCTCTGCATTAAGCCATTCTTCTCTTCCATCCACTTGTAACATTATTGGGAAACCACATAGGAGCATCATATGCATAGTAGAAAACAAAAAGAAAACTGGTTTTCCTTGTTTATTATGCCATTGTGCGATGATTAATGTGCAAAAAACTGTAAAATCTAAAACTGCGTAACACGTGTTAGATGTTTTATCTAAGAAAATCATATATCCCTGAAAAATCAGATCCAAAAGAGAGAATGAAGGTGCTAGTTACAAGTGCCCTACATGCCAATTACGTGAGTGATGACACGTATGACACGCTGCACGATTTTTTTGCTTATGATTATTACTAGCATATTCTCATATTATATTATCTATTGAATAGATATATGTGATGTTCTTAATTCTGTGTAATAGGAATCAGAACTCATTATCATAATAGAGATTATGATAATGAGATTGTTTTGCTTTTAAACATAAATCCTAAATAATCCCAGTCATATATTGCTCGAGAGAGGCATCAAGATAATCAGATCGATTGATGTACTATATACCCGTCAATAATATGATTGGGACGGTTGGTCTTATAGCCACTTGTGTAAAGACACTAAGAATACAATACAAGTGCTCATTGGAGAATAAGTTCACTGATTGATCCGCCTATGGAATGCTATATGGTTAATAATATCTAGTGTCATATAGTAATTTCATAATCCTAATTGTGTATATTGTTTTTAGACTTGAGACACCAATGATGCCTTGTATGAATACTCATTTCTTTGACATCAGACTTATAAGTTTGGAAAGTTCTAGATATGGTATAATTGGTTATTAGGATTGACAACCAACATTATGAAGGCTATTGAGTATCAACAAAGGATCATCCACTCCCGATATGGTGAGAGGAATATTTCATGTGTTCTTGCTCGAATAAATCCCTAACCAGGGTCATTCAGATTGAGAGAGAAGAAGTTCTCTGAGAGAATCCGATTAGTGCGAGACTCGGACAAATTCTGTATATGGCCTAACAGTACTATGCTCGATATACGATCTTTGAGATTTTAATTGGATAAGGGACTATAGATACATGGTAACTATGGAATATAGGTCTAATGGATTCATTCCCCCTATACCTTATGGAGACTATGGCATAGTAACCCAGTACGTTCATGGTCAATGAGTCGAGTGAATTATTATGATGATAATAATTTACTATATCAGAAGGAGTTCTGATGTGAGTGACTCACAGCTAGCTCGGTATCAGGCCTAGAGGGTCATACACATATGATGGATGCTTCAGCGAATAAAAGATTGGATATGAATTATCCAATTAGCCCTTGTTCTCATTAGATAAGACTCTACATTAATGGGCTCCTTGCATGAAGTCTAATTAGAGGCCAAAGGAAATTATTAGATAGAGATCTAATAATCCAAGAGGAGTGACTATTTGAATGGAGATTCAATATATACTAAGATAAGATCCATTATGGTTTTTGAGTGACTCTCTATAAATATGAGACAGCGGTAGCATAATAGTGATAGGTTGCATCTTTGGTCACCTCCTCCTATTATCCTCTCTCCCTCATCTTTTATGCAAGAGTTGTGAGAGTTTTGGGCTACGATTGGAGGAGCATCGCTACAACGATCCATCGTGTAAATATTGCTAGAAAGGATGACATTTGACCTCCTTTATCCTCTCCATATAGATCTAGATTTTCAAGGATATATGATCTCCCTAAATAGTTAATCTCTCACGTATCATGGTTTTTAATTTTTTAGACTTTTTGCACACCAATCTTTGCACAATAATTTTACATACGTGGAAAATCATTTTTATTTTGTTCTTTCACTATGCATGTGATGCTCCCGTTGAGTTTTCTAATAAAAAGAGGTCAAATGTCATTCTCTCTAACAATATCCACACAGGGAAGAAGTGACGATGCTCATCCCTTGTAGTATAAAAACTCCTAGCTTTTGCGCACCATCTTCATAACTTTTTTACACTACCATGCAGCAAGTATAGAACTCCCTTCTTCTTCACTATCCTCACGCACCAAGGAGAGGCATGGTCGATTGAGAAGAAAAGGGAGGGGGGATAATAGGAGGAGGCAACCAAAAGTCTCTAACCCATGAGCCATAATCAGATTCTCCCGGAGAAGTCCTCTCTCAATTTGAATGACCCTAGCTAGGGACTTGCATGAGCAAGAATACACGAGATATTTATTAGAACCCTTGTAGATTCTAAAGCTTGGGGTGATCTCTATAGGGGGATCAACCTCTATGGAACTCTATAAAAGTTCCTCTCTCTTTAGTTTTCTGCACAATGGCTGAAAAATAATTAATCTATTGATGATGAAAAGAAGGGAGAATACAAGCTATTTATAGGGCTTTTAAACCCTAACTTATAATATGACTCCCTACTCAAGACTCCTACTTCTAACAACTCCAACTCCAACTCTAAAAAGCAATTCCTACTTCCAACAACTCTAACTCCAACTTTATGAAGCAACTCCTACTCCAAGTAAACAATGACTCCAACTCTCAATTTTATTCATAGTCAACCCTTGAGAGAGTCCTAACTGAATGGAGCTCTTCCCCTTATCAAAGTGGGTAGCCAATTGAGTTGGTTACAACCTTGACTTCGTTAACTCTAACTCGTATCTAACTCCAACTCCTAACCAGACTCCAGTTCAATCGAATCCTAATTCTACTAAGATTTGGGCTGATTTAGCATAATGGACTCAAATCTCCTCATAGCCAATCTAATGTAAGGTCTAGGTTAGCCAATAAGACCCAATCTAAAGACTTGACTTAATCAACTAGGATCTGACTCAGCTAGGGTCCTAACAAACCTGTATTCTTCAAATCAGCATTATCCTCAAGGCTGAGGCTCCATGAACTTTGGGTCTTGATCGGCAATTCTCCTTGAAGCTTCCTCGTGGTATCTATGGTATGCCCACTGTGGTCCGACGGTCCAGTATTATCTTGTATCTCTCCATCAGGGGTAGTAGTATTTGGGTTGAGTCGTCCTTTCTAAACTTTCATTTATTGTGAGATACTTGGAAGATCAATTATATTTTTAAATTGATGTACTGATCTAATCCATCAGTTATGGCTCCATTGTGATCCCCAATTTTGCAAGGGCCAAAGTAGTAAGGGGACCATTTCCTTGAGGCTTGAATTTTCTGCTGATAGGGCTGAAGATGAAGGGAAACTCGATATTCAATAGCAAACTTTCTTCTGCTCTGGTATTTGTTAGGGGGGCTATTTCTTTCTTACATAGGCTGTCACTTGGTTATTCTTTAATAGTAACCGAGCATTCATTTCAAATAATTACTCCCCTTTAATAAGGTCCCTAGTGGTGTGATTCCATTCTGAGTCCGAGGAGGGTAGGAGCTGTAATTTTACCGAGCCTGTTTCATCTCTCCTTTGTGTTGTTGACTTGTATCATGTCAAACATCAAATCCAATAGCAATTAGTATCTCTTTATAGATTAAAAGCATCATGTGAAATGTAGGGAGAGCCTCAGTGCATATTAGAAATCGGCCATCTTGCATGAAGGTGGTGTCGATCCCAATTCCTGATATGTCTACTCTAATTACGAACACATTGCCATGATTGGGTAATGTTAGCACTGATGTAGATGGCATCATAACTGTGAGGATCCTATAGATGGTGGACGTGTGGATGCCTTCCTTCTATCCTTCAGAATTTTGATCTCCATCCAATAAGGTTTGGTGTCACAGATTCCATGCTATTAGTTTCACTGGAGGGACTCAATCTTCTTGCAGTCGTGGGCTATGGATCAATGATTATCAACAGGGAAGACTTTGAACATTATGGTCCATTCTTTTGAGAAGTCATGAAAGTAGCGTGAGATCTAGGAGTTGTTATGATCAAAACGACACTGAGAGAGGGGTTGGGGGGTGGCAATGAATTACTGTTGATGAAAAATTTATGTCGATATAAATATTTACTCAATAAAAATCATATCAGAAATACATTTAAGCATAAAGATATTTGTAATAGTATAAGCAAAGATAGTAAATAGTTAAATAACAAAGCAATGAAGTTAAAGAGCAAAGAAAAGGAAGCAAACCAATTTTATAGTGGTTCGATCTTGTGACCTACGTCCACTCCTGATTCATCCTCTGTTGAGATCACCGGCTTCCACTATTGATCTTCCTTGAATGGGTCAATATCAACTATCATTTTACAATTGTATTCTCCTTTTATAAGTTTAGGAGATAACCTTTACAAGTCTCTAAGCTTTTTCTTAAACAAAAAACTATACAAGATGAAATGAGGAGAAGATCTTAATTACAATAGCATTTTTACAAGTATTTTGCTCTTAATTACTTGCTGGGTGGGGTATTTATAGGCCCCAAATGGCTTCAAAGTTGAGCCAAAATTCAAATTCTAAGTGATCCCGAGGTGCTAGTCTCAAAGACTGCATTTTGGGCAGTTCATTCGCCTAACACTATCTATTAGAGTGTGCCTAGGTGGTTCAGCTACTTGACACAGTCTGAAAGACTATGTCTGGGCAGATCAATCGCTTGACACATTTTCGAAGATTGTGTCATCTTGGAGATCATGTCTTCGAAGACCATGTCTCATCCGACCTTGGGTTATTGAAATGACTTTTATAATAAGTCTAAATTAGTCCTAATTAAGGCCTAATGGACTCTTAATTGAGTTAGTAAAACTAACTCTTATCATAATGCTAACTACGACACTCAACGTACAATCTTCATTGTCCGATTGTCTCTTTGGTGAACTCTTAGCATCTTTTTGATGAACCACTGGCAAGCTCCTGATTTCCTTCGGTGAAATCCCAACGAACTTCCAACATTCTTCTAACAAACTTTCGGCGAGCTCCCGACAACCTGTCGGCGAACTCCCGACGAACTTCCTAGCAAACTTCTGGTGAGTTCTCGGCGAGCTCTTGACAACATCATCCGAACCTCGGCCCGATGCTCGAACTGGACTCCAGCCCAACATCTAATTGTACTGCCCTTTATTGTCGCAATTAATCCTACATTATTTTCTTTAACGCACAAGTTAGATCATAAAACCTTTCAATTAATTTCATCATCAAAATCTGAGATTCAATAATCGATGACAAGAGTTAACTGTAACTCCCCCTATATATATACCATAGAATAAATATAACAAACTTGAATTCAAAAGCACCATCACTTTTGAATTCTAGCATTTTGACAATTTTCACAATTTAACCATACATGATAAAATTTTAGAGATTCATTTTCTTGGTATCACATAAAAATTTCAATCATTATATTCATAATATAACCATGTCATCATAAAAATTTGAACTATTTCAAAGATATCAAAATATCTCTCTTATATCATCAATTTTATCATTTCTCTCCCCTTTGCTATCAACAAAAATGAAATATATATAATTCATATTTGAACATTTATTATTTTGAATATTAATCAAAATATTTAAACATACCATTTATCATTTGTCATCAATAAACTATTTCTCCCCCTTTTGTTATTAGAAAGAAGAAATATTCAATAATTATTCAAAACAAATATTCATTATATGATAAAATTTTAAATATAATATTTATCATATGTCATCAATCATGGCGTTCTCCCCCTTTATTATAAAAACTAAAAAATATTCATCACATATTTGAATACTAAGTGTTTAATACATTTGTCAACATATTTATTATAAATATTCATTACACATAGAAAGAAATCTAGTCTATTTCTCTCCCTTAGTAAAATAAGAAGAAAAATTAAAATATAGTTTAATTCATTTCGTATCAAATTGCTTGCTTCCCCCTTGTAAATAAAATAGAAGAAGAAGGGGAGGGGGGTGTAAAAGATCTAAAAATCAAGTATTCCAAAATAAAATAAATTATTAAGAGGGAGGATGCATATTCATGAATCCAAGAATTATTTTGAAACAGATCTCAAAAAGCTGATAAATCCAAGAAGACTATAAGAGCTACTAATGTATTCAAAATCATTTTATGTAAATTTCAAGCAAAAGCTCAATAAATCTTAAAAATAACAAATTATGCATTTGGATAGTTTAATATTCCTAACTCTTTTCTAATAAAGTCAAATTGTTCTTTATTTAATGGCTTGGTGAATATATCAGCTAATTGATAGTTAGTATCAATAAATTTCAAAGATATATCATGATTATTTATATGATCTCTAATAAAGTGATGCTTAATATCAATACGTTTAGTTCTTGAGTGTTGAATAGGATTTTTAGTTAAACGTATTACACTAGTATTATTGAATTTGATGATAATATTTTTAAGTGAATTTCATAATCTTATAAAGTGTTTTTCATCTAAATAACTTATGTACAGTATGCACCAACTGCTATGTACTCAGCTTCGACTGTAGATAAAGCAACCAAATTTTATTTCTTGGAAGACCAAGAAACAAGAGCATGTCCTAAGAATTGGAGGAACTATTGGCAATTTGCCTATTAGGCTCAGTTCAAATTCTTGGCTCATACTCTTAGCAAAAGATTCACATAAGGATTCATTTATTGAACTAAAAATAATATCATCAACATAAATTTGAATAACTATAAAATTATTTTTAAAATATTTAAAAAATAATATTGTATCAACCTTGCCTTTTAAAAAATTATTTAAAATAAAAAAAGAGCTAAGTCTTTCATACCAAGCCTTAGGGGCTTATTTTAATCCATAAAGAGCCTTAGATAGTTTAAAAACATGATTCAAAAAAAGATCATTTTCAAAACTAGGGGGTTGTTTAACATAAACTTCTTTGGAAATGAAACCGTTAAGAAAAGTAATTTTGATATCCATTTGAAATAACTTAAAATTCTTAAAAGAGGCAAAGGTAAGAAACATCCTTATGACTTCAAGTCTAGCGACATGAGCGAAGGTCTCTTCATAATCAATATCTTCTTCTTGGTTGAAACCCTTGGCTACTAATCTAGCCTTGTTTCTAACCACGATACCATTTTTATCTTGTTTGTTTCTAAAGACTCATTTAGTACTAATCACTAAACGGTCATTAGGTCTAGAAACAACTCCCACACTTCATTTCTCTCAGATTGGTTTAACTCTTTATGCATTAAAATAACCCAAAAATCATCTTTTAGGGCTTCCTCAATATATTTTGGTTCAATTTAAAATAAAATATGGTGTTAGCATAAAAATTCTTAAACGATGAATGAGTTTAAACACCTTTTGATGTATCTTCTATTATTAACTCCTTAGGATGAGTATCTACATACTTTCATTCCTTAGGTAAGAATTCCTTGGAAGTAAATGTATCCAAGTTATTTTGGAGAGGAGATTTATCATTTAAATTTAAAGTATCAAAATCAAAATATCATCAAAATCAATTTTTTTCAATTTGGGAACCTTATTAAAAACAATATGGATGGATTCCATAATTACTAGAGTTTTTTTATAAAAAATATGATGAGCTTTTAAATTAAGGAATAACTAAGAAATATGCCTTCATCAGATTTTGCATCAAACTTTCCTAAGACATCTTTTTCATTTAAACTAAAATATTTACAACTAAATACTTTGAAATATAAAATATTAGGTTTTTATTATTCCATAATTTATAAGGAGTTTTGGAGAGTAATGATCTTACGAGAACCCTATTCATAACATAGCATATTCTGTTAACGGCTTCGGCCCAAAAATATTTAGATAGGCTATGTTCGTTTAACATGGTTCTAACCATTTCTTGTCAAGTCATATGTTTCCTTTCTACTATTCTATTTTGTTATGGATTTCTAGGAGTTGAGAGATTATGATTATACCCATTTGAGTCATAAAAATTTTGAAAGTCATGATTTTGAAACTCACCACCATGATCACTACGTATAGATGAAATCATATAATCATTTTTATTTAGAATAAGTTTACAAAATTAAAGAATCACTTTTGTATGTCAAGAAATAAGTCCAAGTATATCTACTATAATCATCTACAATAACAAAAGCTTATTTGCTACCTCCTAAGCTTGTAGTATCAATTGGTCCAAAGAAATCGATATGGATCAATTAAATTGGCCTAGAGGTGCTTATTTGATTGTTTTTATTTAAAATTATTTTTTATTTATTTTCCTAGTTGACATGCATTATAAACTTTGTCTTTAATGAACTTGATGCTAGACATTCCTCTTACTAGATTTTTAGTTGTGATTTGGTTTAATAGTTTCATGCTAGCATGTCCTAGTCTCCTATACCAAATCTATGCATCATCATTTAAGACTGATAAACACATTTCATTACAAAAATCATCAATGTCAATAGTATACACATTATTGCTTCTTAAAGCAATAATAGAACTATTTTTGTATGGTATTTTAATTATACAAGCATTAGATTCAAATTTGATTATATATTCTTTATCACACAATTGACTAATGCTTAATAGATTATATTTCAAACCATCAACTAATAATACATCTTGTATCAAGAGGTTTGATTTGTTACCTATGGTTCCATTCCCAATGATTTTTCCCTTGTTGTTATCTTCGAAGGTCCTTCATTTAGGCTAGTAAGCTTATAGAAATGAGTTGGATCTCTGGTCATATGCATTGAGCATCCATTATTAAGGTACTATTTAGTGCTTCTAGCCTTTGTTTGTAGACATACCTACAAGAAAGAGGGTTTTGGTTTAGGTACTCATTTGTCTTTGAGTTCCTCATAAAAAATTCTATCTAATTTTACTAATGGTGTTGAGTTATTTATAGTTCCTTTTGAAACCCAAATTAATTTTTGTAGACTATACTTTTTAAATAAACATTTATAAGCATAGTATCCAATTCTTCCACAAAAATTATATTTATTTCTAGGTGAAACATATAATATAGGTCCTTTAATGAAGATGGTTGGCTTTTGTTGAGTGTTACTCATAAAGCCAAATCATTACTTTCTATGAACATGACCCTTTAGCAAGGATCATGTTTAAGGATTTGTTACCTATTTTAAAATTTTCTAATGTCTCTTGTAATGAAACATTTTCTTTCTTGAGTATATCTAATTCTTCACACTTAGTGCAAGGAGCTATCCTATGTTCATCATACTTCCTTTTTAAATTTTCAAACTCACTAACTAATGAAGCATGATATTTCTTTATACTTTTTACTAACTAATTTAATATCATCATGCAAGTCATTAAATGTATTAAATAATTAATCATAAGAAAAGAAGACTCATTTATGTTACTTACCTCGTTGTCAAATGCCATTAAAGTGTAACTTGCAACTTCTTCCGTGTTGGTTGGCTCCTCATCTTCGGATGAACTTGAGTCGTCCCAAGTAGCTTTGAGCGCCTTCTTTTTCTTTGGTTGCTTCTTCTTCACTCAAGACATTCATTTTTTAAGTATCATGGCTTCTTACATTCGTAACATACTATTGAGTCCTTTTTTAGTTCACTTTTGTTCTTAACATCTTGTTTTGTCTTAGTTGTTTTTAAGAATTTCTTAAATTTTCTTCTAAGAAGTGCAAACTCCTCATCATCATCATCGTCACTTGAGTTTTCTACCAAGTGATCTTCCTTAGTTCTAAGTGTTATATTCTTCTTGTTCTTTGAAAGGTTATTCTCAAGTTTATCATATGCTATACATGTCATTTCATAAGTCATCAAAGACCCTATCAGTTCTTCAAACAGAAAATTATTTAGATCCTTTGCTTCTTGTATTGCCATTACTTTAGGATCTCAACCTTTAGAAAGGGATCTTAATATTTTGTTAACAAATTCAAAATTAAAAAACTTTTACTATGCGTTTTTAGACCATTTACGACATCCATAAAATAGGTGTACATGTCTCCTATGGTCTCACTTGGTTTCATGTGAAACAACATATAGTTATGCACCAAAAGATTAATTTTTGACTCTTTGACTCGATTAGTGCCTTCATGTATAACTTCAAGTGTGTGCCAAATCTCGTGCATAGTTTTACAAATAGAAACCTGATTAAATTCATTATTATCAAGAGCATAACATAAAGCATTCCTCGCTTTAGCATTCAAAGAGAAAGGCTTCTTTTTCGAATCATTCCACTCGTTCATAGATTTGGAAGACTTTTTAAAACTACTCTCAACAATATGTCATAATTCAAAATCTATAGGAAGTAGAAAAATTCTCATTCGAGTTTTCCAATACGTGTAATTCATCCCATTAAATATGGGAGGACAAGTGATAGAAAGTCTCTCTTGATTGCCAACAAAAGATATCTCTCTTAGATTTTAAGCCAAATAGAGAGAAATATAGCTCTGATACCAATTGTTAGGATCAAAGCGACACTAAGAGAGAGAGAAGGGGGGGGAGGGGGGTTGGGGCGGTGGTCGTGGGGGTTGAATTAGTGCTAATGAAAAATTTACATTGATTTAAATATTCACTCAATGAAAATTGTATCGGAAATGCGTTTAAGTAGAGAGATGTTTGTAATAGTGCAAGCAAAGATAGTAGACAGTTAAATAACAAAACAATGAAGTTAAGGAGCAAAGAAAAGAAAGCAAATTGATTTTATAGTGTTTTGGTCTTGTGACCTACGTCAGCTCCCGATTCCTCCTCCATTGAGGTCACTGGCTTCCACTATTGATCTTTCTTTAATGGGTCAAGATCAACTACCCTCTTACAACTATATTCTCCTTTTACAAGTTTAGGAGATAACCTTTATATATCTCTAAGCTCTCCCTTAAACAAAAACTATATAAGACAAAATGAGGAGAAGCTCTTAATTACAACAACATTTTTACAAGTTTTTTGCTCTTAATTACTTGCATACTTTCAACAAGAAGAATGGGTGGGGTATTTATAGGCCCCAAATGGCTTCAAAAGTGGAGTCAAAATTTAAATTCTAAGTGATCCCGAGGTTCTAGTTTCAAAGGCAACATTCTGGGTGGGTCAACTGCCCAGTCTGGGTGGGTCAATCGCTTGACACATCTTCGAATATTGTGTCATCTTAGAGATCGTGTTTTCAAAGATCATGTCTCATCTAACCTTGGGTTACTAAAATGACTTTTATAATAAGTCTAAATCAATCCTAATTAAGGTATAATGGCCTTTTAATTGAGTTAGTAAAACTAACTATTATCATGATGCTAACTACGACACTCATCGTATAATCTTCATTATCCGATTGTCTCTTTGGCGAACTCCCGACATCTTTCCAATAAACCCCTGGCGAGCTCTCGATTTCCTTCGGTGAAATCCCAATAAACTTCCAGCATTCTTCGACAAACTCCCGACGAGCTCCCAGCAACCTGTCGGTGAACTCCTAGTGAACTTCCTGACAAACTTCTTGTGAGTTCTCGCCGAGCTCCCGACAACATTGTCTTAACCTCGACCCGATGCTCGAAGTTGACTTCGGCCCAACATCTGATTGTACTACCCTTTACTATCGTAGTTAATCATATATCATTTTCTTTAACACACAAGTTAGATCATAAAACCCATCAATTGATTTCATCATCAAAATCCAAGATTCAACAAGAGTGCTGCTTTAGAAACCATAGCTGGTTCGACTAGATGTGGCACTTCGAGAAGAGTTCATACCTACAGACAAGGAGGCAAAGCTTTGGAGATAAAGTGTCATTGCAAGGGAAGGTTGTGGCCAAATGATTTGTGTTTCTTATAGCTTCTGGACGATCCTATTAGATTTGGCTCTTTAAGGATGTGGATAGCAATATGGCCAAATATGTGCTAGTGGTTCCTCCTCCAAGATCAACATATGAAGATTATATAACCTACTAGAAAGTAGTCGGCTTGGTTCGGCAGAGGCACTTGAAATTTCAGCAAGCTTTTGCAAGCGCTATGTTGAGATCATCATTACATCACTCCCATGTTTCTCGCATAAGGTCACTTGTTCTCCCTTGCCATTCGTAAGATTGTTGGTGAGGACGGTGACAGGTTGCTGCTTAAAGGATTCTTCAACTTTTATTGCTTGTGGGTTTGTATGGTCAACTAAAGCGTGAGTAGTGCAATCGATCGACTGTGGGTTCTCCTTTGTGTTCTCCTCCTCAGGTTCCTAGACCTCTTCTTCAAATTCTTCAATAGATTTTATTATGGAAAGCTTCCCTTTTTTGCAACGATGGTTACAACGCCAAAGTTTGTTGTAATGCCAACAAAGGCCCTTCACCGATCTATTACATAACTCTTCTCTCATTAATTTTTTTGGCAGTGAAGAATGGCTGGGAGCAGAGGGAGGTTTATATACTGTTGGTCTAGGAGTGGTTCTCATCCTTTGAGCATCTTGGTTCAGCTGTTTCTCAAAGAGATTATGGCCTTCACGATGGGGGGATGTCGTCTTTAAACTCTCATTTAATTTTTGACTTGAGTCCTTTGATGAATGTCCCTAATAATTATCTATCAGACTAATCATGAGCAAAGTAAGTTTATTCCTCAAACCTGGTCTGGTATTCTTGGGTTGTGGAGGTTTGTCAGATCTTGGAAAGTTATCCGTTGATATTCTCGTACTTGGTCAGCCCAAAGTGGTTCAATAGTATGTTCTTGAATTGTATTCATGCTGGACCCCCATGGGTGTATTCAAGCTAATTGTACCATTGAATTGCATCTCCTTCGAGGTGGATGATAGTGGTGTCCATCATGGAATCCTTCGGTATTCCGTAATAGCGGAAGTAATATTCTACATATGAAATCTATCTTATCGGGTCTACTTCTTCCTATTAAGGGAAGTCCACCCTCATATATGGTTGCATCATATTAGTAACTTGTACTTGCTTTTTGAGAGACCTCTCTAAACTTGCACTTTGTTGAAATTTTGTTGGGCTCAAAGATTGACCCAATCTGAATTCAGCGCATAAGGCGTGAAATCTGTCCTCCACGCATGATTCATACACCTCAAACTTGGTATCGATTGAACCTTGGGATGTCATTGTGTGTGTCTTTAGATCTGAGATGTTAATATCCTTCTTCTGCTATTGGGTTAGTGATATAAAATGGTTGGGTGGATTGATGGCCGAAAGAGGTGGTGGATCAAGGGTAGATGGTTGCGGGGCTGAAAGGTTACTATTTTTTGTTGCTATTGGGGCTATGATTTAAGGCTACTATAAGGATCATAGAGGGGGTACAATGGTTGAGGTTTAAGGTTAGAGGGGTGGCTTAGGATTGTTGTTGATGGTAGCAACTAGTTTGGTAGGGATTGGTGGCCAAAAGGATGTTGGATCAAGGTTGCAATTTAGGATTGATAGCTTGAGGATTAGGTTGCTACTAGTATTGCGGTTTGAGGGTGCTGTGGAGGCTGTAAAGGATTTTTGTGGTAGTGGTTGAGGTTGGGAAGGAAGGTTCAAGGTTGTTGTTGGGGCCAACAACTAGTTTGACAAGGTTCAGTGGCTATGAAAGATAAGGATCGGTGGAAGGTTCAGTGGCTGTGGAAAATCACTGTTTAGGCTATGGTTTGGGCTATCTATAGAGATCGAAAAAAGGGTATGATGGTTGTATCTTAAAGCTAGAGGGGTGCTCCAAAGATGATGTAGATGGCAGCAACAATTTTGGTAAGGATCAGATATGGGTGCAACAAAAAATATTAAAAGGTAGTGCTACAGAATTCTACGTCGACAGGCTATGATAGATTACTATTTTGGGCTACCATTTTGGGTGTTGTTTGGGTTTGGGAAATAGGTTACCATGGCAAATCATAAGGCTAGAGGGGTAACCTAAAAACATTATGGTTGGTGGCAGTAAGATGGTTAGGGTTTGGTGGGTTTAGAGAAGAAAGGCAGAGACACAACATCAGATTTTTTCATCGAAAAAATTTTAGCAGTATAGATACAGTATTTTCCAGCAATTTGAAACAACGATTCAAGTAAGACTCAAGGGGAATCCACTGATAAGGGAGATGTGATACTATCAAAAAATTCATGAAAAAGTATGGTAGTAAAAGATTTGGCAAGATAAAATATTATGAGAAGGTGCTGTAATATAATTTTTTCGTCGAAAGATTTCAGAAGTATAGATGATATTTTTTTTTCAGTAGTTCAAAATAAGGATTTGACTAAAACTCAAAGAGAATTTGTTGGTAATGGAAATATAATACCAACAAAAAATTTATGGAAGAAAATGACAACAAAAGGTTTAGTAAAATCAAAGATCACGGGTATGAATTACAGTAAAATTTTACATCCAAAGTGCAACAATTTGGACATAAAAGATTAGCAGTTTATATTAATAATTCTTATATGAAACTAAAATAAAATCTGCTGTTATGAAGTACCAAAGTCATCATAAAAAATTCATAGAGATTTGGATAGAAAAAATATAGCAGCAAGATCAAATAAGCAGTGCTAAGCGGCGGAAATTTTACAGTGCAACTTTCATCGTAGAGATAGAAACTTTACAACAAAAAGTTTGTACAATAAGATAGGAACAATTTTTTTTGGGTTTTTTGAATAGGGATAACTAAATTACAGTAGCAGTAAGAAACCAGAACCTGTTACAATTCACGGGGAGGTCAAAAGATAATTCAAGATGGTATAGATGATGACAGAATTCAACGATGATTTTTAAACAATTGCGGGAATTACTTTGGGTGGCTGTGGAAGGATGATGGATGGATATAGAAGTGGTAGCAAGATGCCATGGAACTCTTGCGGATTCTAAGCTTTTGGGTGATCTTTATATTGGATCGGCCTCCATGGAACTTTGTAGGGGTTTCTCCCTCCTTGGTTTTCTAAACAATGGTTAAAAAATAATTGATCTATTGATAATGAAAAGAGGGGAGAATATAAGCTATTTATAGGGCTTCTAAACCCTAACTCTCGGTAGGACTCCTACTCAAGACTCATACTTCTAACAACTCCAATTCCAACTCTAAGAATCAACTCCTACTTCCAACAACTCCAACTCTAACTTTAAGAAGCAACTCCTACTATATGTAAATTAAGACTCCAACTCCTAATTTTACTCCTAATCAATCCTTGAGAGAGTCCTAACTGAATAGAGCTCTTCCCCTCATCAAAGTGGGTAGCCAATTGGGTTGGCTACAAGCTTGACTTAGTTAACTCTAACCCATATCCAACTATGACTCCTAACCAGAATCCAATTCAATCGAATTCTAATCCTACAAGGATTTGGGCTAATTATTATAATAGACTTAAATCTCCTCTTAACCAACCTAATGTTAGGTCTAGGTTGGCCAACAAGGCCTAATCTAAGGATTCGACTCAATCGACTATGACTTGACTTAGTTATGGTCCTAACAATATTCCTCTAGTGATACCGAAAGTGGATAATCTTCTACTGACATTGAATTACCTTCATAAGGTTGGCTACCAATATCGATAACCGATTATACCAGATCTAAAACTTCCAAACATATAAGTCCAATATCAAAGAAAGGAGTACTTAAATAAGGCATCATTAATGTCTCAAGTCTAAGGACGAAACACACAACTAGGACTACGGAATCACTATATGATGCTAGGTATCATTAACCATCCAACATTCTATAAGCAAATCAATCAGTGAACTCATCCATATGGATGTCTGTACTATACCCTTAGTGTCACAATATGAGCAGCTATAAGATTAACCATCTCTATCATATGGACAGGTATACAATACACCAGTATGTATGGTTATCTCGATGTCCCTCTCTAGTAATCTATGATCAAATTATTTATGGTTCATGTTTAAATACAAATTGGTCTCATATCATAATCTCATCATGATCCAATTTTCATTACACAGATTAAAGACATCACAATATATGTAACTGGCAATATAAATGAGAATATGTCAATAATAATAATAAGTAAAAAGATCGTGTAGCGTGTCACACGTGTCATCACTCACGTGCAGGGCACCTGTAACCAGTAATATCTCGCTTGACCTAAAGTCAATCACCTACATGTCTAATCTCTATCAGACCTATATGATGCTCAAAGATAATTTGAGATAATAGTTTCGTCAATGGATCTGTAATATTATCTTCAGATGGAACTCTTTCATTGCTACCTCTCTACAGGCCATGATCTCTCTAATAAGATGGAACCTCCCAAGAACGTGCTTGGACTTCTGATGGGACCTGGGATCCTTTGCTTGAGTAATTATCCCATTGTTATCATAATGTATGGGAATTAGCTTCTTGCTGCTTGGTATGACTTCCAAATCTGTGATGAACTTCTTCATCCAGACTCCCTCATTTACTACTTCTACCATAGCAATGTGCTCTGCCTCAATGGTCGACTTAATAGTAGTATCTTTCTTGAAACTTTTTTAGCTTACTGCTCCTCTATTTAGGGTGAAGATATACCTTGAGTCTAACTTGCTATCATCTACATTAAACTAGAAAATCGAGTCCATGTAGCCCTCAACCTGGAGGTTACCTCCTCTATATACTACTAAAATATCCTACATCATTTTCAAGTACTTAAAGGATACACTTCACTGACGTTTAGTATTCCAAACTTGGATCTACTTGATACCTGCTCGTAACACTCAGAGCATGCACTATATCAAACTTGGTACATACCATAACATATATAATAGATCCTATCATAGAGGCATAAGATATTCTATCTATGTCTGCATTTTCTTTATGAGTCTTTGGAGACATACTCCTAAAAAATGATATTCTATGTCTCATTAGTATGAGACATCACTTGAAATTTTTCATGCCACATCTTTTGACAATAGAGTCTAGATACATAGACTAGGACAAGCCAAGCATCCCTTTGGATCTATCTCTATAGATCTGAATCTCCAAAATTTAGGATGCTTCCCCTTAGTTATTCATAGAGAAGTTTCTAGATAGTCAAACCTTAACTATGGAGAGCATTCCTATATTATTACCAATGATCAGGATGTCATACATATATAACACCAAGATAGTGATAGCGCTCCCACTTACCTTCTTGTACACACAAGGCACATCTTCGTTCTTAACTAAGTCATAAGATATGATCTCATTATTGTATCTTATGTTCCAACTTTGGGAAGCTTGCTTCAGTCTGTAGATGGACTTGAGTAACCTGCATACCTTATATGCACTTTTCTTGAACACAAATCCCTCAAGTTGTATCATATACACCTCCTCCTCGAAGTTGTCATTAAGGAATATGGTTTTCACATCCATCTATCAAATCTCATAGTTATAGTATGTTGTAATTGCCAAAAGAATTCTGATAGATTTCAGCATGACAGTGGGTGAGGATGTTTTGTCATAGTCAACTTCTTACCTTTGATGATATCATTTGGCCACCAGCCTTGCTTTATAGGTCTTCAACTATCCATCTTATTCGATCATCTTCTTGAAGATCCATTTGTAGTCGATGGATACAAAACCCTCTGATGCATCAACAAGATTCTAAACTTTATTAGAGTATATGAAATCTATATTAGAATTCATGGCTTCTTGCCACTTCTCGAAGTCTATACTCATAATAGCCTTATCGTAGGTCTGAGGATCAACACCCTTAGTGTCCTCTTTATTGGAAAACCAAGCGGGAGCATCACATGTGCAGCAGAAGATCAAAAATAAAATAGGTTTTTCACATAAATTAAAATTATTATGAAAAAGATTGGATCTTGCCAAAAATCATAAAATTGAAAACTGCATCATGGAGAGATTATTTATCTAGGGAGATCATATATCCGTGTTTTTCCAGATTCGGATGGAGAGGATGAAGGAGGTCAAACATCCTCCTTTCTAGCGATATCCACACGATGGATCACTATAATACGAGGGGACGACTAAAGATGCAGCTTATCATCTATGTATCACCCCTACCTCCTATTTATATAGAGTCACCAAAACCCTAGTGCATCCTACCTTAATGAGCATTGAATCTTTATCCAATTACCCACTAATATTGGATTATTGGATCTCTATCCAATAATCTCCTTTGGCCTCTAATTGAGCCTCATGTCAGGAGCCCATTAGTGTAAAGTCTCATCTAATGATAATATAGGTTAATTGGATCTCTATTCCCTGAAGTATAACCATATGTGTGTGGCCCTTTGGGCCCGATATCGAGTTGGCCATAAGTCGCTCCCATCAGAACTCCCTCTGATATAGTGAATTATTATGCCCATAATAATTCACTCAACTCATCGACTATTGATGTACTAGGCCACTACGCCATAGTCTCCAAATGGTACAAGAGGATCAGATCTATCAGACCTGTCTATTTACAATTATCGTGTATCTATAGTTTCTCATCTAACTAATATCACAGAGACTGTATATTAGACATGGTACTATCAGACTGTAGATAGAATCTGTTCGAGTCTCGCTCTAATCATATTCTCCCGGATACCTCCTTCTCTCTCAATTTGAATGACCCTGGTCAAAGATTTGTTTGAGCAAGCTCACATAGGATATTTCTCTCATGATATTGAGAGTGGATGATCCTTTATTGACACTCAATTGCCTTCATAAGGTTGACTACCAATCTCGATAACCGCTTGTACCAAATCTGAAACTTTCCAAACCTGTAAATCCGACATTAAAAAAAGGAATACTTAAATAAGACATCCTTGGTGTCTCGAGTCTAAGGACCAGATACACAACTGGGACTATGGAATCACTCTCTAACATTAGGTATCATTAACTATACAACATTTTATAAACGAATCATTTAGTGAACTCATTCTCCAATGAGCATCTATACACAAGTGGCTATGAGACCAGTTGCCTCCATCATATGGACAGATATACAATACACCAATCTATTCAGTTATCTCGATGTCCCTTTGGACCTCTCGAGTAACCTATAACCGGGATTATTTAGGATTTATGTGTAAAGGTGAATCGATCTGATTATCGTGATCTCATCACAATCTAATTCTCATTACACATAATTAAGGATATCATAATATATATATGTAACATATAATATAATATGAGAATATGTCAATAATAATCGTAAGTAAAAAGATCGTGCAATGTGTCACATGTGTCATCACTCACGTGATTGGCTTGCAGGGCAATTGTAACTAGCACTCTCCACTAATATGTCCTATATAATATAACACTTTGCCTGACCTATGTAAAGCTGAAACTTGTGTGCTAGGTACCTGAACAGACTTAGCCACTAGAATGGTGCTTGAGCTAGTTCTCTAACCTTTCTCAAATCTATCACACTGCCACTGTTTCAACTAAGAATGTGCTCCTTCTCGAGGAACACCACCCTCTTAGCAACAAAGACTTTTTGGTACTCAGGATGATAGAAATAGTATCATAAGTTTCCTTGAGGTATCCCATAAAATTGCATCGCTCCATCTTTAGTTCTAACTTGTTGAGGTTATCTTCTAACGAGACAAGACAGCCCCAAATCTTAACAACCTTAAGATCAGACTTCTTTTCTTTCCTTTCTATATCTCATATAGTATAGACACTATTGACCTAGATGGAGCTCTGTTCAGAAGGTAAGTTACGGTCTCGAAGGCATACCCATATAATGAGACGGGTAGGTCGATAAAAGTCATCATGGACTATACCATATCTTATATCATGTGATTTCTTCTTTCTAATATACCATTGAGCTAAAGTATATAGGTGTCCATTAGGATACAAACCTATGGTTACTGAGGAAATAGGTAAACTCTGTACTTAAGTACTCTCCTCCTCGATTCGATTGAAGCTCTTTCCATCCTGGTTCTCTACTTCATTCTTATATTCTCTGAATTTCTCCAATGCTTCAAACTTGTACTTCATCAAGTACATAAATATCAGTAAAAGTAATGAAGTAGGAGTAACCACCTATAGCCTGAGTCAATATGAAACCACACAGCGTGATATATAAGTTCCAATAACTCAGTAGCTCTCTCTCCAATTTCACTAAATGAAGAGTTGGTCAACTTTTCATACAGGCAAGGTTCACAAGTTGCATATGACTTATAGTCGAATGGATATAAGTATCTAACCTTTAATAACTTTTGAATTTTTTTCTCATGGATATGACCTAGCCTATAATGTCATAGGTATGTATTGTTCATCTCATCTCATTTCTTCTTAGACACACTTATATTTATGATGTGTGGAATAATATATAATACAAATAAACCATTATGCAATATTCCTCTAGTGATAATCTTATCATCCAAAATCAATGAACAACTATTATTCTCAAAAACTAATTTATATCATATAACTATCAAACATGAAATGGAGATAATATTTCTTATAATAGTAGAAACATAATAACATACATATAATACAATAGTATCTCTACTGGGCAAATGTAGGATGATCTCGCCAACAGCAACTACATCGACTCTTGTTCCATTGCTCATTTTGAGGTCCATCTTGCCTCTCATGAATCTCCTAAGCCTTGTTAGAACCTGCAATGAATTATAGATATGATATCACTCCCCGTATCCAATACTTATATGTTATTATAAGAATCTAAATGGAGACTGATTATAAAATGTATTTGAAGCTTCTCTAAGCTTTTGTTTTACATTCTCTATAAGGTACTCTTTTTAATTCATCTTCTAATACCCGTCTTTGCTATAGTGGAAGCACTGGCCTTTATCCTTTGTCGGGTCTTTCTTGGCAACCTTTGTCTTACCCGGTTTACCCTTGCCCTTGCCCTTCTTAAGGAACTTATTAGTTTTCCTTTTCCTTTTGGTCTCATCAATATATAGAACTGATTTCTTTTTCTTGATAGTACTCTCTACCTTTGTCAATATATTAAGGAGCTCAAGGAGAGTCACCTCAAGTTTATTTATATTAAAATTTATGATAAATTATGAAAAAAAGTTTTTTGGGGTGGTGAAATATAAAGTCGATACACAAGTGATACTTAAGACCATTTCTAGACCTATGAGTTTCTCAATTCACTTAATCATCCATAAGACATAATTATAAACTGTTGTCCCTTTGTCATCTAGTGTGAAAGAGACTCTTGGATTAGTGCTATGGCAAAAAGAATCCGATATGAAAATTTTGATTGAAAAATATCTATCGAAAGTGCGTTTAACTAAAATGTAAGGGTAGTAAGTAAGTAAATTAATATGCAATGATAAAGCAAAGGCAAGAGAAAGTAAACCAATTTATAGTAGTTCGATCTTCTTGATCTACGTCCTCTCCCAATTCCTCTTCCCTTGAGGCCATCGGCTTTCACTACCGATCTTCTTTCCAGTGGTCGAAAATCAACTATCTTTATTATAACCCTTCTCCTTTTAACAAGCTTAGAAACGAACCTTTACACCTCTACTCTTTTTAACAAACTTAGGAGAGAACTACAACTTTTACACCTCTACTCCTTTACACCTCTCTTTTACAAGAGACCTCAACTCTCCTATGACTTAGAAACACTTCTAAACTCAAGAAGGACTCAACCAATGCTCAAAGAGAGTTTACAATACTTTTAACCTCATGAATTCTTTCTTGTTCACCCTTTCTTTAAGCAAGCATGAGTGGGGTATTTGTATACTCCTACAGGCTTCATAAATAGAGTCAAAATTTTAAATTCTCGAGTTTTCAGGGTATTGGTGGTACCACCATTGATACAATCATTGGTGTCGGGTGGTACTATCATTCAACAAGAGCCTAGGATTCTAGGCACCGAAGGTACCATTGTTGGCCATGGGCGGTATCACTGCTAGAACTCCTAAAAAGCACAAAACAGTGCTTTCCAACTCTTTGGGAATGATTTCTTGAGATAGTGAGTAATGTCAGGTTTACCGAAGGTATACCTGAGCGAGTCATTGCATGTTGTTTGTTTGCGGCAAGGAAATAAGATGAAACTGATCTTCCGAGCCGAGTCAGTCCCAATGGATTTTTAATTAAGTTGGCATAATTTCAGTCAAATACCAATTTAATTTGATACTAAACAACTTCAATCAAGACTTAACCACTCAATCATATATCTATCACAATCATAAAGTAATCAACAGGTTGTCTAGCATTTCGACATATCATTTGATCATCTGGCACTTCGTCTAAACCTTCGACACATCGTCATTTCCTTCGGCATATCGCCTGATCTATCAACATATTGACTTCCTATAACATCTGATCTTTTGGTGCAATACTTGATCGTTCTGGCCCAATGCCTGAACTCATGGCATGAAGTCCATCCTTCGATACATTGAGCAATCCTCCAGCCCGACATTTGATCTCTGACATAATGCTTTCCCTAGCCTAATGTTTGATTTTCCTACTTCGATAATTTGCCCTCCAATGGTTCAAGTCAATGATTGAAGTTTTTTCTATGTCACTTATCTTAAAAGCATATTGGTCTATAAATTCATCAATTGATTTCATCATCAAAATTCAAGATTTAATAATCTCACCCATTTTTATGATGATAACCAGTTTATGAGGGAGTCTTAACTAAACTCCCCCTATCTATATGCCATTTTTAAATATTCTAATAAACTCAAATTTGAAAAACCCTTCAATGCTACTCTTTGAATTCAAGTTAAAATAATTTTAATTAGAAATGATAGTGTTTTTTAATAGTAATCATTATAAGAATCATATACATAATTTCAGTTAATTAATCATATTATATCTATAGTTAAAATATTAAAATATTTACATATCTCAAACATATATCATAAGTTAATGTTATTAAATACATGTATAAGAGTGCAACACAGTTGCTATGCCATCAAAATATTACAATTACTTCTCTCCTTTGTCATAAAAAAAAATAAAAAACATGCAAGCTACTACTTTTCTCTCCCCCTTTGTCATCATAAAAAAGAAGAGAAAAATATCATGATATCATAGTGCTACTTCTCTCCCTTTATATCAAAATTCCAATTGTAAAACTACTTTGATATCATAACATTAAGGATATTAATATTGAAGATAAGTTTAAGTTATGAGAGATTAATTTATGATGGGGTATTAACAAAACACCCCCGATCTATATGTCATCTTAAAAATTACAATCAGATGCTTTGCCAAAGTTAAGTCTAGGCATCGGGATAAAGTGAGGACGATGTGGTTGGGAACTTGCCTGAAGTGCATTAGGAGCTCGCCGAGGGTATCGGGAGCGTGCTAGGATGGCGCAAGGGAGTTTGTCGAAAGAAGACCGAGACTTATCTGAAGATTATCAGGAGTAGCTGAAATGCTTATCGGGAGTTGGGAAGGTCTTGATTGGATGTGTTGGCCATGTTGATTATAATTAATTAAGTCATAAGTTAGCATCATTAAGGTTGAGTCCTACTTGAGTTAGATTTAGAAGGATCCAAATTAACTCAAGTGAGGCTAACCGGGTCCACTATGAAGAGTGGATTGAGCTCGGGTCGAGCTCAATTGGTTAACTTGGGAAGTGAAAAAGTACAAGTTGGAATTGGAAAAGTGAAGGGAATCACTTATTTGGGTTTTCTAGCGGTTGTACCGTAGGTGAGCGATGGTCATACCGCTCAGATCGGTGGTTTTACGACCACCACCTAGGATTTTGGGCAGCTTTCGATGAATGTACCACTTGCACTAGTTGTTGTACCGCTCGTACCTAGTTTTTAAGTGCATTTGAAATTTTAGCTCTAAATTCTGAAGTTAGTTGGGGCCTATAAATATCTTAAATTTTCTTTTATTTTATACAATAATTTTGGGCTAGAAATTATGTGATAAATTATGTGCAAAAATTGTAAGAAAAGGAAAAAGGGTAAGGGAGAGAGGAAAGTCTTATAAAACTTATAAGTCTTATAAAACTTATAGTTCTCCCTTAGAAACTTAAGGTCCATCTTCTAAGCTGGGTAAAAGGAAAGAAGAAGCTGGAAGGGTTTGATCTTCACCTAAAGAAGGTTAGTAATGGACACCGATGGGCCTCGACGAAGAGGACTCGGAAGTGGACATAGGTTAAGATTAGGGCCGAACCACTATAACATTGTAAATGCTCTAGTCTTATTTACTACTTTCAATTATTCTTAATTAGAAAGGCAAGAGCATCATCTTTTTATTTTGTTTTAAATCATTTACTTATTTGTCTTTAAGTCCAAGAAACGCTTTTGATTCCAGTTTTACTTAAACGAAAAGTTTTTTTTTAAAACGTGATTTAACACTTACACTAATTCGCTCCTACTTGAGTTAGATTGTAATTAACTAAGTTATAAGTTAGCATTGTTAAGATTGAGTCTTACTTGAGTTAAATTTAAAAGGATCCAAATTAACTCAAGTGAGGCTAACTGGGTCCACTATGAAGAGTGGATTGAGCTCAAGTCGAGCTCAATTGGTTGACTTAGGAGGTAAAAAAGTACAAGTTAGAATTAGAAAAATAAAGCGAATCACTTATTCGAGTTTTCCAGTGGTTGTACTGCAGGTGAGCGACGATCGTAATGCCAGGTTGGTGGTTATACAACCATCGCCTAGAATTTCGGGCAGCTTTCGATGATTGTACCAATCGTGCCAGCTATTGTACCTCCCATACCCAGATTTTCTAGGTGTGTTTGAAATCTTGGCTCCAAATTCTGAAGCCAATTAGGGCCTATAAATATCTTAAGTTTTCTTTCATTTTATACAATAATTTTGGGCTAGAAATTCTGTGATAAATTATGTGTAAAAATTATAAGAAAAAAAAGGGTAAAGGATAGAAGAAAGTCTTGTAAAACTTATAGTTCTCCTTTATAAGGTTGTAAGGTTCATCTCTTAAGCCTTGTAAAAGGAGAGAAGAAGCTGTAAGGGTTTGATCTTCATCTAAAGAAGGTTAGTAGTGGACACCGGTGACCTCGATGAAGAGGACTCAGAAGTGGACGTAGGCTAAGATTGGGGCCGAACCACTATAAAATTGTGAATGCTCTAGTCTTATTTACTACTTTCAATTATTCTTAATTAGAAAGGCAAGAGTATCATCTTTTGATTGTGTTTTATATCATTTAATTATTTGTCTTTAAGTCCAAGAAATGCTTTTGATTCCAGTTTTACTTAAACGAAAGTTTTTTTTAAAACATGATTTAACACTTGCACTAATTCGCTCTCACTTGAGTTAGATTGTAATTAATTAAGTTATAAGTTAGCATCATTAAGGTTGAGTCTTACTTGAGTTAAATTTAGAAGGATCCAAATTAACTCAAGTGAGGCTAACCGGGTCCACTATGAAGAGTGGATTTAGCTCAGGTCGAGCTCAATTGGTTGACTTAGGAAACGAAAAAGTACAAGTTGAAATTGGAAAAGTAAAGCAAATCACATATTTGGGTTTTCCAACGGTTATACCGCAGGTGAGCGATGATCGTAATGCCCAGGTTGGTGGTTATATAACCGTCGCCTAGGATTTCAGGCAGCTTTCGATGATTGTACCACTCGTGCCGGCTGTTGTACCTCTTGTACCCAGATTTTCTAGGTGTGTTTAAAATTTTGACTCTAAATTCTGAAGTCAATTGGGGCCTATAAATATCTCAAGTTTTCTTTCATTTTATACAATAATTTTGGGCTAGAAATTCTGTGATAAATTATGTGTAAAAATTATAAGAAAAAGAAAAAGGGTAAAGGAGAGAAGAAAATCTTGTAAAACTTGTAGTTCTGCCTTATAAGGTTGTAAGGTTCATCTTTTAAGCCTGGTAAAAGGAGAGAAGAAGCTGTAAGGGTTTGATCTTCACCTAAAGAAGGTTAGTAATGGACATCGGTGGGCCTCGATGAAGGGGACTCAGAAGTTGACGTAGGCTAAGATTGGGGTCGAACCACTATAAAATTGTGAGTGCTCTTGTCTTATTTACTACTTTTAATTGTTCTTAATTAGAAAGGCAAGAGCATCATCTTTTGATTGTGTTTTAAATCATTTACTTATTCGCCTTCAAGTCGAAGAAACACTTCTGATTCCAGTTTTACTTAAACAATTTTTTTTAAAATGTAATTTTATACTTGCACTAATTAGCTCCCACTTGAGTGAGACTGTAATTAATTAAGTCATAAGTTAGTATCATTAAGGTTGAGTCCTACTTGAGTTAGATGTAGAAGGATCCAAATTAACTCAAGTGAGGTTAATTGGGTCCACTATCAAGAGTGGATTTAGCTTAGGTCGAGCTCAATTGGTTGCCTTGGGAAGTGAAAAAGTACAAGTTAGAATTGGAAAAATGAAGGGAATCACTTATTTGGGTTTTCCAGCGATTGTACCGCAGGTGAGCGACGATCATACCACCCAGGTCGGTGGTTGTACAACCACCACCTAGGATTTTAGGCAGCTTTCGATGATTGTACCACTCACGTCGGCTATTGTAACACCTGTATCCAGATTTTCTAGGTGTGTTTAAAATTTTAACTCTAAATTCTGAAGCCAATTAGGGCCTATAAAAATCTTAAGTTTTCTTTCATTTTATATAATAATTTGGGTTAGAAATTTTGTAATAAATTATGTGCAAAAATTGTAAGAAAATGAAAAAGGATAACGGAGAGAGGAAAGTCTTGTAAAACTTATAGTTCTCCCTTATAAAGTTATAAGGTTCATCTCCTAAGGCTAGTAGAATGAGAGAAGAAGCTGTAAGGGTTTGATCTTCACCTAAAGAAGATCAGTAGTGGACATCGGTAGGCCTCGACAAAGAGGACTTGGAAGTGGACGTAGACTAAGATTGGGGCGAACCACTATAAAATTATGAGTGCTCTTATCTTATTTACTACTTTCAATTGTTCTTAATTAGAAATATAAGAGCATCATCTTTTGATTATGTTTTAAATCATTTACTTATTCGTCTTCAAGTCCAAGAAACACTTTTGATTCCAGTTTTACTTAAACGTGATTTTACACTTACACTAATTTGCTCCCAAACCACCGTCCCCCACTCTCCTAAGTGTCAATTGATCCTAATAATTGGTATCAGAGCCAAGTGCTACTCATTAGACTAAAAACCCAAGTGAGTAAATGGCTTCTTTCGGCATGGATGAGGGATATTCTATTGTACGTTTGCCCATGTTCAATGGGACAAATTATATTTATTGGAAAACTAGAATGAGAATTTTTTTGATTTATATGGATTTTGATTTATGGCATAGTGTAGAAAATAGTTTTGAGAAATCTTCTAAGCCCATAATGAATGGAACGAATTTGAAAAGAATATTTTTTCATTGAATACGAAGGCTATAAATGACTTGTATTGTGCTTTCGATAAAAATGAATTTAATCAGATTTCCTCTTTTGATTTAGCTTTTGAGATTTGGAATACATTAGAATTGATACATAAAAGCATACTTAATCTAAATAAACCATTAAATGAAATGTCTTATAAAAATGAACAAAAAAAATAACTTCATAAGAATAGAAAGAATTTGACATTGAGAACCAAAGAATACCTTCCAAAAAACATGAAGAAATTTGAAATAAAGAGAGCATACAACTCCTCGAGTGAAATCTCAAGTGATAAGAACTTTAAACCTTTGACAAATGAATTTGATAAATTAATGAACATAAACTATAAAAATAATCATAAGATGGACAAAACCTCTTATTATGAATGTAGGAAGCTAAGGTGCTCCAAAGATGAAGAGTATAATAAAAAAGAAGTGATGAATCTTGTGCTTATGGCCATCGACAACAAGGTAAGTGAGTCTTTAAATATTTCTTTACTGAATTATTAAATATATTTCATGAATTATTTAATAAATTTAGAAAAATTAGTAAATCTTATAAGTTGCTTAAAATGAACATGATTCGTTAGTTAGTAGATTTAATCAAATACATAATATATTATCACCACATAATCTTTGCTCTAAATATGAAACGCTAGATGATGTTAAAGAGAAAATATCATGCTTAAACAAACTTTAGAAAAAATTGAAATAGAGAATAAATCCCTTAATATAAGCCTTGCAAATAAGGGTTATGTTCATAGGAGAGAAGATATAGGCTATGTGGGCAAAATCAAACAAAAACCAACTACCTTTATTAAAGGACCCACTCTAAATTGTCACAAAAAATAAAATATAATTTTTATGAAAAATTAGGACATAAAGCCAATAAATATTTATTTAGAAATTATAGTCCTCATAAATTAGTTTGGGTTCCTAGGGAAAAAATAAACAACCAAAAATCAGATAAGAAAGACAAAGTTCTTCATATAGGTCCCAATGCAATATAAGTGCCTAAATCTTTCTTGTAGGTTTGTCACCAAACTAAGGCTATGAGCAAAATTGAATGGTATCTTGATAGTGGATGCTCAAGCCATTTGACTTAAGATCTAACTTACTTATCAAGCTCTCTAGCCAAAATATCAAAAATAAGAAAAATTATTTGAATCAAGATGTTTGAAACTTAATGATCTTTGTTTCTATTATAACAAATCTTTTTATTCAAAATAATTTATGATTATATAATTAATATTTATAATGTATAGCTAGAGGATACTAGTATAAAAATGAATCAGAACTAAAGAACTTAGTTATTATTAATGAAAAATATTTATGTTAAAATTTATGAAAGTGGAATTTTGTTGATGATATATTAGTTTCTATGATTTGAAATGTATTTTCCCTCTCGACTCCTAAAGATATTTATCCAAACAAAACCTTTTTATATGAGTCTAATTTTTTTTTAATCATGGTTATGACTAAAGATCTTTCTAAATAAATTATGATATTTTAAAGTATATTTAATGATTGATTTGAATGTTATATTAGATGAACTTGAAATATGTTGCATGATTAAATGTTAGATCATTCTTGAATTGAGACTTGAAATAAATAAAAATATTAAAATTGAGATAGGTTGAATTTTTTGCTTTGAAGATGTTTTATCATCTTGATGTGTTATTGTAATGACCTTGATGATGTTATGTTAGTGTTAAAGAAGTAACTTGAAATATGATTGAATGGTTGAATATTAGAATTTGAGTATAAAATAAAAAAAAGAGGGGAGAAAAAGATCATACTTCATTTACTAATTTTTAAAAAATTAAAAATATTTTTGAAACGAGGATGAAATAAGCATTGTAACTCATCTTACTAAGTCTAAAGAATTAGACTCACTTAAGAAAAACATTATTAGAATTAAAATAAATCAAATCTCTTGTATGAAAATGCTTTATTATAATAAGTTTGATGATTTCTTTTGGAAATAATTCTTGGATTTTAAGTTTTGAAATGTTTAAAAATATTAAAAATATCTTTATACTATCAATGCTTTAATAAGAGATAAAGTGACATAATTATTGTTGAATATCTTAAACTACAAAATTGATTTAATTATTTAAAATTGAAAAAGTTTTTATTCGAATCATAATATTGAAATATTAAAAATTACAACTTGAGATCTTCATATAAATCAAGATCGTTTACCATGATTCTTACATTTTAGAAAATCATCAAAATGAATTATGATCTTATCCTCCTATGTCTACTTTGCAACTTATTAAAGAAAAGTTTTCATCCTAATAATGCTCTTGATTTCTATAACTTGATGAATGAAGACCCTTCTTATTATTTGATCTCCTAAGAATTCTTTTTATCATCTAAGAAGAGATTTATCAAAATGAGTTATATCATTTAGTATTCATAGTTTGATATTATTATCCTTAATGACATGATTCTTTGGTTATATTTAGTATATGTATGCAAAAGAAAAATTAAATCATTATATTTGCTTTTGACAATAAAAAATTAGGAGTCAAAATTATTAATTTGGTTAGAAGAAAATTTGGATATAAAATTTTTTTTAATATTAGACGAGGAGTCTATTTGTTAAAAAGAAAATTTTAAATTTTAAATACATGATATTTGCATGATTGGATTTCTATTTTACTTGAAATTTTAAATATATAAGATTTCTCGATTACTTATGTTGAAATTTAGAAACAAAAAGGAGAAAATAAAATTATCAATATGATTAGAAACAAATTGGATATGATAACATTGAATGAGAAACAATTTGCTTAGAAAAAAATTAGAATTTTAAATTTCTAAATACATTTGAAATGCATAATTCACAATATTATTATATTTTCTTTTAGATTTCTTGACCTATACAAATTGAGCTTCTTATCAAAATTTACATAAGATGATCTTCAAAATGCATGATTTGCTATATTTTAGATTTCTTGATCTTCTATTGTGTTTAAAATTCTATATAAGATGAATGCATAATTGAATCTTGGATTTCTAAGACTTTGAGATCATCTTTAAAATAATCATGTTGAAATTTACATCCATAAGATTGAGGTTGAGAGCTAGGAATGCTAAACCATAAGAATGATTGTATTATTTGATTTGCTACTCTTATTTGAAATGAAATGAATTAAATTGAATGGATAGTTATTTACTTTTGGATTTTGGAATTTATAAGATTAAGTTCTATTTTTGTGATATGATATTTTTACTCCCCTCCCTTGTCTCTTCTTTATTATTAAAAGAAAGGGAAGAGAAATCTCCATAAGAAAATTAAGTTTTTATCCTCTTTTATTAAGGGGGAGAAATGTAAAATTTATTTTATAAAAATATAAAAAATTTGACACATGGTGGCCTTTGTATCATAAAATTACTTGTTATTTCACCTTTTCTTTATAATGATAAAGGGGAAGAAATAATGAATTGATGACACAAAAATGATATATACATGTCAAAAAAAATTCATGAGAAAATTATTGACACATGTGCCTTGAAATCATTTGCTCTAACATTTCACATTTTTGTTGATAACAAAGGGGAAGATGACATATTGATGACACATGTAGAAATATATATATATTTCTCCTATTTTTATTGATAAACAAATGGGAGAAATAGTTGATAACTTGAGGAAGAGAATTTTAACCTAATATATGATTGATGCATAATGTTGAAATTAATGTTATATCATGAAGATTTTTGAAAGATTTACATGAAATTTTTAGAATATTACTGAAAATTTGATGATTCATGATGGTTAAAGTAAATATTATGTATCGTGTATGATTTGATGATGTTGAATTTCATGGTATTTATGATACTTGAATTCAAGAGTGTGTGGTTCTTTTGAATTTAAGTTTACCTTATTTGAATTATGACATGAATCTAGGGGGAGTAAGGTTTAAATCTTATCATCAATTGATTGTCATTATCAAAAATGAAGAGATTATTAAATCTCAAATTTTGATGATGATTTTGTTAGAGATTGCTGAATCTAACCAGGTTGTTAGAGTTAATTAATGTAGGATTAACTATGACAGAGAGAAAATTATAATCAGAAGTTTGGCCAAAATCAAATCCAAGCATCAGGCCGGATTGAGGATAATGCAGTTAGGAACTTGCTTCGAGTATGTCGGAAGCTTGTCGAGGGTCTCAGGAGCTTACTAGGATGGCGCAAGGGAGTTCGCCGAAAGAAAATCGAGACTCACTAGAAGATTGTCAAGGGTAGCCGAAATGCTTGCCAATAGTTGGGAAAGTCTTGATTAGATTTGTTGGCCATATTGATTATAATTAATTAAGTCATAAGTTAGCATCATTAAGGTTAAGTCCTACTTAAGTTAGATTTGGAAGGATCCAAATTAACTCAAGTGAGGCTAACCGAGTCACTATAAAGAGTGGATTATGCTCAAGTCGAGCTTAAATGGTTGACATGGGAAGTGGTCAATAAAAGGTACAAGTTAGAATTGAAAAAGTAAAGGAAATCACTTTTTTGGGTTTTCCGACGATTGTACTATTGGTGAGCAATTAGTTGTACCACCTAAGCCGATAGTTGTACCATCACCACCTAAGATTTCAAGTAGCTTTCGGTGGTTATACCGTTGTTGCCGGTGGTTGTATCATACATACCCAGATTTTTCGGGTGTGTTTGAAAATTTAGCTCCAAATTCTGAAACCAATTGGCGCCTCTAAATATCTCACGTTTTTTTACATTTTATACAATAATTTTGGGCTAGAAATTCTATGATAAATTGTGTACAAAAATTATAAGAAAAAGAAAATGGGTAAGAGAGAGAGGAAAGTCTTGTAAAACTTGTAGTTCGCCCTTGTAATGTTGTAAGCTTCATCTCCTAAGCCTAGTAAAAGGAGAAAAGAAGCTTTAAGGGTTTGATTTTCACCCAAAGAAGGTTGGTAGTGGACACTAGTGGGTCTTGACGAAGAGGACTCGAAAGTGGACATAGGTCAAGATTGGAGCCGAACCACTATAAAATTGTAAGTGCTCTTTACTTGTCTTATTTACTACTTTCAATTGTTCTTAATTAGAAAGGCAAGAGCATCATCTTTTGATTATGTTTAAATTGTTTACTTATTCGCCTTCAAGTCCAAGAAACGCTTCTGAATCCGGTTTCATTTAAATAAAAAATTTTCTTTAAAACATGATTTTACAATTACACTAATTCAAACCCACCCACCCCACCCCCCACCCCTCTTTAGTGTCAATTGATCCTAACAGGATGAAGGAGGTCATATATCCTCCTTTCTAGTAGTATCCATATTGTGGAAGAAGTGACGATGCTCATTCCTTATAGCATAAAAACTCATAACTTTTGTATACCTTCTTCACAGCTTTTGTATATCTTCTTCGCAGCTTTTGCACACCACCTTGTAATAAGCGTGGAAAAACTCTTTTCTTCTTCAATATCCTTACACACCAAGAAGAAGGGTGGTCGACTAAGAAGAAAAGGGAGGGAGGAGAATAGGAAGAGTAGGTTGAAAGTCTCTAGCCCATAAGCCATTTGGCTTCATCCTATATATAGAGATCTCTATCAACTTAACCCTAATAGATATTGCCCTATTGGGTACTAGATCTCCATCTAATTACTCAATTCTCTTGGACTAGTATATTTCTACCCAAGAATCTCTTATTAGCTCTTATTAGATCTCATCCATAAGATCTAATAATACATGAGCTTATTAGATATCTAATAAAACAGGGGCTCCACAGATATCTCATATTCAAACCTCTACTCATTGCAACATCCACTATATGTGTGTGACCCTATATGCCCAATACTGAGTTGGCTATGAGTTGCACCTATCAAAACTTCTTCTGACTCAGAACTCCTTCTGACTTAGTTAATTGTTATCCCATAATAATTCACTTAATTCATCGACTGTGGACGTATGAGACCAATACACCATAGTCCTTATATGGTACAAAGGGATCTAATACATTAGACTTGTCTATCCATCTAATATCTTAGAGATCATTTATCGGGCATGGTACTGTCAAGCCTTATATGGATCTATCTGAGTCTCGTTCTAATCAAATTATCTCGAAGAACTCCTCTCTCAATCCGAATGACACTGGCCAGAGATTTACCTAAGAAAGAATATAATTTCATGGACTTAGTTAGTTTTGCTTAAGTCGTGCAACACCCTTACATGTCATCCGTAAAGGTCAGCCTCCCCGAAACCTTCTAAGGTCCCTTAGGATCTACAAAGGAGAAAACGGGTTAAAGGAAGTATTTCTCACGGGATCCACAAACAACCACTTTGGAAAATACTTTATATAGCCAATATAAATTACAACTATAGATTTTACAAGCTCTGAATAGTTACACACAAAGGATCAACGTCCATAATAGACTAAAGTCCCTACAAGTACCTACATGATACAACTCCCATTTACAAGTCGAAACCAGCCACAAAAGCTAACTAAACTAGGCTATCAAGCTTACTACAAGCTCATTACTTACTGCACAAAGCATGTACAAAAATTAAAAGACATAGATAAACATGAGCATTACATCGAACACCTTGTTTATAATTCTATCCATGATATTCTCTCCCACTTATTCATTCGACATCCTCGTCGAAGTTGCTATAGATGCTACATCTCCTCGCCTTTGACTGAATCTTTAATCTTCTATTCTAGATGCAACACGCCCCTTGGCTCCCAACTGCTCTTTGTCATTGTTGTTGAGTAGTCAAACTCTGATCTATCATGCTTCTTCAACTCACCAATGACAGACTCTTGTGTGGAGTTGGCTAAGTTGTACTGATCTTTGTTGATTTCAGTGGATCCTTTTAATGAAGGAAAAGACATTCCTTTGTTATGTACCAGTATTTCAATAGTCTATGTTGCTTAAACTGGATGGATGCTTATTAGAGCTTTAACGAGAATCGCTTCATAGACCTTGAAGTTTTTGAGGTCCTTCCTCTACAAGATTCACTCATTGATCATTCTTCAACTTTAGTTGTCACTTCCAAGTAGGTTCGCGTCACTCCCACTTTCGATTGGCATTCTATTGGGAAATAAAATAGACAATCTACTCTTAGTAGTATTGATCACCAATGGTGAGGATTTGACAGCTATTGTCTTCTAAAAGCTTTCCTCAAAAGGTCACTGAACTTATGTAAAGCTCCTCTACTAGATAAATAAGAGAATCGGGGTACTAAGTTTCACTCATTTCTCTTTAAACTGAGAAGGCAAAAGTTACTTGATTTTACTCATCTCTTTAAGGTATGAGAACTGGGTTACTCGGTTTCGCCCACTCTCTTGAGTTGAGAAGGCAAAAGTTATTTGATTTCGCATGCCTCCTTGAGGTTGTACTTTATGCATCGAGCTGGTTACTAGCATTTTACCTGCTCTTTGCTTATGATTCTGAAGCACTCGAAGTGTTTGTACTCCTTGCATTGAGTTAGCTACTGTAATTAGCCTTCCCACTGCCATTTAACTTTCAGAACGTAAGAAATTTTACCTGAAAAGAGCAAAAGTTTACCTAACTTGGAGTAAGTTTTTGATAGTTCTAGTTGCCTCTAGGATAGCACCGTATTCTCCATCATCTTTGTCGCCTACTCCTCTGAGTAGAAAAGGTAAAGTACCATATATTGTCTACATCGTTTCTTGGTCGAATATTTTTGCATCAACCTGAAAGTCCCTCATTTTCGGCTATCTTGATGAGAAGCCTATCGACACCGATCTTATGAAGTTCCTTAACCTCTACTCTTTTGCCTTGTCTTGGTACTTGAAGTTTGCCTCTGTATTCTCCATCTCTTCTGCCCCTTTTATGACTAATGCTCTCCCTTCATGAGAGCAAGGGATTGATGACTCCATAGAAGTCGTACCTTTACGATACCATCACACTACCGAGCCCATGACCCTACTATTCGTTGCTTTATATCTATGTTCCTTTCTTCACAATTGGTAGATCCGCCTCTACGGCACTATGACACTCCTCCAAGTCCACCTTCTTTCTAACCGATGCTTTACTTTTAGATAGTTGAGCCCCTTCGGACTCATTATTGCTTCCTCGCCCCTTTTGACCACCTGCTTCTACACCTCTGTGTTCTCTTAGTAATTCTCCTTGGTCAATAAAAAGAGACTATAACTCTCATGCATAGACTCACTGGTACTTACACTCAAAATTCTCCCTCAGTGGTATATAGCCCCCATATGCTGATGGACAAGACTTTCATCTGATGTAAGATTCGATACGCACACATGGAAGACCCGTCTCTATGGTACCACGGTATTCACTCCTTGAATCCATAGCTCTTCTTGCTATTGTGTTGTTCACTAAAGTGGAGCTCCCAGTAGCTCTTGATCATACCTTTGTATGATCGTGTCCCTCATGGGACATCTCCACATGTGTTGTATTGTCCCAGACTATTCTACCAGGATCTGCTATACTATGTCGCCTCCTAGTGACATCTCCATTACATTCAGATTCTTATGTGATGAACTCAGACTATGATCTTTTTATGTGTGGCCTCTACCAGCACATTGTAATGTCTCTGCCACCTCTGATTGTATTTGCTCCTTTGGCAATTCACCTTAACCCACCTATTCTTGGGTCACCCCTAGACGAAGTATCGCTCTAGGACAGTCTGTCACCCAGTAATTCTTGAAGTCCCCATATTTCGCTAAAATTGGTGCATCATTGTCTAGATCATGGGCATTTATCCCTCACCAACACAATCTCTGTTGTGCACCACTTTCTTCATAACAACTCGAATGGTGGCACTGTAGCATATTCTTCAAAATCACCCGCCTATGCATCCTCTCGCCCTATGCCAAGGCATTTTAATCCCAACTTCACCTCCATAAGTTTAGTCACCTTAGCTCCTTTGTCAAATGCTTATTTAAGATAAGGTGCATGTGCCTCGAAGCTCTCTTCATCTTTGGCACCATATAAGATGAGTCCACCCATTAGAATTAAGAACCCCTATAAGAGTTCATGTAATTGACCTCTGTCTAAGGAAAGCTCTGTGCCTCTGCTCCATGTTTCACCTTTTATGTTGATTTCCTTTATACGACTTGGATACTTCATTATGTTTCACCCAAGTTGCTCTATTCCTTGATTTGCATTGAGTTGATGGTGGCCCTCATGCCCACCATTTCACGAGTCAGCCCTCCATTGAGTCCAATTTTGATATCGACTCTAAGTGTGCCTTCGTATGATATTATGGTCGCTCCTTCAATTGATCTCACAATGCATCCACCAATTCATTATCTCATTCGAGGTCATGCAATGACTCATCGCTGCTCGCTCAGTCTATTAAGCTTTCCATGAATATTGTCTTGAGATACTCTTCCTTAACATGTATGGTCTAATGCACATGATTCTCCCTCTAGAGAACCAGGACATATTCCTCCTAACTTTTCTCTTTGCATTCTTCCCTTTGAAAATTTCAAAGACCACCATCCCTTGGACTACTTCGTCTTGCTAAACAGTCTATGCATTGTTCCGCCCCTACAAATGCGCTTGCTAGATTACGACGCTTTGCCAACATAGCCCCCGTTGCACCCTTCAAGGTTTAGCAACATGCTAAACTTGTTGCATACTTTAGTCTCCTACGAACGTATCATTTCCTTGCTGAAGAGAAAGTTTCAGTGCTCCATGGTGCCGAGTTTCGGTCGCTTTGGGATAGCCACGAACGCTCCATTGTCCGTATACAAGCCCTTGCATGCGTATTAAATTCTTCGAGTTATCAATTCCCCTCACCTCTATGAGCTTTGCATAACTCTTTTAGTCATTGAGCAATACATCTCACTTTGCATGGTCTCATCTTTTACTATGTGTCTCGCTTGCCTTGAGCATTAAATTTGGTTGCATGTCAAGCCGTAGCTCAAACTCAACTATCCCAATTTTTATGCACTACATGTTCTTTCTAGCTTACTTGTCCTCATCGTGCCTCTCATGCAAAGGGTTGGCTATTCCTCTGAATGCCAATCAAGGATGCATACTCCTTTGAGCAACACCTTTCCCTACATCTCCATGTTCATTTCCCTTAAACGATTGCGTGTGCTAGCTGCCCTCAATGCAACCTAGCTAGGTCCCCAACATTTACATCATAAGTATTTTTACATGTGCTTGTCCTGCTCTACTACCAAAATATCATAGACTTAGCTGGTTTTACCTAAGTCATACAGCACCCTTGTGTGTCCGTCTGCAAAGATCAGCCTCTCCAAAACCTCCTAGAGTCCCTTAGGACCTACAAAGGAGAAAACAGGTTAGAGGAAACATTTCCTATGAGTTTGTAAGTAACCACATTAGAAAACATTTTATATAGCCAATACAAATTACAACCATGGATTTTATAAGCTCTGAACGGTTGCACATAAAGGATCAAGGTCCATAATAGACTGAAATCCCCACAAGAACTTACATGATATAACTCCCATTTATAAGCCAAAATCGGAAATAAAAGCTAATCAAAATAGGGATGTTAAGCATACTGCAAGCTCGGTACCTACTGCATAAAGCATGTACAAAAACTGAAGGACACAGATAAATATGAGCATCACGTCGAACACCTTATTTATATTTTTGTCTGTGATAATATAAAATATTCCTCTTATGATACTGAGAGTGTAGAATCTTCTATCGATACTAAATTACCTTCATAAGGTTGGCTACTAATCCTGATAATCAATTATACTTGTTTTGGAACTTACAGACCAATAAGTCTAATGTCAAAGAAATTAGTACTCAAACAAGACATCCTTAGTGTCTCAAGTCAAAGGATCAGATATACAACTGAGACTACGAAATTATTATCTAACGTCAGGTATCATTAACCATCCAACATTTTATGACTAGATTAATCAGTAAACTCATTCTCCAATAAGTATCTGTACTATACCCTTAGTGCCCCATATGTGGGGCTATGAGACCAGTTTCCTCTATCATATGGATGGGTATATAGTATACTAATCTATCCAGTTATCTAAATATCCCTCTCGAGTAACTTATGACAAGGATTATTTACGATATAGGTTTAAAGGCGAATTGGTCTCATTATCATGATCTCATTATGATCAAATTCTCATTGTACAGACCTAAGGACATCACAATATATGCAATAGCTAACATAAAGTGATAAAATACCAATAATAATAATAAGCAAAAAGATAGCATAACATATCATACGTGTCATCACTCATATGATTGGCTTACAGAGCACCAATAACTAACAAGCATCAACCCTACTGCTAATCTATTATAAACACATATTTGTATGCCTCAAATTAGAACACATCCTCATATTGTCTACATCTAACACTCCAGTTATTGTTCTTATATTGAACAATAATTTTTCTCAGCATATATGACTCATCTATATCAATGATGTAACTCTTATTCCCTTTAAATTATCCAAGAGCGGCAACTATGCATCTTGGTAAGTACAATTCTCTAATCTTCTATTTGAATTTGACTTACTAGGCTACATTGATGACTCTCTCAATTGTACACTAAAAAGTCTATGGTTATGTTAAGATCATCTTATCCTCCAAGCAATTCAAGCCTCAATTGTTGGATCCATCGCCTCATTGGTATCATTATGCAGTATTGTGGAAGCATGGTCCAAGTTGTAAATCATCCTAGTGAATCATTCTCATACTCATATATTTAGTCTCTTCTCCACTTTGATAAAAACAAAATAAGAAGAAAGTGCTATTATTGACTATATACAAAATATAAAAGTTATCATCAATGACTTAGCTTTAATATGTCATTCTCTCACTAATGAAGAAGTCATAATTCATACTCTCAATGGCCTCAAAGATGAATACAAGGAATTGGCAGTAGTAATTTGGGCACACGACTCACTGATGTTATTCGAAGAACTCTATGATAAGTTAATGAACTATGAGACATATTTGAAACACGAGGATAAGATTCCAGGATCGATCATCACTACTTAAGCTAATCAAAAATCCAAGAGAAAGAGATACCAGAATAATAAGAATGTCGACAAAGGATAAACCAAAATGTGTCTTGGACATAAAGGTAACACACAAACATATCCCTATCAACATTTCAATCCGAACTTCAACAACTATCAGGGTAGCAATCGTAGAACCTCATTGCCCTCCAACCATCCAAACCAACAGAGAGTCATTTGTTAGTTGTGTGATAAAGTTGGGAACTCTACAAAAGTCTATTGGTCTCGACCTAGCTTTCCTGCTACATCCAAATTGCCTCAAGTGAATATCATGACTACTCTGATTGATTATCGAACTAATTGAATTATGGAGTTCAGCGCTTCTCATCATACCATCTCTGATCTCCAAGACTTATTTACTGGTTACAAGTGCCCCACAAGTTAATCACATAAGTGATGGCACGTGTGACACGTTGTATAGTCTTTTTATATTGTTATTGATATATTCTCACATTATATTATTTATTTTATATATATTGTGATGTCCTTGATTTTGTGCAATGAGAATCAGATTATGATGAGATCATGATAATAAGATTGATTCACCTTTAAACATAGATCTTAAATAATCTAGGTCATAGGTTACTTGAGAGGGACATCGAGATAATCGAATAGACTGATGTACTATATACTTGTCCATATGATGAAGGTGATTAGTCTCATAGCCACTTATGTATGGACACTAAGAGTACAGTACATATGCTCATTGGAGAATGAGTTCACTAATTAATCTGCTTATGAAATTTTGAATAATTAATGGAATCTAACATCAAAAATCGATTATATAGTCTCAATTGTGTGTCTGGTCCTTGACTTGGTACACTAAGGATGTCTTGTTTAAGTGTACTCCTTTCTTTGACGTCAGACTTATAGGTCTGGAAAGTTCTAGATTTGGTACAACCGGTTATCAAGATTAGTACCCAACCTTATGAAGGTAATTGAGTATTAATAGATGATCATCCACTCTCGGTATTGTGAGAGGAATATCCTATGTGTTATTGATCGAATAAATCCTCGATCGGGATCGTTCGAATTGAGAGAGAAAGAGTTCTATAGGAAAATCCAATTAGTGCAAGATTCAGACAGATTTTGTATGAGTCCTAATAGTACCATGCTCAATATATGGTCTTTGGTATATTAGATGGATGAACGATTATAGATACATGGTATTTGAGAAGAAATAGGTCCAATAAATTAGATCTCTTGCACCATCTGGGGACTATCACATAGTGGCCTAGTACATCCATAATCGGTAAGTCGAGTAAATTATTATGGGATAATAATTCACTGAGTCATAAGGAATTTTGATAGGTATAACTCATGGTCAGCTTGGTATTGGGCCTAGAGGGTCATACGCATATGGTCAATGTTTCAGCAAGTAGAGGATTATATATGAGTTTCCAATTAACCCCTATTCTCATTGGAGGAGACACAACATTGATGGATCCCTTGCATTAGGCTCAATTAGAGGTCAATTGAGATTATTGGATAGAGATACAATAATCTCAGGAGTGAGGGAAATTGGATGAAGATCTAATACCTACTAAAGCAGGATACATTAGGGTTTTTAGTAGCTCTTTATCAATAGGAGACAAAGGCACAACGATGATAGGTTGTACCTTTGGCTGCCCCCTTCTATTCTCCTCCCTCCCTCATCTTCTTAGCTGACTAGCCCTTCCCTGCTATGAGAGGGTAGTGAAGAAGATAGGTGATCTTATTCCACTGGTGGTGCAAGAAGGTATGCAAGAGTTATGAGTTTTGGGCTACGATTGGAGGAGCATTATTGTAATGATCCATCATGTGGATATCGCTAGAGAGGAGCACATTTGACCTTCTTCATCCTCTTCATCTAGATCTAGAATTTCAGGGATATACTATTTCCCTAGATAATCAATCTCTGAAAAACCTATTTTTTTTCTTTCTTCCACTATGCATGTGATGATCCTATTGGGTTTCTCAATAGTGGTATCAGAGTCAGGTTGCTCATGTAAAAGATTAGCTTTTAAACTATATGTGATGAGATTGAATTGCTTAGAACTGTTCTATGTGTTGTTACAGCGATTGGCTGCATAGGCAACTTATACAAGCAACAATAACGGTTGCGACTAATGGTGATAGCGTTGATGGTGGCAGCGACTGGCGACGTGGGGCTGCGGTAAAGGAGGGTGCAATAGCTTTGATGGTGGTAGCGGCCAGCGGCGTGGGACTACGACAGAGGAGGGCATAGTTGCATGGGCTATAGACGGTAGATGAGGGTTGCGATAAAGAAGGGCATGGTTGGGAGTGATGGGCAGCAGATGGGGTGGATCAGAGGCCGTGACTAATAGAGGAAGAAGAGGACAATGGCTAGAAGCGACAAGGGGTGCTCAGCTAGGGCAGATGAGGGCCATTAAAGACCACGACTGGTAGAGAAAGAAGAGGACAACAGTTGGGACCGACGAGGGGGGGAACAATAAGAAGCAATGGCCGAGGACTAGGGCTATCCTCATGGCTGAGGAAAGTTGAAGGAGAAGCAAAAGAGGCAGTGGGAAGCAGCAGTGAAGTTGCTGTGTGCGGTAGAGAGGAAGGTAACAGCAATGGCGGTTGAGACTACAGCTACGACTGCATGGACTACAGGTGGTAAAGAGGATGACAACAGCAGCGGCAAGGGGCGACAATGATTGCAGCGCTACAGTGATATGAAACAAGTAATTTAAAGAAGGCAGTGAGATGGCAGCACCGGGTAAAGGAAGAAGGGATGGGAACAAGATCTTGGAGGAGAAGTTACAATAGAGATTGATAGTGGAATCATAGCAAGAACACCGAGGATCATCGCTCTGATACCAATTGATAGGAACCCTTAGGGTTCTATCATGGAAAAGGGGGATAAACAATCACTTCGAGAGGATTGACCTTCTTGATCACTATAAGAGATCGACCCTCCTAGGTTTTTGGCATATTGACTAAAACAATACTTTCTTCATTGATTGATTAAAAAGAAATAGTTATAGCCTTATTTATAGAGACTCTTAGCCGAGTCCAAATCCTACTAGAACTATTAATCAAATAGACTTCATCTCCTACTAGGACTCCTAATCAAATAGACTCCTAATTAACTTGTTTGGACCTACCAACATGATTCAATAGAGAACATGACTTAATATATGTAAACCATATCCTGTTAGGGTCCTATAACATCCTCGGTATCTAAAATATATTTGTAAATTATAAAAAACTATTTATGGATTTCGTCATGCTCCAAGAGTATAGTATACTGAACTTGGCTTGTTTTTATATTAATGGGCTTCATCAACTATAAGTTTGATACTTCATTATTTCTGTAAAAACAAAATAGAGGTACAATATATCTATTGGTGTATGTGGATGACATTATTATCATAAGCAATAATCCTATAGAGATAAATTGATTCCTCAAACAATTAACAGATTAATTCTCCATCAAAGATCTAAGAACCTTAAGCAACTTTCTGGGAGTGGAAGTAACATACCGTCTTCAAGACTCTTTCTATCTTAAAGAAAATATATTTAAGATTTATTATCAAAGATAAACATACATAATGCTAAAGAGGTTGTCACTCCACTCTCTGCTACTGAATCACTTAAATTATATGATGGTAACATTACTATGGATCCTACAAAATATCGACAAATAGTTAGTTTTTTACCGTACCTATCTCTCATACATCTAGACATCCAGTTTGTTTTTACAATTCATACATTTACAATCTACTATCCATTGGTCTGTAGCAAAATGAGTCCTGCGATCACGAACTCTTTATTTAAAAACACTCACCACTTCATCTTCATGCCTTTGTCGATGCTGATTGGGCAAGAAATGTTGATGATAGAACTTCTACATCGGGATATGTTGTCTTTCTTGGAGCAAATCCAATTAGTTAGAGTTAAAAGAAGTAGAAGACAATTACAAGGTCTACAACTAAAGCTAAATACACAGCCATTGCCACCACTATTATAGAACTCAATTGGGTTATGATTATGTTGAAGGAATTCGATATCAACTCTACCATAACTCCTATAATATATTATGATAATATCAAAGCCACATACTTATGCGCCAATTTAGTGTTCCACTCATGCATGAAACACATAGTCATCGACTTATACTATGTCTAAGATCAAGTTGTCAGATATTAATTACATATTTCTCATATACATATGACTGATCAACTAGCATACGATCTCACAAAGTCGCTCACCTGTAAAATATTTTTATTGTATCGATCCATGATTAGCATCCTTGACAAAAGCTCAATCTTGAGAGGGCATAATAGAAGATATGATCTCCCAATCACCTGAAAATTTAGACAATGATTCTACTTAATCTTGATAGAGGGAATCTTCTCCTCTAACCTATATAAATATGGCTTATGTTAATGAAATAGCTTAAGGTTTTCTCAATATGTTTTAATCTATCATGAGTGTTATATAAGATGCATGATAATTGTTGTTGTCTTGATGCTATTTACTAGGGAGTTGAGACGACTTGATTCCATCTCAAAAGCACAAGCTTATCCCCGAGACATATATGGTAGTCATGAGAGGTAGTTACAGTGGGGGGAGGTCCTATTGATGTAATCTGGATGTGCTGCTTCTTCGCTCGAGATGGACTCTGCGTGTGACCGAGGTGGTCCAGGCTTCCTTGAGGTTCTAGAGACAAACCAAGGTGTGCTTTGGTTTCATTGAGATTGTTGCACAAGGTGGGATTAGTAGAAATTTTTCACTCCCCTTTTCAGGTTTTGAGGTTGGCTTTTATACTTGGGCAATCATTAGTAGGAGATTGATGGCTCATCTGCCCAGACTCATCTTCCTATAGGGGCTCATTTATGTCGATGGCTAGTTAGTACCTTTCCCTGTAGCGCATTATCAATGAAAGACAATTATAGGGGTGCCATTGATTTGGGTCGATGTTTGTGGGGAATAAGTGAACAACGATTGCTTGCGTCAGGCGATCGAGAAAAGGAGAGATGGACTTCACCACTAGGGATTAATGCTTTCTATGGACAGGCGATGAAAAAAAAGTAGATGGACTTCGTGACTAGGGATGATTAATACACTTTGTGATCGACCCGTGTGTCCTTTCCTAAAATTATATGATCGGAAAGGGATGAAAGATCATTTCCCTGTCATTCGTCTTAAGGTAGGGAGTTGCGTGGGTTCCTCTGCCCACATCACTTTCAAGGTACAGTGGGTTGCTAGATAGGGTGACAGGCCAAAATTGACAACACCTTATTTCTTATTATTAACCAACTTAATTTAATATATATATATATATATATATATATATATTAATGGAGATTAATATAAAGATTCTTATTATCAATTTTTGGGAGTCGAATTAGAGTCGATCAAGATCTTATCTTACACTTCTCTCCGATTGGTATCAGAAAATTACATCACATGTCCAACAAAGCTCTTCCCGTACTCCCATACGTTGGTAAATTCTGATAATTAGGTCCCCGCCAAGTGTGGAGTCCTTCATAATACCGTATGTCGACAATAGGTTTCACATATAATAATAACTTTGCATACTTAGGCCTCACAGGCTTAATGCTAGGCTGTGATATGACTGCACATGTATGCTTGTGCATACAACAAGCATATACAACTGGGTATATTGCATTTTAGAACATTGATAGGTTGTGATCCACAAATTTGGTTATGGTAGTGTGAACAGTTAAAATTGGGGTTGTATGCAATCGCTCCAGGTCCTAAACACCGGCGCATCTGTCGCATCCCTGTTGATTGCGGGGAACCCTGCGATCGTTACTCTTACTCGGTAACATCGACAGTTATATAATAAATTATTGAGGTTCCTATAAATAAGGGTATAACACTTATGTTTTCATCAATCAAGTAAAAAAATATGTTTTAGACTATTAGCCAAAAACTTAGAAGGGTTGATCTCTTATAGTGATCGAGGAGGTTCGATTCTCTCGAAATGATCGTTTATCTTCCCTTTTTTTATCTCCATCCACGATAAAAACTTACAAATTCTTATTAATTAGTATCAGAATGATATTCTTGACGTCTCATTGTTCTTATATTTCACTATCGCCTCTACCATGATCATTTATCTTTTAGAAAATTTTAGGCTCCATAGATTGTGATTATAGAGGATCCGCAAATTTGGTTATGGTAGTGTGAACAGTTAAAATTGGGGTTGTATGCAATCGCTCCAGGTCCTAAACACCGGCGCATCTGTCGCATCCCTGTTGATTGCGGGGAACCCTGCGATCGTTACTCTTACTCGGTAACATCGACAATTATATAATAAATTATTGAGGTTCCTATAAATAAGGGTATAACACTTATGTTTTCATCAATCAAGTAAAAAAATATGTTTTAGACTATTAGCCAAAAACTTAGAAGGGTTGATCTCTTATAGTGATCGAGGAGGTTCGATTCTCTCGAAATGATCGTTTATCTTCCCTTTTTTTATCTCCATCCACGATAAAAACTTACAAATTCTTATTAATTAGTATCAGAATGATATTCTTGACGTCTCATTGTTCTTATATTTCACTATCGCCTCTACCATGATCATTTATCTTTTAGAAAATTTTAGGCTCCATAGATTGTGATTATAGAGGATCCGCAAATTTGGTTATGGTAGTGTGAACAGTTAAAATTGGGGTTGTATGCAATCGCTCCAGGTCCTAAACACCGGCGCATCTGTCGCATCCCTGTTGATTGCGGGGAACCCTGCGATCGTTACTCTTACTCGGTAAACATCGACAGTTATATAATAAATTATTGAGAGCTCATATGAAATCAAGAAAACTGAGGGATAAAAAACGTGAGGTCTCCATCGCTGGTCGCCTCCGCACGTGGTTGCACGGGCATCCTGGGGTGTTTTTTTATGAAATTTTTATTATAGTAATTTTAGTGGCAGTACAGAATAATGTCATCTATTCTGGTCACAATCTCCATCATCTTCCAACGTGAAAGGCATGCTTGAATATTCATATCGTGTCAGCAAAAAAATTAATGATATCAAATCTCATGTCCTAACGTTCACTATCAACAGTGTTGTTATTCTTAGGTCCAAAGCCTATTCTCCATCCCCTCTTCGAATAGCTGGCTTGTACCGTGCTTGTACCGATAACCCCCTCCTCCCTTGAATAGTTAGTTTGTACCCATTTTTTTTTTTTTTTACTCCTTGCTTCCATCAAAGCTTTTTTAATCCCCTCTTCAGTCGCTTGTACCATATTTTCGCTCCAGCATCTCCTCTTGAATAACTTATACCCATTTTTTACTCCCTGCTTCAAAGCCTTTTTCATCCCCTCTTTAGCAAGAAGAAGAAGAAGAAGAAGAAGAAGAGAGATTTGACACCATGGATCTGCTGTCTTCCTTCCCTATGCTTGCATCCTTCCCATTCCTCTTGTTCCTCATCTGGTGCGCCCATCTCGTCTTCTTCAAGGCGCGCCCCACACCCCGTGAGCCCCCATGCGCCGGCTTCGCAGCCCCCAAGTGCTACCCCCTCGTCGGAAACCTCCCCCACTTCATCAAGAACTGCGACCGGTTCCTGGAGTGGTCCACCGAGCTCCTCGTTGCCTCCCCCACCGGCACCGTCACCGTCGCGCCGTTCGTGTTCACCGCCAACCCCTCCAACGTCGAGCACATGCTCAAGGCGAACTTCGACAACTACCCCAAGGGCGGCGACGTCGTCTCCGCCCTCCACGACTTCCTCGGCCGCGGCATCTTCATCTCCAACGGGGAGCAGTGGAAAGTGCAGCGCCGGGCCGCCAGCTTCGAGTTCAACACCAAGTCCCTCCGCGCCTTCGTCTTCGACAGGGTGCGCCATGAGGCCGCCGACCGGCTCGTGCCCTTGCTCCGGCAGGCCAGCCGGGACGGCCAGGTGCTCGACCTCCAGGAACTCTTCGATCGCTTCGCCTTCGACAACATCATCAGCCTGGTGTTCGACCAGGACGCGGACTGCCTCCGGCGGGGGAACGAGGAGGGCGAGCGGTTCTTTCGGGCCTTCCACGTGGCCGCGCACCTCAGCGTTGACCGGTTGAAGCTGCCGCATCCGCTTGTCTGGAAACTCAAGCGCTGGCTCGACAGCGAAGACGAGAGGCGGCTACGGCAATCCACGGCCGTCGTCCACGAATTCGTCGACAAGTACGTGCAGCTGAAAAGGTCAGGCGGTTACACCAGCGGCGGGGGCGACCTCCTGTCGCGCTTCGCGGAGGACGGCACCCGAACGGACGAGTTCCTGCGCGATTTCCTATTGAGCGTCGTGCTCGCGGGCAGCGACACGACGCCCGCCGCCATCACCTGGTTCTTCTATATTCTCTCCTCCAAACCCGACGTCGTGGATCACATACGGGAGGAGCTCCGCCTCGTACGGGCTCGACGCTGCGAGCCCGGCGGGGAGGCGTTCACGTTGGAGGAGCTGAGGGAGATGAACTACCTCCACGCGGCTATCGCGGAGTCGCTGCGGTTGCATCCGGCGGTGCCGCTGCTGCCGAGGGTATGCGCGGCGGACGACGAGATGCCGGACGGAACGAGGGTGCGGCGGGGATGGACGGTGATGTACAACTCCTACGCGATGGGAAGAGCCGAGGTCATATGGGGGAAGGACTGCGGCGAGTACAGGCCGGAGAGGTGGCTGGAGGTGGGGGTGTTCCAGGCGAGGAGCGCGTTCCAGTACCCGGTGTTCCATGCGGGGCCGAGAATGTGCCTGGGAAAGGAGATGGCGGTGATACAGATGAAGGCGATCACGGCGAGTGTATTGGAGGGGTTCGACATGGAGTTGGCGGAGCAGAGGGGAAAGCACGATCTCTCCATATCCATGAGGATGGAGGGAGGGCTTCCCATGAGGTTCCGAGAACGCAGAGCTCTCTGATGGAAACTACTGCGCCAAACGTGATAGGATCGTTGTTGTAGTCCGTTATTGTGCTTGGTTTACTTCTTGTGCTGCTCTTTGTTTGCAAACAATAATTAGTTAGATCTATGTCACGGAGATACGAGTTTCCAAAGCAGGGGGATGACCTCGAAATCATAATCATCGTTCCAAATCAGATAAACAATTAAAAATAAAATCAATTTATGTTGCACGGTCTATCGATTACCATCTTAAATTTTAATACCCTATGATATATTAATTGAAATAGTTTGATAGAATTGAATCCGGAATTAATACTTTTTGTTTTTGGAACTTTAATGGATGATTCTCGACTTCGGAAACGATTATTTTCAAATATAAATAATCTAAAATCGATTTGGATTTTATTTTTAATTTTTGTAAAACTGAAACTGACGAAACTGAAGTCGCCGATTCCCAAAACCATGGTCATCCCTATTCTCGAGCACCATCACACTTCCCTAACACCTATGTCATATTAAATTATTTTAATTAAATGAGTAGTTGTAGTCAAGTGAAATCTTCCATATCACGAGGCATCTTTTCCAATAATAGAACATACGATTCTGTTGTTAAAGAATTTAGCATTTCTAATATATTTTTTGAATTAATCCGGAATTTTTGGAATGATTCCCGACTCCGAATCAGAAACGATTATTTTCAAATGTAAATCATCTAGAATCGATTTGGTTTTGATTTTTAATTTTATAAGAAAAAATGACGAAACTGAAATCGCATATTCCAAAACCATGGTCACCATCATACTTGCTGACACCGATGTCGTATTCCCGAGCACCATCAATACTTCCTGACACCTATGTCATATGAAATTCTTATAATTAAATTAGTATGCTGGACACCATTACACTTCCTGACACTTATGTCATATTAAATTATTATAATTAAATGAGTAGATGTAGTCACGTGAAATCTTTCATGTCACAAGGCATCTTTTCGGGAATAGAACTGATGAGTCTGTTGTTACAGAATTTAACGGTTTCTAATAATTTTTTAAATTAATTTATGAAAAAATAATTTCTTAAAAATATCGTACAAAATAATCATCTTTTGATACGTATGAAATATTGTATATTATTATTATTATTATTCTTAATTTATATTGTTTATGGTATATCCTTCAATTTCTCAAATGAAAATTGGATGATGATAATAAAATTAGTTTTTCAATATAAATCTTAAATAATCTTGGTCATAATTTACTCGAGGGGATGTCGAGATAATCAGATAAATCAGTATATTATATGCTCATCCATATGATGGAGGAGTTGGTCTCATAGTCGCTCGTGTGGAGATACCAATGTTATAGTACAAGTGTTGATTAGAAAATTAGTTTATTAATTGATCCACCTACGGAATGTTGAATGGTTAATGATATCTGACATCAAACAACGGTTCTATAGTCTAAGTAAGTTGTATGTTTGATTCTTAGACTTGAGACACCAAAAATATCTTATTTTAGTACTCTTTTCTTTGATGCTAAACTTACATATTAGATTTGATATAACCGGTTCTTGAAATTGATAGCCAACTTTACAAAAGTAATTAAGTGTCAACAGAGGATCATTTGCTCATAGTATAACAAGAGGATATTTTGTGTATTTCATATAAGGCCTAACAATATCATGTTTGATATATGATCTCTATGATATTAAATGGATGAGGGATTATAAATATATGGTAACTAAAGACAAGTAAGTTTATTAGATTAGATCGTCCATTACCATCTAGGGACTATGACATGATGGTCTAACACGTCCATAGCCGATGAGTTGAGTGAATCGTTATGGGATAACAATTCATTGAGTCAAAATAACCTATTGAGATTAACTTACAACTAGCTCAATATTGGGCCTAGAGGGTCGGTCACACACATATGGTGAATGTTGCAATGAGTAGAGGATTGGATATGAGTTATTAATAAGCCTCTATTTTTTTGGATGAGACCCATCATTCAAATTGAGATTATTAGATAGAGATCTAATAATCCAAGAGGTTCGGGTAATTGGATAGAGATCTAATTCCCACTAAGGCAAGATCCATTAAAGTTTAAAAGGCTTTCTATAAATAGGAGGAAGGGCGGCCAAGAAAGGTGATAGGTTATACTTTTGGTCGCCCTCTCCGATTCTCCTCCCTCCCTTTTCTTCTCAACTGACCACCCCTCTCCTTGGTGCATGAGGATAGCGAAGAAGAAATGAGTTCTTCTATGCTTGTTGTAAGGTGGTGTACAAAAGCTACAAAGAAAGTGTACAAAAGCTGTGTGTTTTCTACGTCGTGAGGGATGAGCATCGCCGCTTCTTCCATCATATAGAAACCACTAGAGAGGAGGGTATCTGACTTTCTTCATCCTCTCATTTGGATCTAAGATTTTACATGGATATACGATCTCCCTAAGTAATACATCTAACACATATTGGTAGAATTTTTCGGTTTTATAGTTTTTCATAAACCAATTATCGAATGATGATTTGATAAACATGGGATACATTTTTGTTTTATTTTTCACTATGCATATGATACTCTTATCAAGTTTTTCAATAGTGGTATCACAGCCAGGTTTATCGAATTGAATCTCAGATTTTAATGATGAAATCAATTAATGAATTTATGGACTAATATACTTTTAAGATGAGTGACGCAGAAAAAACTTTGATCACGGACATGAACCATCGTAGGGCTAATTGTCAAAGTAAGAGAATCAGACATTAGGTTGGAGAAGCATCATATCAGAGATTGGACGTCAGGCCAGAGGATTCATCGATGTGCCAAAGAATGGACTTTGTACCATGAGTTCAAGATATCGGGCTAAAAGGATCAAGTATTATGTCAAAAGTTCAAATGTTGTGGAAAGTCAATATGCTAATAGATCGGGTAATATTCCGAAGGAAAGGACAATGCACTGGATGATCAGATGACATACAAAAATGCTAGACAACGTGTTGATTATGCTAGATATATAATTGAGTGGTTAAAGTCTTGATTGTGGCATTTAGAGTCAAATTAAACTAGTATTGGGTCGAAACCATGCCAACTTGATTTGAACCCATTGGGCTTAAACCAAGGCTGATTTGGGCTTTATAAAAGGATAATTCAGTGACCTGAAATTAGCTTAGACGATGGTACTATCAGGTCTAGGTGGTGGTACTGCCCAAATAGTCAGAAAGCACTATTTATACTTTTTTTAGCATTCCGACAATAGTATCACCTAGACCGATGGCATTACTGTCAGAGCCTAGATTCTCAGGCTTTGATCGACGATAGTACCTCCCGGTGCCAATGATGGTACTACTAGTACCTCGAAAAATTGAGGATTTAAAATTTTGGCTCTAGGGATCTATAAATACTCAATTTATTCTTACTTAATGAAACATGAATAAGGGTGAAACAAAGGGTAAAAAAGAGAGATTTCTTAAGGGTAAAGTGTTATAAACTCTTGAAATTGTTCGAGTCTCTTCCTTCTTGAGTTTCGCGATTATTTTAAAGAGGTGTGAGATCTTGTGTGAAAGAGTTTGTAAAGGTTCTCTCATAATCCTGTTAAAAGGAGAAAAGTTATAACAAGGGTAGTTGATCTTCACATATTGATAAGAAGATCAGCAGTAAAAGCCAATGGTGGCCTCGAGAGAAGAGGAATCAGAAGTGGATATAAGTCGAGAAGATCGAATCACTATAAATCGAGTTGCATTTCCTTTCTTGGTTTTCCTTGTTATTGCTTATTGATTTACTTTACTCACTACTTCTACTTGTTAGAACCGAAATCGGCACTAAGAGGGGAGAGGGGTGAATTAGTGCTTCCGAAAAACTTTCATAGATTTGAAGATTCATTTGAGAAAACTCGTAATGGAAAATCGTTTAAACTTGAAAATGATTGTAGGACTGTAATGAGCTAGTAGAGTACTTTGCAAAGTGATTAAATAATAAAGAAAAAAAGGACACCAATTTTGTAGTGGTTCGGTCATCGTGGCCTACTCTACTCCCGGTTCCTCCTCCATTAAGGTCACTGGCTTCCACTATTGATCTTCTTTCAATGGGTGAAGATCAACCACCCTCTTACAGTTCTATTCTCCTCTTCAAAGGCTTAGGAGATAACCTTTATAAGCCTTCCCTTAAACAAAAAATCACACTTAGAGAAGAAGAAGAGAACTCTCAAATAATTACAACAGTGTTTTCTTAAGTTTTTGTTCAACTTTCTTGCTATCCCAAGCAAGAATACCTGAGGTATTTATAAACCTCAATTGGCTTCACAAATTTGAGCCAAAAAATTAAACACCCTTAGTTTTCAGGGCACCGATGATACCATTGCCAAATATAGCCCAAGATTCTAAGCTCGAGTTGTACTATCACTCGGAATATGTGGTACTATTATTGACAACCGATGGTACCACTGCCTAGGTTTTTTTTAAAAAATATTTTTTGTACTTGAGCTATACCATCTATTGACATGATTGTACCTCCTTCCAAGTCAACGAAATAAGCCTCATATTGGCTCAAATCAACCTTAGTTAAGGCATAATCAAAGCCCAACAGTCCCTTAATTGAGTTAATCAGATTTCTCCCAAAGCTAACTCAAATTGAAACCCTAACTATGATAGTTAAGACTAAAACAATTACAATGCAAGTAATCCCAATTGTTCGACACGTCAATTGTTCATTTGAACTTTTAGTGAACTTATGACGAACTCTCAACAAACTTCAAGTAAACTCTCAGCGATCTTCTGGCAAACTCCTGATGAACTTCCGTCACATCGTTTGAACCTTCGGCATATTCCTCGATTCTTTCGACCCGATGCCGATCTTTGACTCCGGTCCAACGTTCATTTCTTCTTTAATTGTTTTTGCCTTTTAACGATCATAGTTAATCCTGCATCATTTTTCTTAACACATGGGTTAGATCATAAATTCATTAATTGATTTCATCATCAAAATCTGAGATTTAATAATCTCTCCCTTTTTTATTATGACAACCAATTGATGATAGAGTTACCTTAACTCCCTTATCTATGTGTCTTATCGAGATAATACAAACTTGAATTCAAAAGGAATAGTAACTTTGAATTCAAGTGAAACACTTTTGAGCATAGTGATTATATATAATATCTTATATCTGATACCAAAAACAAATCAACATCACTTTGGTCATAACATACATGACACTAAAACATTAAAATTTTTAACCATTTTAGGCACAATACCAAAATAAACCTCAAATTTTTAAAATTATTAAGAGTATTTTGGGAATTTTGGACAAAATGATAGATAATAGAATTTTTTAATTTTCGATGGGCATATTTGTCCTCTACCCTAGGGTGGCAGCCCCTGCGGTGGGCGGAATTGCGTTATGCAGTAACTTGGTCCACAAGCGACCATCACTGTGGGTGGGCGCCATGCTGCAGGCAGCCACCCCTACCTGCATCACACTACAGGCGATCGTTCCTGCAGGCGCCACGCTGTAGGCATCACACTGCAAGCGACCATCCCTATAGGCGCTGCGTTGCAGGCGATCCTAGCCATGGGTGGCCCAACCGCCCTTGCAGGTGGTCACCCCTCACCCATAGGCAATGATGCCTTGGCTTCCAATCTTTATAACAAACACATAGAATAATTTTACACAATTCAATCTCATCTCATGTAGTTTAAAACTAATCTATCGCATGAACAACCTTGGCTCTGATACCACTATTGGAAAACATCAGTAGGAGTATCACATGCACAACGGAAGATCAAAATCATTGTGTAAAGATTGATGCACAAAAAAAATCATAAAATTAAAAATTACATCATGTAAGAGATTATTTACCTAGGGAGATCGTATATCCCTATTTTTTCATATCCGAATAAAAAGGATGAAGGAGGTCAAATGTCCTCCTCTCTACCGGTATCCATCCAATAGATTACTATAGTGATACTCCTCCAATCACAGTCCAAAAACTCACAACTCTTCTGCAGAGGGAGAGGGAGGGAGGAGAACAGGAGGGGACAGCCAAAGAAGCAGCCTATCATCTATGTGTCTCCCCTCCTATTTATAGAGAACCACCAAAAACCTTAGGGTTCTGCCTAGTGGGTATTGGATCTCTATTCAATAATTTCCTTATCCAATAATTTCCTTTGGTCTCTAATTAAGCCCTTGCAAGGAGCCTTATGCAAGAGCTAATTGGTTAGGATCAATTGGCACTGGGAGGTTTGAATTACTATAAGTGCTGAAATCTCGGATTAATAAAAACTTTAATTTGAAGCAAAACCAGAAAGCGAAATCATTTCGTTCAAGTTGAATAAGTGAGCCATAAAACTTTTTAACGAAGCTAAGTTATGATTTTGCTAAAGGAAAGCTTGAATAAGAATATATATAATCAAAAAGCAAAGTTAAGATACACTCATAATTTATAGTGGTTCAACCATAACTTGGCCTACGTCCACTTTTTGAGTCCCCTTCTTCAAGGCTTGCTGGAGTCCATTACTGATCTTCTTCGGGTGAAGGCCAAACCTTTACAAGTATTTCACTTACAACTCATAAGGGAGATCTTTACAAAAATTATAACACTTTTGATCACTCCCTTGCCACCTTTCTTTTTCTTACACACTTATATTGCACTTATAGCATAGTTTTCTTACCCAATTTCTTATGCTTAATGCAAGAAAACTTGAGATATTTATAGACCCCAATTGGCTTCAGAAAATAGAGCCAAAAATTCAAACGTATTTGAAAATTTTGGGTATGGGTGGTACAACCGTCAACGTGGGTAGTACGACCGTCGACATCGATGGTACTACCACCAAAAGCTGCCCTGAAAATAGGGTGGTGATGGTACAACTACCAACTTGGGTGGTACAACCACCGCCTAGGCGGTACGATGATTGCCTGGGTGATATGATCGTCGTCCACAGATGGTACTACCATTGGGAATCTCAAAAAAGTATTTTTGTCCACTTTTCTATTCCCAACTTGTACCTTCAGTTGACCTTTTACCAGGTGAACCAATTGAGCTCAATCTGAGCTCAATCCAAACTCAAATATGGATCCGGTTTGCCTCACTTGAGTTAATTTGGATTCCTTCCAAAATTAACTCTATTGGGACTCGACACCAAATCGATGCTAACTATGACATACCAAGGCATACAAATATAAGCAATTTGACTAACATGTAAAGTGACTTTCGTAACTCCCAGCGATCTTCCCAGCAACCTCCGCCCAACTCCCGACGAGTCTCAGACAACTTCTGTGAACCCCTGACGCATTCCCCGTAAGCTCCTAATCATTTTTGGTGAGCTCTTGACAAACTCTCGACAAGCCCCTGATACCTTCAGCGAGCTTCCAGTGAACTCCCGGTAAGTCCCCGATATATTCGGTGAGCTTTCGGCGATCTCCCGACAAGTTCCCATGACATCGTCTGAACCTCGACCCAATGTCCGAACTTGACTCTGGCCTAACACCTAATTGTATTGTCTTATCGTAGTTAATTCTGTATCATTCATCTCTAACACATATCTTAGATTAACAAACCTATCAATTGATTTCACAATCAAAATCTGAGATTCAATAATCACCCCTTTTTTGATGATGACAACCAATTAATGACGGGAGTTAACCTTTACTCCCTCTATATCCATGCCATAATCCAAATAAAGTAAACTTAAATTCAAGAGAACCAAACACTCTTGAATTCAAGTATCATGATATAACCTTTCAAACAAATTTTCATTAATATACCAAAGATTATCATCAATATATTAAACAATTCAAGTATCATGATATAACCTTTTAAATTCTACTCTTTAAGTCATCAATCATTTCTCTCCCTTTGTTTATCAACAAAAAAAAAGAAATATTCATTTTATTATTTTTTTCTACATGTGTCATCAATGTGTCATTTCTCCCACTTTATCATTAACAAAAAGTGAACTATTGAGCAAATAGACAAATATTTATCATATTTCAAGTTTCTCCTTATTAAGTATTGATTATATATCTAAATATTCAATACATGAAAATTTTATTTCGTTGCTCCCCCTTAGTAAAATAGGATAAAAGGTAGAATTTTCTTATCAAAATTTTTATGCTCTTTTGTGAAGAAGAAACAATGGGGGTACGAAAGCCAAGATCACATCACAACAAAAAGCTTTTAACCTTAATCGTAAATTTCAAAAAGATTATTTTGAAGATGAGCTAAAAAATCTAAAAAATCCAATATTCACTTATGCATTCAACTTATGCAAAATTTCAAATACAATAGCAAATCAAGAAATCCAAAATATAGCAAATCATACATATATATGGTTTAACATTTCTAACTTTCTTCTAATAAGGTCAAATTGTTCTTCATTTAATAGCTTGATGAAGATATCAGATTATTGATGTTTAGTATCAATAAATTTCAAAGATATGACATCAAATAATACATTTGGAAGATATAAAATTATTTCAAATTTTCTTGTAATTAAATTATTCGTCATCCAATGTTAGAAGATTTTTCATATCCAAATTTCTTTTAATCAAATTAATAATTTTGTCTCTCCCTTTGTTATTGTCAAACAGAAATATAATTATTTAATTTTTTTTACATCCATGTTCTAATTATGACCATGAGTATAAAGGAATCATGACTAAAGATAAAATATCAAATGGTAAGTACCAAATGACATAATTTCTTTTAAGAAATAAATCTTTTTTCTTTGTAAATAATGAAAATCAGTCTTAATGGATTAAATAAACTTGATTCATCCAAGATAAATTTTAAAACACATAATTCATTTAGATAATTTTTTAATAAAATATAAGAACGATCTTGAAAAAAATCTCAATTATAATTATTAAGATCATAAATCTCTTTTTTATTTAAAAAAGAAATCAACGTGATTCTTATAAAGGATAAATCAAGTAAAAAAATTAATAAAATATTCATGATAAAACAAATCTCATTTAATTTTTAACTTATCATAAATTTAAGAAATATTAATTTAGTGATAAGATATATCATTCATGAAAGGAAGTCATAAACAAATTGAAAGATATTAATATAAAATCATGAATGTCAAAATACATGATTTAACTTTGACAAATCTCTTCTAAGATGACAAAAAAAATTTTATGAGATCAAATAATAAAAAAATTTTATCTCATATAAAGTTATAAATATCGAGAAAACCAATATGTTGATTGAAACTCTTCTATGATAAGTTGTAAAAGAGACATAGGAGAATAAATAAAAGATCAAGATTGTGATTCATAAAATCTCACGTTATAATTTTAAAAAATTAAAAAGGTAAATCATGATTCATTTGGATAATTTTCTTTAATAAAAGATAAGAATCAAGGTAAACAATCTTGATTTATATGAAGATCTTAAGTTACAATTTTCAAGATTTTAAAATCATGATATGGACAATAACCTTTTTAAGTTTTAAATCATCAAATCATTTATGTAGTTTAAGAGATTTAAAAGATATCACTTTATCTTTTATTGAATGCTTGATAGGATAAAGATATTTTCAAGAGGAAAAATCCTTCTTTTTAGTTGTTTAATGTAATTTGTTTCGAGAATGACTTTATTCATTATCATTTAAAATCAAAAACTATGTTTTATTTAAAAAAATCAAGATCATTGCAATAAAAATTTTCAAATAAGAGCTTTGATTTATCTTAATTCTAATGATTATTCTTTCTTAAGTGAGTCTAATTTTTTAGACTTAGTGAAATGAGTTACCATGCACATTTTATTCTCATTTCAAAAATATTTTCAATTTTTTAAAAAATAAAACATAAAGCATGATTTTTCTCTCCTTTTTATTTTATTCTATACTCAAATTCTAACATTAACAAAGAGATTTTTTTATCACTTGATAAAATCATATTTCATCACTCCTTTTTTTATTTTTCTCTCTATTTTTTTATTTCAATAATAATCATTCAATCATATTTTAAGTCACTTCTTCAACACTAATATTAACATAACGTCATTAAGGTCATTACAATATAAAATTTTCAAATGAGTAAAATATTTTCAAATAAAATCATTTAGTTTATTTTCAACAAGATATTTTCAAACAAAATCTTTTAGTTTATTTCCAATCCAATGATTTTTCTTTGTGAAATGAGTCTAATTTGTTACTAAGAAATTTTCCTTCTCATTTAAAAAAAGTCAACCACATTAGAAAATAAAGCATAATTTCTTATATATATATATTTATTTATTTATTTATATATAAAATTTAAATTTAACATTTAATCGTTTCATTCAATTTTATCTCAAGACAACATACACTCATTTAACTATTACAAGTCAATACAAGCATACAGGCATAATTATCATCAAAATCTCTCTTTTATAAATTAGAATGTGTATAATTTTTCATTAGCTAAAGTTTTTCTTTTTTATATTATTATTCTAATTCATTTTTATACTACCATGCTAATGTTAAAGCAATCTAGATTGATTATAACAATGAATTATCCAAAGATTTGTTATCAATAATCTTATTATTACTTAGGCTAGTGAGCTTGAAAGAGTGTTTAATATCAAGTCATGTGCCTTTAACATCAACTTTTAAAACATTATTTAGTACGCCTACCTTTTTTAGGAGATAACTCTACAAGATAGGGGGTTTTAGTTTAGGTACCCATTTGAGTTTATGTCCCCCATGAAAGGTTCTTCCCATTTTCTCTAATAACTCGAGATTGTTTATGATTTCTTTAGGAACTCAAATTAACTTATGTGGATTATATTTCAACACTTTTAAGCAAATTATATATATCTACGATAAAAATTATATCTATTTTTGAGCAAAAAATATAATGTGTATCTTCTAATAAGGATAGTTGACTTTTATTGAGTGATACTCACAAAGCTAATAAATTTTCTATGAATATAACCCATATTTGTAAGGATCATATTTAGGAATTTATTTTCTATTTTAAAATTTTCTAATGTTTGTTGCCATACAATATTTTTCTTTTTAAGTTCTTCTAATGTTTCACATTTAGAGCAAGAATTATGTGATGGTGATGCATCATGTATTTCTTCAAGTTTACTAGCTAATGATGCATACTTTTTTTAAAGTAGTTTATAGGATTTGTTAATCATTCTAAATTCATCATAAAGCTCATGAAAAATATTTGATAATTCATTAAAAATAAATGAGACATTGGAAGAATCACTTACCTCATTGTTGATGGTCATAAGTGCAAGATTCTTCACCTTTTTTTTTTACCGTGCTTTTCATCTTCGAAGCACCACAACTTCTTGCATTCATAGTAAGAGGTTTTATCTAATTTAAGTTTATTTTTATAATTTTTATTCATTAATTTATCTGATTCATTTGTCAAAGATTCAAAGTTCTCATCACTCGACATTTTACTCGAGAAGTTATATATTGTTCTCAGTTCTATTTCCTTCCTGTTCTTTGGAAGATATAATTCTTCTGTTATTAATTCAGAATCCTTCTTATTTTTTAGAAGGTTTTATTCTTATATTCTAAAAGTAATTTTCTTCATATTCTTTGGAAGGTTTTTTTCTTGTGTTCTCAAAGTAGTTTCCTTCCTATTCTTTGGAAGGTGTTCTTCAAGTTAATTTTTATGAATCATTTTATTTAATGATTCATTTAATTTAGTTGTGCTTTTATATGTGATTTTAGTATATGTCATATAACAAAAGTTGAATCACAAGAAGAAATCGATTAAACTTGTTTTTATTTAAAGCACAGAATAAATCATTAATAGCTTTGACATTTAAAGAAAATATTTATTTTTTCATAATCAATCCAATCATTTGTTGGATTGGTTGACTTCTCAGTTTTTCAACAATACACTATAAATCAAAATCTATCGAAATCACAAAAATTTACATTCAGATTTTCCAAGAGGTGTAGTCGTCCTATTAAACATAAGAGGACTTGTGATACATTAACCATCATTAATGTCATAATAAGTCATTCACTCACTTGGATGTTAATACATATAGCTCTAATACTAACTTTTAGGATCAATTAGCATTAGGTGGAGGGTGAATTCGTGCAAGTGTTGAAATCTCGATTTAATAAAAACTTTTATTTAAAGCAAAACTGAAAATCGAAAGCATTTTGTTCAGTTGAGTAAGTAAACAATAAAACTTTTCAATGAAGCTAAGTTATGATTTTGCTAAAGGAAAGCTTGAATAAGAACATGTATAATAAAAAAGCAAAGTTAAGATATGCTCATAATTTATAGTGGTTCGGCCACAACTTGACCTACGTCCACTTCCCAAGTCCCTTTCATCGATGCTTGTCGGAGTCCACTATTGATCTTCTTCGAGTGAAGACCAAACCCTTACAAGTATTTTACTTACAACTCATAAGGGATACCTTTACAAAAATTGTAACACTTTTGATTACTCCTTTGCCCCCTTTCTTTTTCTTACACACTTATAGCACACTTTTAGTATAATTTTCTTACCCAAGTACTTATTATAAGAAAACTTGGGGTATTTATAGACCTAATTGACTTTAGAAAATAGAGCCAAAAATTCAAACATATCCGAAAAATTTGAGTGTGAGTAGTACAACCGTCAACGCCAATGGTACTACTGCCGAATGTTACTATGAAAATAGTGCGGTGATGATACAACTATCGCCTAGGTGGTACGACTACTACCCACCGGTAGTACTACCATTGGGAATCCCAAAAAAGTGTTTTCCTCTACTTTTCTATTGTCGACTTGTACCTTCAATTGACCCTTTACTAGGTCAACCAATTGAGCTCAACCTGAGCTCAATCCAAACTCAAACATGGACATGGTTTGTCTCACTTGAGTTAATTTGGATTCCTTCTAAAATTAATTCAATTGGGACTTGACACCAAACTGATGCTAACTACGACATACTAATGCATATAAATATAATCAATTTGACTAACATGTCAAGTGACCTTTCCAACTCCCGGCGATCTTCTCGGTAACCACCAGCGGACTCTCAGTAAGTCTCGATTATCTTCTAGCGAATCTCCGATGCATTCCTGATAAGCTCTTAATCACCTTTAGCAACCTCTCGACGAACTCTTAGTAAGCCTCCAACACCTTCGGCGAGTTTTCGACGAACTCCTGGCAAGCCCCTGATACTTTTGGTGAGCTTCCGGCGATCTCTCGACGAGTTCCCACTACATCATCTGAACCTTGATCCGATGCCCAAACTTGACTCCAACCTAATATATGATTGTATTGTCTTGTCTAGTTAATCATGCATCATTTATCTCTAACACATATGTTAGATCAACAAACCTATCAATTGATTTTATCATCAAAATATGAGATTTAACAATTGGATCTCTATCCAATCCTTTATTTGCTTAAGCATCTACTATATGTGTGTGACCCTCTAGGCCTAATAACGAGCTGGCCTGGCCGTGAGTCACTCCTGTTAAATCTCCTTTTGATATATTGAATTATTATACTCATAAGAATTCACTCGACTCATCGACTATAGACGTATTAGATCATTACGCCATAGTCTCTAGACGGTACATATGGATGAAATCTATCTGACCTGTCTGTCTATAATTATCGTGTATCTGTAGTCCATCATCCAACTAACATCCCAAAGACTATATATCGGATATTGTACTATCAGACCACATACAAAATTCATTCGAATCTGGCTCTAATCGGATTCTCTAGGAGAACTTCTTCTCTCTCAATCTGAATAACCATAGCCAGGGATTTGTCGAAGCAAGCACACATGGCCGTGAGTGGATGATCTTTTATTGACACTCAATTATCTTCGTAAAGTTGGCTACCAATCCCAATAACAAACTGTATGAGATCTGAAAATTTTCAAACCTGTAAGTCCGATATAAAAAAAATGAGTACTCAAATAAGGCATCATTGGTGTCTCAAGTCTAAGGACCAGATACACAACTGTGACTGAAATCACCGTCTGACATTAGGTATTATTACCTATACAACATTTCATAAGCGGATCAATCGGTGAACTTATTCTCCAATGAGCACTTGTATTGTATCCTTAGTGTCCCCGTAAAAGTGGCTATGAGACCAACCGCCTCCATTATATGGATGGGTATATAGTACATCAGTCTTTATCTCGATGTCCCTATCGAGTAACATATGATAGTGATTATTTAGGATCTGTGTTTAAAGGCGAATCGATCTTATTATCGTGATCTCATCACGATCTAATTCTCATTACATACAACTAAGAAAATCATAATATATATGTGTAACAGAGGGATCGCTACCTTTCATAACTTATGAAAATAACGAGGGATCCTTTTGATTCCTATATTATAATCTAATTACATTAGATATACCACATAATAATCATAAATGATAAGATTTCTTTTCCTTTGAGAAATAAACTATTGATTGTGGATTATCTATAAGATCATTGACAACAATATCAATATTATGTGGGAGTTCATTAATTATTATTTTATTATTCACCTTTATCAAATCATTCAATGATCTGAATAACAACATATATTTCCTTAATATCAAAATTAAATTTTGAGATTTTCACTCCTACTGATTCCCTATTTTTTAGGAATCTTATATTACTAGATTCATATTGTGATTATGTTAGGACCCTAGTTAAGTCGAGTCCTAGTCGATTGAGTCGAGTCCTTAGATTATGCCCTATTGGCTAGCCTAGACCTGATATTAGGTTGGCTATGAGGAGATTTGAGTCTATTGTAATAAATCAGCCCAAATCCTAATAGGGTTAGGATTCGATTAAACTGGAGTCGAGTTAGGAATCGGAGTTGGGTTTGAGTCGAAGTCAATCAAGTCAAGCTTGTAATCAACCTAAGGGGCGGCCCACCTTGATGAAGGAAAGTCGACTAAGTTGAGAGGAAGTGGCTAGGGTTAGAGAGAGAAGGAGTTTCACTTAGATAGAATCCTCTCTATGGTTGATTAGGAGTTAAATTAGGATTTAGAGTCTCAGTTTACTTGGAGTAGGAGTTTCACTAGAAGTTGGAGTCTTCCATTAGGGAGGAGTCTTCACAGAGTAGGAATCCTATTAGGATTAGAGTTTTGAAACCTTATATAAACACTTGTAGCCACCACCTTTTTTATCATGAATACGATGAATATTACTTCAGCCATTATGCCGAATACCTTAAAGGAGGGAACCCCTATAGTGTTCCAGGAGGCCGATCCCCTAAAGAGATAAAATCTCAAGTTTAGAATCCACAAGGGTTCTAACAAATTAAAGCAATAAGATACATACCCCTTTGAACTTTACTGAATAAATAATAAAATATTTAAAAATAGTTATTAAATTTAACTTTTATATGAATTAAAGATCATTATCTCTATAGGACAATCTCAAATATGTAAATATCTTAAGTTGGATTTTCTATCAGTTCATAACTCAAAAGAAGTTAATAAAATTAATTTATTAGGAATCCTATTCAAGATATACATAATCGTCCTTACAGCTTCTCACCACATTGATTTGAGTATAGAAGAATAATTCATCATGCTCCTAACCATATCTATAAAAGTATGATTTCACCTTTTATGAATCCTACTTTATTGTAGCATATATGTTGGGAAACCTTAATAGAGCATCACATGTGTAATGTAAAACAAAAATAGAACTAATTTACTAATAATAATATTTGGTCGTCCTATGATGATTGATGCACGAAAACTCATAAAATTAAAAACTGTGCATCACGTGTTAGATGTTTTACTTGGGGAGATCGTATACTCTGAAATTCTAGATTTGTGGAGTAGATAAAAAAGATAAGATGTTCTCCTCTCTAGCGGTGATCCACACGACAGATGGTGCGGTGATGCTCCTCCTTTCGCAACATGATCTTTACTCTCCTTTACGTACCATAAAGCTACATGAAACCCTTCTTACTTTCTGCATACCCCAAATAGGATTGTTGGCTGAGGAGGAGAGGGAGGGAGGAGAATAAGAGGGGGTGGCTAAAATAAGTCTAGCCTCTGACACCTTTGGTCCTCTCCTAATTATAGAGGTCTCTTGTCACTTAACCCTAATGGATCCAATCCTATTAGGCACTAGATCTATGTCCAATTATCCAAGTCTCTTATATTAGTCGATTTCTACCTAATAACCTCTTATTAGCTCTTATTGGATCTCATCCATGAGGCTCAACGAGTATCTCATATTCGAACCTCTACTTGTCGTAACATCTACCATATGTGTGTGACTCCTCTATGCTTAATATTGAGTTAGCAATGAGTTGCACTTATCAAAACTTATTCTGGCTTATAATTCCTTCTGACTCAATAAATTATTATCTCATACCAATTTACTCAATTCATCGACTATGGACATACTAGGCCATTACACCACAGTCCCCAAACGATATAGGGTGATCTAATCCATTAAACCTATTTGCCCTCACGTATCATATACCTATAGTCCCTTATCCATCTAATAACCCAAACACTGTATATCATGTTAGGATCAATTCTCAAGTTATAAAAATCTCATTTTAAATAATATGAAAACATATAATAAGAGATTTTGATTCATAAAAGATTAAAGTTATAATTCCAAGAAATTAAAATCACGATATAGGTAAATAACTCATTCAATTTCAAAATCATCAAGGTCACTTTCAAAGGAAATAAATATACTTATCGATCTCTTGAAATGCTAGTGATTTCCTTTCTCCCTTTTTTGATTATAAATAATGAAAATGAGTTTTAGGATATTAAATAACCTTAATTCATAAATCCTAAGATATATAATTAATTTAGATAGATTCCTTTTTTAATAAAATGCAAGAACGATCTTGATAAAAAGTTCCAACTTATAATTGTCAAGATCATAAATCTCCTTTTTATTAAAAAGAGAGAATCATAGTGATCAATAACGTGATTCTCATAATGTGTAAGTCAAGTCAAGAAATTAGGAAATATTCATGATAATACAAATCTCTTTCAATTTTTAACTTATCACAAATTTAAGAAATACTAATTTTGGTAATAAGTTATGTCATTCATGAGTTTTAAAATAAGTCATGTCAAGAAAGATATTGATATCAAAAGATATTCATGAATACTAAAAGACATGACTTAATTAAATAAATATCCTCTTATATGATAAAATAGAATCTTAAGAGATCAAAGAAGAGTCTTCATTCATAAAGATATCATATATCTATGAAACATCAAGTTTTCAAGAATATGGTTCATAAGAATATTTTTAAGTTTTATTTTCTAAAATTACCAAAATTATGATAATAACTTATTCAAATTCAAATCATCAAAGCATCAAAATCACTTTCATAGGTTAAAAGATTCATAAAAATAACATAATTGATTCATTAATCTTTTTTAAAAAATTTATAAGATATAGAAATTTTCCAAAAAATGTATTCCCTTTTTATTTCATACAAGCATGCCTAAGCCAAATAAAAATATACATTTTAATTTAAAACCGAAAAAGAGCTTTCATTATGGCAAAGATCAGTAAGTCATAAATCACAATGATCATCATGCATAATTTAAAAATATAAATTTATTAAGTATAATCACTATGCATTATTACATTATCAAGTATGATTTCACTGAATATAAAGCATCTTCAATCAAAATAAAAAAGCAATATGAAAATCATCAAGATATACATTACATTGTTTCTTAAAAGCATACATAAGATTTATCTTAAGCATTTAAGTCTAACATTTTATTCCTTTATCATAAGACATGTAATTTTCATGATCAATATAATTTTTTAAAATCACTAGAAAATGAAGCATGATTTTTCTCTCACTTTTCTATATTATTCTATGCTCAAATTCTATCATTCAATAATAATCATTTATCATATAACCCATACACTATCATAACATTTAAATCATGTAACATGTGAATCAATCATTCAATAATGATATTTTACTTAGCCAAAAACACCATAATATTTAAATCATTTAATGTTAACCTTTGCATTTAAATTAATAATATTCAAGCTAATGATTTTGAATCTATTATTTAATCATAATCAAAAGCTCATTTATATAAATTTTAATATATTTTTTAATAATTAAGGTTCTTTGGTTTTATACTTATATGTTCTAATTATGCATCATCAAGATTAATTATATAATGATGAACTATTTTTAATAAAAGGATTTGTTATAATAGAAACAATGATCATTAAGCTTCAAACATCTTGATTCAAATAATTTTTCTTATTTTTGATATTTTGGCTAGAAAACTTGATAAGTAAGTTAGATCTCAAGTCAAATGGCTTGAGCATCCACAATATATCATTATATTTTGCTTCTAGCCTTAGTTTAGTGACAAATCTATAAAAAAGATTTAGGTACCTAGTTTACAATGGGACCTATATGAATAAATTTATCTTTCTTATCTAATGGTTTTTGGTTATTTATTGTTCCCTTAGGAACCCAAATTAATTTGTGAGGACTATAATTTTTTAATGGACATTTGTAAGTCATATGTCCTACTCTATCACAAAAATTATATTTAATTTTTTGTGAAAAATTTAAAGTAGGTCATTTAACAAAAATGGTTAGCTTTTGTTTAGTGTTACCAACAAAGCCTATACCCTTTCTTGTATTATCATAACCCTTATTAGCAAGGATCATATTAAGGGATTTATTTCCTATTTCAAATTTTTCTAACATTATCTTAAGCATAATATTTTCTTCTTTAATGTTGTCTAGTATTCACATTTAGAACAAACATTGTATAATGGTAAAGTATCATGCAAGTTTTCATGTTTGGTGCATGTATTATGTGATGGTGCTTCTTCATGCATTTCATCAAGTTTAATAACTAGTGATGCATGCTCTTCCTTAAGCAATTTATAGGATTTGCTAATCTTTCTAAATTCATTATAAAGTTCATGAAAAGAAAGTAATAACTCATCAAAAGGAAAAGAGCTTTTGGATGGGTTACTTGCCTCATCATTGTTGGCCACGAGCGCTAGATCTTCCACTTTTTATTTTTATTATGCTTTTCATCTTCGGTGCACCACAACTTCTTGCGTTCATAGCAAGAGTTCTTGTCTATGATTTTAAGATTATTTTTAAGGTTCATATTCATTAATTTATTTGGTTCATTTGTCAATGTTCAAGTTAAAGGTCCTCATCACTCGAGGTTTCACTCGAGGAGTCATATGTTAAGCTCAGTTCAAATTTCTTCTTATTTTTTGAAAGGTATTCTTCATATTCATTTTTGTAAGTCTTTTCATTTAACGATTCATTTAGATTTAGTTTAATTTCATGTGTTAATTCTAATGTATACTAAATCTCTAAAGCTGAATCACAAACGGAAACTTAATTAAACTCATTCTTGTCAAGAGCACAAAATAAGACATTTATAACTTTTGCATTTAAAGAAAATTTCTTCCTCTCCATATCATTTAGCTCATTTATTAGCTTAGAAAATTTTTCAAATCCACTCTTGATAATATTTCATAAATCAAGACCCAAAGAGATAAGAAAAATATGCATCCTTGTCTTCCAATATATGTAATCCGTCCCACTGAACATGGCAGGATATAAGATAGAATGTCCTTCATTCATGCCAAAATAAGTCATTTACTCAAGTGAGTATTAATCTAATAAGTAACTATCGTGCTCTGATACCAATTGTTAGGATCAATTGGCACTAGGAGAGGGGGGGTGAATTAGTGTAAGAATAAATTTTTATTTTAATGAATACTCTTATTTGAAGCAACATCAAAAATCCAAAGATTTTTCGTTCAAGTGAAACTAGTGAGTAATTAAAATAAGATTGCTAAGTTAATTGCTTCTAAATGACTTAAGAAGGAATAAGCAAATCCAAATGATAAGCAAGTAAAATGAAAATGCTTGACTTGAAACTTCACTTTTAAGGAGTAAGTAAATCGAAAACTTAAACACAAATTAGTAAGTAAGGAAAGCAAAAGAACTCACAAGTTTTATAGTGGTTTGACACTAACGGCTTATGTCCACTCCCGAGTTCTCTTCCTTGAGGCACAATGGTGTCCACTATCAATCTTCTTTAGGTGAAGACCAAACCCTTACACTTTGCTTTACAAGAAAGACTCGAGAATTTTTTAACTCTAAGCTCGCACTCTTACCTCTTTTCTTTTTCTTACAATCCACACAAGTTTTTCACATAATTTTATCCCTCAAATTATTAGAAAAAACTTATGCTAAATGTAAGAAAACTTGAGATATTTATAAACCTCAAATGGTTTCAGAATTTGGATCCAAAAATCAAACATACCCGGAAAAACCAAGTATAAGCAGTTTACCCGTCGACCAGCGTGGCTCAACCGCCCGAATACCAGGGTATGGGTGGTTTACCTGCCGGCCCTGGGCAGTTTACCCACCGTTAGTTGCCCGAAATCATGGGCGACGGTAGTTTACCTGTCGTTTACTAGCGGTTTACCCATCGAAATCTCCGTAAAAGTGGTTCCCTCCACTTTTTGAATTCCAGCTTGAACCTAATGTTGACTAATTTTTTGGTCAACTAATTGAGTTCAACCAAACTCATAGTGGACCAAGTTGCCTCATTGAGTTGATTTGGATTCCTTCCAAATCCAACATAATTATGACTCAAACCCTAACTATAACTCAATAATTATCACTCTTAATGACTAATCAAGCTAATACAGGACCTAACTCTCGCCAATCTGACAGCCTCCAACATATTTGCGGCGAGTCCTATGGTCTTCTTTAGGTGATTTCCCAATATGTTCCCAGCGAGCTTCCCAATCCCTTCGATGAATTTCCTAACAAACTTCTGGTAAGGTCCCACTACATCGTCCAAACTCGACCCAATGCCCAAGATTGATCTTGTCCTATCATCTGGTTGTAACTCCATTGCTCCTATCATAGTTAGACCTACACGATGCTAACTATAACTTACTTAATTATAATCATAAATGACCAACACATCCACGTCAAGACCTTCCCAACTCCCGACAAGTATTTCGACTACCCCCGACAATCTTCCGATGAATCTCGGTCTTCTTCTAGTGAACTCCCTTACACCATCCTAGCAAACTCTCGATACATATGGCAAGCTCCTGACGCACTCCTGGTGAGTTCCCAACCATATCGTCCGAACCCCTACCCGATACATGGACTTAACCTTGGCTAATCCTGATTATTTAAATTCTCTTTTGTCGTAGTTAATCCTACATCAATCAACTCTAATAATCTTATTAGATCATTTGTCCATCAATTGATTTCATCATCAAAATCTGAGATTCAACATATTGGGCATGGTATTTTAGGTTTTATATAGAATCTTTTCGAGTCTCACTTTAATTGGATTCTCCTGAAGAACTTTTTCTTTCTCAATCTGAACAATCTAGCTAAGGATTTTCCTAAGTGAGAATATATGAAATATTTCTCTCGTGATACCGAGAGTGGATGATCCTCTATTGACACATAAGTACCTTCGTAAGGTTGGTTGTTATTCTCAATAACTAATTATACTATGTCTAGAACTTTCAAACCCATAAGTCTGGTATCAAAGAATGAAATACTCAAATAAGGCGTCTTGGTATCTCCAGTCTAAGGAATAGATACATAACTAGGACTACAGAATCATTGTTTGACAATCAAGTATCATTCCCTATCCAGCATTTCGTAAGCAGATCAATCAATGTACTCATTCTCCAATGAGTACCTGCACTATATCTCTAGGGTCCCCACACAATCAACTATGAGATCAACTACCTCCATCATAATATATTAATTTAATAATAATATAAAGTAAGATAATATTATTATATTAATAATCAAAAAGAGCGCATAATATATCATATGTGGTATCACTCACGTAATTAGTTTGTAGGGCACCTATGAGTAGCAACATTTAGTAAATCATGAATCTAACAAAAGAACTAAAATTATGATTAGATAATATAAAATTATCATCCTTGTCAGATATAATAATTTTGACTTTTCTATCTAATTGTCTATTAACTTTATTTATATACACTTAAAGGTATCATAAACTTTAGATTTTATATAAATTAGATATATATTATCATATCTCAATAGGTTCTCTGTAAGGTGATAAAATATCTCTATTTAATATGACAGAAATATGGAGTCACCCGCAGATATAAGCATAATCTCAAGGAGTTTATGAAACTATATTTTATTTTATGTAAACTTAATATTCACATTAATTTTATATAGATCATCATACATAATTCAAAGATGAACTTTTATTACATCATACTAAGTTTACGACTACCAAGAGAAAAACAATATCATGACAATTCTAGATAAATAACCTAAATTTCTATAATTGTAAGAATATAACTTATAATCTCAAGATCCATCAAATGAATTATCTCTTTCGCTTTAAGATAATTTATTATATTGATAAATATTTTATTCTCTTTTTATTTTATATTAAAACAAATATCTATTATTAGTAATATATATTGAAGCATCATAATTAATCCATCAAGTCTTTTAGAAAAATATACAAATGCCAGAATTATATTTTTTTTTGTTAAAACCAAATCTTATAATCTTCTTCACATGACCTTCTTTGTCATAAAAGTAGCACTTAACTATAAAGATTTTTCCTTCTATGAGTTTATATAATATTTATTAACTTAAGAGATTTACGTTGTAACTTTCTTTTATTGTTACCAACTTCTTAAGTAGTATCAAAATATTATGAGTCTTTTCTATTTTAATCTTGATTCTTTATAAACATATATACTAGTCGGCTCATTTAAGTTTCACCTATTCTTTATTTTATTATAGCAAATTTTAAATGAGTCAAATGAGAAAGAGAATTAAGAATAAATATAAGAGAAATAATTCAATTACAATCATACTGAATGTTGTTGAGCTTATGGCTTTGTTAGCTATATTATGAATATAATCTTAGATTTTTCAAATGTTATTATTTAAATTTCAGTTAGTTTATCTATTAAGGTATCGGCTAATAACTTATCAATAAATTTAATTTGATATTTAAATATTCTTGTGCATTAGTTGTAGACTGTAATGAAGTGTAAAAATTATTAATAGATATCACAAAATTAAGTATTTTAGACCTTTCTCGATCAGTTATTTCAATTATATATTTCGTAGAACTTTTAGGGTTTATGATCCTTTCAACTAATATGATCAATTAATAACACACCAAGTATAAATTATATATACTCATGCCATTTAATTCAAAAAATATAGGGACACTTATAAGAATATAATGAAGAAAGTATCATTGTAATAATATAATATTATTACTTTAAGTTTTTAAGATAAAATTAAACTATTGATATCATCTCTATTTCACCTTTGTATTAAATATTGATATATCTAGTATTTATATAAAATATTATATGGAGAACTGATACTATCCTTATGGAATAGTATTGTTATTTTTGGATATACAATTCTAAACTGTAAGAATATCGGAACAGTATCATTCTACCACATCACATAATTTTTCAAAATATATTCTCCTCTAGGATTATCTAAATTTTATAATCATATATGCTTTTGAATATACTATTTTAATATCATTTAAGATTAATTTTTTAATATAATTTTATAAGTTATTAGTCTAGGTCAATGACTATAAGATCAATATAATAATATAAAATATAGTTTAAAATATTTTATAAATGATAAAACTTATATTATAATTTATATCTCATAAGTCTTTCATCCCAAACCACTTTGGGAGTTACCCGCTAGAAAACACTTAAGGATATGAGTGATAAATAATATTCACCAATTTTTAATCTAATTTATGTCAAAATAATTTAATAATATAATAATAAATATAATAATTATTGAACATTAATCAACATAAAGGAAAAAAGGCATATGATAACTATAATAATGATGAAACCTAAATATATCTTTATGTAAAGTATATATATTATTTTATAATTTCAAACATACATATGTTAACCGAATAAATACTCATGAGCATTGGATTCCATTTATCACATGCAAAAAATAATCAATAAATCATATGAGAAAACTATAAAAAAATTCATAATTTATATTTTTATTAATTTTGTATAAAACCCTTATACCAGTCAAGCTTATATAATTGTACAAGCCTAGAATTAGACTAAATATCATCCTAATTAAATTAGTCAAAAATTAAAATTGATCAAAATGAAAAATGTATCTTTTTTAAATTCAATCAAAACTTGATTGATCGAATCTAAGTAATCAAGTAATAAAAGTACTATTATCATCAAGTTTGATTAAAGTATTTGATTAAAATAAATGTAATTAATTAATTTTATAGTTGAGGACATATATTAAAAGTTTAAAATTTCATAAGGGTAAAATTATACTTTTGATAAAGGATACATGGAAAAAATTGATTTATGAAGAGAAATTGAATAAAAGGACATTATTTGGAATTCTTGTATTTTAGAAGGCTAGAAGTGTACTTTTTGGGACAACCTTAATTATCCCTTTCTGCAAGCGACCACCGCTGTGCATGTGGCGACGCAACCACTGTTCACGACCACGCACCGTGCGAGGTTCTTTGCTGGCACAGTCACTATCGTACATGTTGGAAAACTTTATCAGAGCATCATATGCACAACAAAAAACAAAAAACAAAAAACAAAAGGTCTCTCACGTTTATCATGTCGTCGTGCGATTATTGGTGCACCAAAAATCGTAAAATCAAAAATTTCTATATAGCATGTGTTAGATGTTTTATCTAGGGATATCGTATATCCACAAAAACTTAAATCAGTAGGCACAGATGAGGGAAGTCAAATGTCCTCCTCTCTAGTAGTATCCACATGGTGGATCAATGCAATGATGCCCCTCCAATCGCAGTGCAAAAACTCACAATTTTTATGCACCTTCATCATAGTTTTTGTACACCACCTTACAGTGAAAGTGGAAGAACTCCTTTCTTCTTCGCTATCCTCACATACCAGGGAGAGGGGCAGTCGGCTGAGAAGAGAAGGGAGGGAGGAGAATAGGAGGGGCAGCCAAAGGTGCAACATATCCCCTTTCTTGGCTACCCCTATCTTCTATTTATATAGAGACTCATTAAACTCTAATGGATCATGCCTTAGTGGATATTGGATCTTTATCTAATTATCCTTATCTCTTGGATTATTGTTAGGATCAAAGCGGCACTAATAGGGAGGGGGAGGGGGAGGGGGGGAGGGAGAGGGTGGTAAATTAGTGCTTATGAAAAATTTACATCGATTTAAGTTTTCACTCAATAAAAACTATATCAGAAATATATTTAAGTGTAGAGATATTTGTAAGAGTGCAAGCAAAGATAGTAGATAGTTAAATAAGAAAGCAATGAAGATAAAGAGCAAAGAAGTGGAAGTAAACTGATTTTATAGTGGTTCGGTATCGTAACCTACATCCACTTCTGATTCCTCCTCTGTTAAGGTCACCGACTTCCACTATTGATCTTCTTTCAATGGGTAAAGATCAACTACCCTCTTATAACTCTATTCTCCTTTTACAAGTTTAGGAGATAACATTTTCAAGTCTTTAAGCTCTCCCTTAAACAAAAAACTACACAAGATAAAATAAGGAGGAGCTCTCAAAGAATTACAATAGCATTTTTAAACAAGGTTTTTGCTCTTATAGGCCCCAAATGGCTTCAATATTGGAGCCAAAATTCAAATTTTAAGAGTTCCCGAGGTGCTAGTCTCAAAGATTGTGTTCTTGTACTGCCAGTTTGGGCAGTACGACCGCCTGACATAGTCTAGGAGACTGTGTTTGGGTGATTCAACTACCTGACACACCTTTGAAGACTGTGTCATCTTGGAGACCGTGTCTTCGAAGATCGTGCCTTTTTAAATACTAGGTTATTGAAATGACTTTTATAATAAGTCCAAATCAATCTCAATTAAAGCTTAATGACCTTTTAATTGAGTTAGTAAAGCTAACTCTCATTATGATGCTAACTATGACACTTAAAACACAATCTTCATTGTCCTTATCAATTGATCTCTCGGTGAACTTCCGGTGAACTCATGGCATCCTTTTAGTGAACCCTTGGCGAGCTCCTGATTTCTTCCGGCAAATTCCCGATGAATTCCCAGTATTCTTCCAGCGAGCTCCCAATAACCTGTCAGCGAACTCTCGATGAACTTCTTGATAAACCTCTAGTGAGTTCTCGATGAGCTCCTGACAATATTATTTGAACCTCGGCCGACCTCCAGTAAACTCTCAGTGAGCTCCCATTGCGTCGTCTGAACCTTAGCCCAATGCTCGAACTTAACTTCAGCCCAACATCTAATTGTAATGCTCTTTACTGTCACAGTTAATCCTACATTATTTTTTTTAACATATAAGTTAGATCATAAAACCCATCAATTGATTTCATCATCAAAATCTGAGATTTCACAATCTCCCCCTTTTTGATGATGATAATTAATTGATGATAGGAGTTAACCGTAACTCCCCCTATGTATATACCATAGGATAAATAAAATAAACTTGAATTCAAAAGCACTATCACTTTTGAATTTAAGAATTTTGACCATTTTTACAATTTAACCATACATGATAAATTTTTAAAAAATTCATTTTCTTGGTATCACATAAAAATTTTAATTATTATGTTTACAAGATAACCATATCATCAATTATTATACAATATTCATTTCAACCATTTGAAAGATCTCAAAATAATTATCTTTCTTATATCATCAATTATGTCATTTCTCCCCCTTTATCATTAATAAAAAAAGAAAATGCTCAATTATATTTGAACAATTTTTTTAAAAAAACTTTATCACAACATTTAGCACATAAAGAAAGGAAGTTAGTCCATTACTCCCCCTTAGTAAAATAAGAAGAAGTCCAAAGTTAAAATTTAATTTATTTTTCTTTATAAAACAAAAAGAAAGATAAAGATAGAATTTTATACATCATAAATGTCACATCATTTTTTTCTCTCTTTGTAAATATCAATTACAAATAGAATCATTTCAAAAGAGAGGTCAAAAAGCTGAGAAGCCCAAGAAAACTATAAGAGCTATTCATGTATTCAAGTTCATCTCATGTAAATTTTAAGTAAAAACTCAAGAAATCTAAAAAACGTAGCAAATCATATATTTGGACGGTTTGACATTCCTTACTCTCTTATAATAAAGTCAAGTTATTCTTCATTTAATGACTTGGTGAAGATATCAGCCAATTGATGGTTAGTATCAGTAAATTCCAAAGATATATTATGATTATTTATATGATCTCTAATAAAGTGATGCCTAATGTCAATATATTTAGTTTTTGAGTGTTAAATGAGATTTTTAGTTAAACATATTACACTAGTGTTATCACATTTGATAGGAATATTTTTCAAGTGAATTCTATAATCTTCTAAAGTGTTTTTCATCCAAATGACATGTGCACAACATGCATTAGCTGCTATGTACTCAGCTTCGAATGTAGATATATTTTGTTTCTTGGAAGACCAATAAACAAGAGCATGTCCTAAGAATTGGCATGTTCTGATTGTACTCTTTCTATCTATTCTACAACCTTCAAAATCGACATCCGTATAGGCAAGCAAATTAAAGTTTTTAGACTTAGGATACTATAATCCTAAATTAGAAGTTCCTTTTAAATATCTAAATATTCATTTAACTACTTTAAAATAAGAATATTTAGGATTGGACTGAAACCTTGCACACAATCCAACACTAAACATAATGTCCGGTCTAGTAACAGTTAAATACAATAAACTATATATCATTCATCTCTATATTTTTTAATCAAAATTTTCACCTTTATTATCTAAGTCTAATTTTGTAGAAGTTCTCTTTGGTGTGTTTATGGCCTTAGTATTGTCCATATTAAAATGTTTTAACAAATATAAGGTATACTTAGTTTGACTTATAAAGATACCATCATTTAATTATTTTATTTGTAATTCTAAGAAAAAAGTTAATTCACCCATTAGGCTCAGTTCAAATTCGGGCTCATACTCTTGGCAAAAGATTCACACAAAAATTCATTTATTGAACCAAAAATAATATCACCAACATAAATTTAAATAACTAAAAAATTATTTTTAAAATACTTAAAAAATAATATAGTATCAACCTTACCTTTCAAAAAATTATTTGAAATAAGGAAAGAGCTAAGTCTTTCATTTCATACCAAGCGCTAGGAGCTTGTTTCAATCCATAAAGAGCCTTAGATAATTTGAAAACATGATTCGAAAAAAGATCATTTTTAAAACCGAGAGGTTATTCAATGTAAACTTCTTCGGAAATGAAACTATTAAGAAAATTACTTTTGACATTCATTTGAAATAACTTAAAATTCTTAAGAGACAAAGGTAAGGAGCATACTTATGGCTTCAAGTCTAGCCACAGGAGCAAATGTCTCTTCATAATTAATCCATTCTTCTTGGTTGAAACCCTTAGCCACTAATCTAGCCTTATTTCTAACCATGATACTATTTTAATCTTGCTTGTTTCTCAAGACTCACTTAATACCAATTACTAAATGGTCATTAGGTCTAGGAATAAGCTCACACACCTCATTTCTCTTAAATTGGTTTAACTCTTTATGCATTGAAATAACCCGAGAATTATCTTTTATGGCTTCCTCAATACATATTGGTTCAATTTGAGATAAAAATATGATGTTAGCATAAAATTTTTAAATGATAAACGAGTTTGAGCACCTTTTGATGTGTCTCCTACTATTAACTCCTTAGGATGAGAATATACATACTTCCATTCCTTGGGTAAAAATTCCTTAGAAGTAGATACATCCAAATTGTTTTGGAGAAGAGGTTTATCATTCAAATTTAAAGTAGTAAAATCAAAATCATCATCAAAATTAATTTTCTTTAATTTGGAACCTCATTAAAAATAATATGGATGGATTCCTCAATTACTAGAGTTTTTTATTAAAGACGCAATAAGCTTTTGAAATTAAGGAATAACCAAGAAATATACTTTCATCGGATTTTACATCGAACTTTCCGAAGGTATCTTTTTCATTCAAATCAAACATTTACAACTACATACCTTGAAATACAAGATATTTGGTTTTTATTATTTCATAATTCATAAGGAGTTTTGGAGAGTAATGATCTTACGAGAACCCTATTCATAACATAGCATGTCGTATTAAGGGCTTCAGCCCAAAAATATTTGGTAGGCTATATTCATTTAACATTGTTCTAGTCATTTCTTATAAGTTTATATTTTTTTCTACTACTATATTTTATTGTGAATTTTTAGGAGTAGAGAAATTATGATTATACCCATTTGAGTCACAAAAATTTTAAAAATTATGATTTTGAAACTCACTATCATGATCACTATGTATAGATGAAATCATAAAACCTTTTTTATTTTGAACAAGTTTGTAAAATTTTGAAAAATATTTAAAAGAATCACTTTTGTATGGAAATAAGTCCAAGTATATCTACTATGATCGTCTATAATAACAAATGCATATTTGCTACCTCCTAAGCTTGTAGTATCAATTAATCCAAATAAAATCCATATGGATCAATTATAGTGGCATAGAGGTACTTATTTGATTTTTTGATTTGGAACTACCTTTTATTTATTTTCCTAGTTGGCACGCATCACAAACTTTGTCTTTTACAAACTTGATGCTAGGCATTCCTCTTACTAGATTTTTAGCTGAGATTTAGTTTAATAGTTTCATACTAACATATTCTAGTCTCCTATGCCAAATCCATGCATCATCATTTAAGGCTGAAAAACATATTTCATCACAAAAATTATCAATATCAATAATATATACATTATTGCTTCTTAAGGCAATCATAGAACTATTTTTTGTAGTATTTCAATTATGCAAGTATTAGATTTAAATTTAATAATATATCATTTATCACATAATTGGCTAATGCTTAGTAGATTATATTTTAAATCATCAACTAATAACACATCTTCAATCAAGAGGTTTGGTTTATTACCTTTGGTTCCTTTCCCAATGATTTTTCCCTTATTATTGTCTCCGAAGATGACAAATCCTTCATTTAGGTTAGTAAGCTTAGAGAAATGAGTTGGATCTCCGGTCATATGACTTGAGCATCTACTATCATATCATTTTGTGATTCTCGCCTTTGTTTGGAGACATGCCTACAAGAAAGGGGGTTTTAGTTTATGTACTCATTTGACTTTGGGTTCCTCATGAAAAACTATACCTAATTTTACTAATGGCATCGAGTTGTTTATGGTTCCTTTAGGAACCCAAATTAATTTGTGTTGACTATGTCTTTTAAATGAACATTTATAAGCATAATGTCCGACTCTTCCATAAAAAAATTATATTTATTTCTAGGTGAAACATATAATGTAGGTCCAACGAAGATGGTTGACTTTTGTTAAGTGTTACTCATAAAGCCAATTCCTTCCTTTCCATGAATATGACCCTTATTAGCAAGGATCATGTTTAAGGATTTATTACCTATTTTAAATTTTTTAAATATTTTTGTAGTGAAACATTTTCTTTCTTAAGTATATATAATTTTTTACACTTAGTGCAAGGAGCTATCTTATGTTCATCATACTCCTTTTTAAAATTTTCAAATTCACTAGCAAGTGAAGTATAATCTTTCTTTAACAATTTATACTTTTTACTAACTAATTTAAAATCATTAAACAAGTTATTAAATGTATTAATAATTCATCATAAGATAAAGAGACTTATTTAGGTTACTTACCTCATTGCCAAATGTCATTAAAGCGTAATTTGTAACTTCTTCCATATTGGTTGGTTCCTCGTCTTCGGATGAACTTGAGTCGTCCCAAGTAGCTTTGAGCATCTTTTTCTTCTTTGGTTGCTTTTTCTTCACTCGGGGACATTGAATTTTTAAGTATCTCAGTTTCTTATATTCATAACATATTATTAAGCCATTTTTTAGTTCACTTTTGTTCTTAGCATCTTGTTTTGTTTTAGTCATTTTTAAGAATTTCTTAAATTTTCTTGTAAGAAGTGTGAAGTCCTCATCATCATCATCATCATCACTTGAGTTTTCTCCCAAGTGGTCTTCCTTAGTTCTAAGTGTTATGTCCTTTATGTTCTTTGGAAGGTTATTCTTGAGTTCATCATGTGCTACACATGTCATTTCGTAAGTCATCAAACACCCGATTAGTTCTTCAAGCGAAAAATTATTTAGGTCTTTTGCTTATTGTATTACCATTACTTTGGGATCCCAACTTTTGGGAATGGATCTTAATATTTTGTTAACAAGTTCAAAATTAGAAAAACTTTTACCAAGCGCTTTTAGACCATTGACGACATCCGTAAAACGGGTGTACATGTCTCTTATAGTTTCACTTGGTTTCATGGGAAAAAACTCATAGTTATACACCAAAAGATTAATTTTTGACTCTTTGACTTAACTAGTGCCTTCATGTATGACTTCGAGTGTATGCCAAATCTTGTGCACAGTTTCACATATAGAAACCCGATTAAATTTATTTTTATCAAGATCACAAAATAAAGTGTTCATCGCTTTAGTACTCAAAGAGAAATTCTTCTTTTTCAAATTACTCCATTTGTTCAACGATTTGGAAGACTTTTCAAAACCAATTTCAACAATATGCCATAATTCAAAATTTATAGAGAGTAAGATAGTTCGCATTCAAGTTTTTCAATATATGTAAGTCATCCTATTGAACATGGGAGGACGAGTGATAGAAAGTCCTTCTTGATTGCCAACAAAAGTTATAATACTAATTGTTATGATCAAAGTGACAGAAGGGGAGGGGGGTTGAATTAGTGCTTATGAAAAATTTACGTTGATTTAAGTTTTCGCTCAATAAAAATCATATCCAAAATGGTTTTAAGGGTAGAGATATTTGTAAGAGGACAAGCAAAGATAGTAGATAGTTAAATAAGAAAGCAATGAAGATAAAGAGCAAAGAAGAGGAAGCAAACCTATTTTATAGTGGTTCGGTCTCGTGACCTATGTCCACTCCCGATTCCTCCTCTGTTAAGGTCATCAACTTTCACTATTGATCTTTCTTAAATGGGTGAAGATTAATTACCCTCTTATAACTTTATTCTCCTTTTACAGGTTTAGGAGATAACCTTTACAAGTCTCTAAGCTTCCCTTAAATAAAAAACTATATAAGACGAAATGAGGAGAAGCTCTCAAACAATTACAATAGCATTTTCATAAGGTTTTTGCTCTTAATGTTTCTATGCCTCAAGCAAGGATGTGGGGTGGGTGGGTTATATTTATAGGCCCTAAATGGTTTCAATATTGGATCCAAAATTTAAATTCTAAGAGTTCCCAAGGTGCGGGTCTCGAAGACTATATTCTGGCGATTGTGCCGCCAGTCTGGGCGGTACGGCTGCCTGACATATTTTGGGAGACTATGTCTGGGTTGTTTAACCACCTGACATAACTTCAAAGACTGTGTCATCTTGGAGATCGTTTCTTTGAAGACCATGTCTTTTCAAATGTTGGGTTACTGAAATGACTTTTATAATAAGTTTAAATCAGTCCTAATTAAAGCCTAATAACCTCTTAATTGAGTTAATAAAATTAACTCTCATTATGATGCTAACTACGACACTTAAAACATAATCTTCATTATCAAACCATCAACTGATCTCTTGGTGAACTTTTGGTGAACTCTCGATATCCTTCCGGTAAACCCTCGGCGAACTCCTGATTTCTTCTGAAAAATTCCCAATATTCTTCCGGTGAGCTCCTGACAACCTGTCAGTGAACTCCTGATAAACTTCCTAACAAAACTCTGGTGAGTTCTCAATGAGCTCCCAACAATATCGTCCGAACCTCAACGAGCTCCCATTGCATTGTCCAAACCTCGGTCCGATGCTCGAACTTGACTCTGACCCAATATATGATTGTAATGTCCTTTACTGTATCAGTTAATCCTGCATCACTTTCTTTAACATATAAGTTAGATCATAAAACCCATCAATTGATTTCATCATCAGAATCTGAGATTCAACTATTGGATCTCTATCCAATAATTTTAATGTGCCTCCAATTGGGCCTTATGTAAGGAATCCATTAATGTTGGGTCGCTTCTAATGAAATAGGGTTTATTGAATAACTCATATTCAATCCTCTACTGACCACAACATCTACTATTTATATATGACTCTCTAGGCCCTATATTGAGTTAGCCATGAATTTCATTAGTCAGAACTCCTTCTGACTTAGTGAATTATTATTCCATAATAATTCACTCAACTCATCGACTATAAACATACTAAGCCACTATGTCAAAGGCCTAAGATAGTACAAGGGGATCTAATCTATTGGACTTGTCTGTCCTCAATCACTATGTATCTATAGTCCCTCATTCATCTAATATCCTAGAAATCGCATATCAGGCATGGTACTGTCAAGTCTCACACGGAATTCATTTGAGGCTCGCTCTAATCGGATTCTCTTAGAGAACTCCTCTCTTAATTCGAATGATCCTAGCTATGGATTTGCTTAAGCAAGAGCACTTGGGATATTCTTCTTGTGATACTGAGAGTGGATAATCATTTATTAACACTCAATTGCCTTCGTAAGATTAGCTATCAATCCCCATAACTAGTTGTACCAGATCTGAAACTTCCAAACCTATAAGTCCGATATTAAAGAAATTACTCAAACAAGACATCCTTGCTGTCTCAAGTCTAAGGACCAAACACACAACTAGGATTATGGAATCATTGTATAACATTAGATATCATTAACTATCTATCATTTTGTAAGCAGATCAATCAATGAACTCATTTTCCAATGAGCACTGTACTTTAGTATTCTCACATGAGCGACTATGAGACCAGCCATCTCCATTATATGGATGAGTATACAGTAAGTGTATCCGTTTGTCTGATTATCTCGATGGTCCTCTCAAGTAACCTATAATCGAGATCATTTAGGGTATATGTTTAAAGCTAACTTAGTCTCATTGATTGCATCACGATCTGATTCCTATTATATAGATCTAAGGACATTACAGTATATGCAATAGGCAACATAAAGTGAGAATATGTTAATGATAATAATAAGCAAAAAGATTGTGTAGCATGTCACACGTGTCATCACTCATGTGATTGACTTGCAAGGCACCTATAACTAGTAGTGCGTGGTCGTCGCTTGCACGTGGCAACGCACGACCCACAACCATTGCTTGTGGGGCTGTCGGATGCATGGCATGCATGGCTCGCGGTTGCCACTTGCATGGCTACCACGATGTGCGACCATCACTGTGCATAATCGCCTACTAGTACCATAGTGCCCACGTGTTGCTCGGTGCAATCGCCTGTTGCTGCTGCTGCGAGGTGCATGCGTTTTCCTGCACAACCACCTATGGCCAATAGATCTACCATTGTGGCCACACAAGGCGATGCTACTATAGTTGTTGTGGTTCTTATCGATAATGATATTGCTACCACCATCGTGCACAACACTGTTGTGTTGCTAACGCAACAAGGCTGAGGAACATCGAAGATTGTGACCCTTATATCAACATCAAGTTATCAATAGTGATCCATCAATCAAACATAAGAAATTTTATATCGCTTGCAAGCAGACGAGAAGATGGACTTGATAAAAAAAAATAGATTGACAATATCAATGAATCATTCATGCATCATAAATAAGAACTGATTAGTATATTTTCACAAACGAATGGTGCTAACAAATAGATCTAAAATATTTGATCTCAAAACCATAACTCTGATACCAATTAATAACATAAAATAATAATATATTACTATTAAGTGGAAGAACTTTAATGTCAAAAAATTTGATATCAAATAACAATAAATCTAAATATTATGATGCATTTTTTCTGATACTATTTAAAAAATATTTTCTTTGATTTATGAGAGCACCATTATTGGATCCTAGATGTGTTATAATGTAGATTTGTATGGACACCTATATTCACCATCGAATAGTTCATTCACGAACCCGTGTATTGGCATGTCCCCATATTCAATTATTATATATTTATCATGTATTTTTAATCCATAAGTGGTTTTATCTTTGTATGGATAAGAGCAAAAGTCTAAGATAAATAATTAGGATAGTACCTCCAATCAACATCATCTTTAAGAATCATCTAATCTAATAATAAAATAAAATGACTTGGGTATGAAGAACCTAATTGTGAATCTGTCATGTGTTGAAGTCTAACCCTGAGAGAGAGTCTCGCACCAACCCAAGACCAGCTATCATTTGGGTGATCTCAAGCCCACAAAGGGAGCCAACTCGTGCTCTCCTTGTGTGCATCAAAAGAAAGCACGACCTTCTAACACACACTTGAGTTTTCTCTTTGGATCACCATGAACGAGTGCAAACAGATGGAATGCACTCCAGAGTTACTAGTCCACAAACACGTCCACCACCATGGTGTCCTATCAAGCATCATGTTAGTCTCCATGCAAAGGTCATGGCTTCTCTATCCTATCTTCTTGCACACCATTCTGAACTCTGAAGCACTGGGATGCAGTTGCAGCATAATGCTGCTTGTCTGCCATGATAATTCTGACGTCTTTTCTGAGCTTAATAAAGTTATCTGGTGCTTTGTTCTTCAGACTCTCTTTACCAACAGCTGCATCACAGCCATGCAGCTATCCCACCATGAGCAACCAAGAACTTGAACTTTCATCGACAGCATCCATTGGCGCGTGCAAGAATGAACAAGGAGATTACTATACACTAACAGAGAGAACGAAACATTGCTATCATAAACTCTGTGGAATTTGTCAAAAAAAAAGGCAACGCTCGAAAAGATTGATAGCTACGTTCAATTGCATGGCGGCAACTTAACACACTTGCACTGCTGAAATCTCCTCCTCCTTCTTCCCTTAATTATTGTCATCCTCGAACAAAAAAGTCGTAGGACTCCATTACTTCCTATTGAGAATAACATGTATAGGACACATTTTCAATTATGCTTTTGCCTTTCATGTTTAGTGACCCCATTTTTAACTTGATTTCAGAAGATAAGGATTTAATTGGGTGTTCCAAAAAGTGGTATCAGTATCCTAAAAATTTGACTCTTGATAAACAAAGCCTCGATCGTCTTGAGATGTGAAACACTCGTAATTTTGTTTTACATTAGAATTACAAAAAAAAATTAAATCGATTAATAAGAATTTTGATGAGATTATTATTATTAACTTTAATTTGGATTTAATAAATTAATTGATCAATTATCTTCTCGAATAACATTGTGAAAATTTGCATGTTCAATTAATATTAGTAATCCATCTAATATTTTAAGTTAGATATATAGGATTTTATTTACCCAAATCCTATTGTGTAAAGATGACTGTTAAGAACTAAAGGCGAGATGGAAAATAATCCTATAATTTTAAGTGACTATGAAGTATCACATTTAAGCTTAATCCATAATCTAATAAATACTAATATAAAATATAAGTTCCTCATCTCAACACCTTTTCTTTCTTTTATATATATATATATATATATATATATATATATATATATATATATATATATATGTTTCTCATTTCTAGAAAAATTCCTCATCTAAGTCGAATGTGACGGTACTCAAAACATCAACAAGTGGAGTCAATTTTCAGTAAATGGAAATCGGTGATATGCTATCACACCCTAAACAGTTGACAAATTATTTTTTTATTCCATCTAAATTATATTGTTTTTTTTTTCTGATTTCGAGTAATTGAATCAGAGTGACTCGTGGCTCGGCATCGATCTCTCTGGCGATCGACGACGGTGCGGTGAACATGCGGAATGATGCAGCATGGGCCCCTGCATGGGACCCGCGGGTGGTCCCAGGCGCGACCACACTGTCGCCGCAGGGGCGTGCATGCACATGCTCGCCACATCACGTCGTACGTCTTTGATGCGCACGAAGCCGTCGCGTACACTGAACCCAGATGATTCCTAAGAGGCGTCGCCGTCTCATCCAGGAGGGTGGTTCGGTCATTCCACGCGCCGCGAGGGGGAGGCGGGCCCGGGGGGGGGTGGGGGGGGCGGCGCCGGGGGGTGTTTTGGCAAAGCCGAGGACATTTTTGGACGTCCGAACAGCCGGAGCTCACCGAAACCACGGCGGTGTCTCTTTCCCCTTCTTTTTACCTCTGCTGCTGCTGCCACCGCCAACAAGCCGGCAGAGAGAGCTGAGAACAAAAACAGGTCCTCCATAAACAAAAAGTCAGAAGGGGAGGAGGTTGGGCATCACAAACGGCAAAGGCAGCCTCCGCGTTTTCCCACAAAAACCACATCTGTAGCCTCTTCATTACTGCCTGCGGTAACCTTTGGTGATCTGAGTACAGTGTGGCCGAGGTGGGACTCCACCTTCATCTATCTCTTCGTTCTTGGTCTTTTCCAATTTGGAATCTCATCAACATGTAGTGCTATCAAGAGAGAGAAATACGGCAACAAGATAAAAGAACAGAAAACATACAGCAGCAGGGATCGAGAATTAGAGAGAGAAGCTGTTTCTTCACCATGATCCAGAAGCACAGATGGAGCTGTGTGCGCGAGCTTATTACCGCATTCGACCCATGTCCATTCTTATTCTGCGACAGATCAATAAATATGACGACGCCACGAGCGTCATCGCCCATATGTATCTGTTATGTTGTGTTACGCCTATCATGCCCCTCAAGTAACGATGAAGATGGAGGAGGAGGTAAATGTATGTGACGTGAGCGACGACGATGCACGCATGGGACAAGGTAGGATTTGGACGGGGATATTGGGTTGGTAACAGAATGTATGCACCGAGAGGAAGAAGGAATTGAGGGGGCTAAGATACCAAATCTACTGAACCACGGCCAAGAAGGAACCTGCTGCAGTAGTCGCTGCTGCCGATGCCGTCGTCGATGCATTCCCGCCCCCGCCGCCTCTCACGCTCTGTCTCTGGAACTGTATCTCGTACTGCATCTTGCTGTCCTCGTCGTCCTCATTGTCGTCGTCGTCGCCCTCATCTTCGTGCAAGTTATTGCTGTTGGGCTCGTCCATCTTATCAGGGTCATCCATCACCGGTTGACGTTGCCTTTGCTCCATCAGTTCCTTCACGGTGTCTTCTGGCTTCGAATGCCGCAATGATCTGATTGGATCACGAGAGTGTATGGGAAATAGCTGGTGAGAGCAACTGAGCCTTGCTACTTACCTTCTTCATCCCTTCTTCAAAGAAGGTGGGCCGATGTCCTCCTTTGCTCGTTTGCACTTGTGCACCATCGCGACCTTCACCAGCCTCAGCATTTCCACCATTACTGTTGCCGTTATCGTTGCCATTGTCGCTCGGGGTCTTCGTTGGAGGCCGCTGTTGGTGCTGTTCTTGTGAGATTGGCTCCTGCTGTGGTTTGACTCCCACACTGCTACTGCTAGTGCCGCCGCCGCTGCTTCCGAGCAGTTTCTTGAGATAGAGTGCGTCCAATTGGTGGAAGTAAGGACAGGTCTTGGAGTCCTCCGGCCGCTTCCTGTTGCTCTCCTTCACCTTCTTGAAGTACTTGTTGATGTTTTCCCACTTCTCCTTGCATCTCTTGGCACTCCGGTTGTACCCGAGCCGCTGCATTCCCGTGGAGATCTCCTCCCAGAGGGGACCCTTAGGGCCGGAATCCTGGTACCTCGACTCGAGGCTGCTCCGCAGATCGATTAGCGCATGGACCTCCGCCTTTGGCCACCTCGAGGACGACGTCGGCTCGAAGCTCCCGCTGCCTTGACCCTCCTGAGCCTCTGAATTGATCGGCGCCATCTGTGTCGCTGATAATTGCTGAGCATCACGTTTCTGCTGGGGTGGCTGAGCTTGTTGCGGCAGGGTTGGTGGCGGCAGAGCGTGCGGCGGCTGTGGAGGATGGGGTGCGATGCAGGAGGCGGCGGCCGGCGTGGCGGGCAATGGGATGGATTGACCGCTGATCTTTTGAAGATAGGAGACGACTGCGCTGTCTCGGGACGCCGCCATGTGGCGCTCTTGGACCAGCAGCTCCTGCTCCCGGCTGAGCCGTGATATCTCCTGCAGGCGCCACACCTCCTCTCGTTTCATCCGGTCCTGCTCTCTTTTCTCGATCGCGTCCAAGAAACGCTGCTGCATGGCCTCCTGCCGCTCCATCACCTGCTTCATCAGCCCTTCGAAGAAGGACATCATCTGCCGCCTATAACGAGCGCGCCCTCGGTGCTTTCTCTTGCGTCCTTTCCGGACCCCACCAGCCTCTTCGGTGTCTTCGTCGTCCGACTCCGACGACGAAGAGGATGAAGAATTCGAGGAGAAGCCGAGCCCGGCTGCAGCTGCGGCGGCAGCAGAGCTCGAGACTCTTCGTGCGCCGTGTTCGGGGACGGCAGTTGCCGGCATGGTCACGGGCGGTGGAGCTCCGCCGGAGATCGGCGAGACTTGAATTCTAGTACCCGAGGGGCCCGCCATTCCGGTGGTGAAGCTAAAGGGGGACGATGAGGCAGCAGCTAGGGGAGGTGCGGCAATAGCAGACAGCGTGGCGCCGCCGCCCCCGCCGGTGCTATGGAGGGCCTCGAGCTCGCTGTAGAAGCGGTAGGTCTTGCCGTCCTGGCGGCCAGCCCGGCCATCCTTCTTGCGCTTGTAGTACTTGTGCACGTTCTCGAACTTCTCCTTGCACTTCTTCGCGCTCCTCTCGTAGCCCAACTCCGCCAGCTTCCTGCCCACCACCACCACCAACCAAACACGCTCACCAACCTATCAAAAAAAGACTCCCGATAACATGAAGAACGAGAATTCCATGGACTAAACAGACCGAGAACGAGGAGGAGGCAGGAGGAGGAGAAGAAAGAGATGAAAACAAGACCATCATGCAGGCACACACCCACACAAACGGCATCTACACCGAATCACATGTCGATTATGACCTGAACTAATAATATAAATTAGCTGAAGGAGAAAAGTTGCGAGAAAGAAACTGAAATTAAAAACGAATGCGCCCCGATGGTTGCATTAGGGGAGTGCGTACTTTTTTGTATGTCGTAAAACCTCACTGTGGTTAGGTTGGGATTGGCGTAGCGGAGGCATCTTTCATGGAATTCAGGGAAGAAATAGTTGTAAACAGGAGGAGGATAAGGTAGCGGGAAAAGAGAGAGAACAAGGCATGAATAGGGCACGGGTGAAGGAAATAACCAACCCTCCCTCTCTTAAGTTATTGGTTCTTCTTCTTGGCAGAACTACTTGAAGCTCTACATCACCGCTACGAATCCAAACGTAGATCGGTACACAACTATTTCTGGGTAATTCTCAGGGTGGTGAAGTAGCACAGCACCAAAAGTCCGTGATCTGTGTATCCATGGACAAGAGCAGCAGAGCTTTAGGCTCCACATTTCGGAGGGAATTCCGAAGAATTTAGGATCGTTTTACCTGGAGATTTCTTCCCACAGAGGGCCCTTAAAGGTGGCATCGCGGAATGCGGCGTCCATCTCGGAGCGGATCTTCAGCAGCGCCAGCGTCTCCTGCCGCGGCCAGCGGTTACATGGCGCGCCGCCACGCTCGGCCTCCTCGTCCGGGAAGGTGCCGCCGGCCACCGTAGGACCCATCTCGTCGAAATCGGCGGCAGCGTCCTCCGGCGGCGGGGGACGACTGCTGATAGGGGAAGCGGCCTCCGCCAACAGCAGCGGCGGCTGGAGGAAGGCGCCAGCTCTGTGACCGGCCGTCTCCGAGGAAGGCGCCCCGAATTGTGACCCTCCTTCCTGCTGCTGCATGGCTCTGCAGTAACTACAGTGTTAGGCAGCTACTATGGAATTCTCTCTCTCTCTCTCTCTCTCTCTCTCTCTGTGGGGTGGGAGGAGAGGAAGAGAGGATGGTGTGTAGGGGATTGGAGGAATCAAAAATTGGAAAAAAAAAAAAAGGAAATCAGTACATGGAGTGAAAAAAAGAATAAAAAAGATGGGAGCAGGTACAACTGGAAAGAGAGAAAGATTGGTAGAGAGAGAAAGGATGCTGTCAAATATATATATATATATATATATAATACCATACACAAAATGCACATACTCACATATCCTACAAAATAAAGATGGAAGAGAAGGGGCAAGGAAAAGAAAAGACTGGTTGAGATGGTCAAGAGAGGATTAGCAGTACATGTAGCAAGCAAACATCTTGTTGTAGTAAACTATATACCATACATGCTCTTCTGCCACTCACATTAATTAAGTGAGTAAAGGTTGGCACACAGGTAAACAAGATTCTAACACAAGCTCATTGAGTACAGCTCCAGCTAACACACAGTTTGAAATAGAGGGAGAGTTGGGTCCCTGTTCCTCCAAAGTGGAATTCTAGTGTAGATTTGGGAGATCTTTTTGCCTTTAGAATAAGGCATCTTTTCATAATTCAAGTGTTTGTTTGATGTGTAGACAAAATTCTCATTTTTTAGATTAGGTAGGAGAAGAGGAGGAGAGGAAGGGAAGGGAAGGGAAGGGAGACAAGAGCACATTGTCACCGCTGGAAGTAAATTGGGTCTCACATGAGAGGAGGAGAACGTGACGGGAACCTACACCCATGCAGTCCCCACAAAATATAACCCTATACACATCTTGTCACCTTATAATTCTGTCTCTAATTTTTTTTTTCTTTTTTTATAAAAGAATATATTAAAAACTTGAAAAAGTCTGATACAGTCACTGTCGTTCGAAGCATTACGGATCAACATCTCTCAGACAGAAGACGATTCAACCTGTAAAATATTAGTGTTAACTTGCATTCTTACATTATTTACAAGCCATTTTACTCCTGTTAGATATGAATAATTTTTTATTCTAAAAATTAAGTGTATAGAGAAACAAATATATTCAAAACTTAATTATATTCAAAACTTTGCATGAAGGGTCAAACTTAAATTATTCCTTCTTACCAGCTGCCTATATCCACAGTTTATACCTCTAATTTACCCAGCTAATTCCATGCATTCTTTATGACAAAACTAGAGAGAGTGTGTGCCTCTAATTTACCCAGCTCATTCCATGCAATCTTTATGACAAAACTAGAGAGAGAGAGAGAGACGGAGAGGAAAACAAGGACGAAGCTTCATCACCTACTTTCTTCTTCTTCCTTTTTTTTTTTTTTTTGCTGTGCACACAAGACTGAAAGGAAACAGTTCAATCCAGTTACGGCAAGGAACCTCTTGTTCATGTGCCTTTGGATTCACTCCACGGATTAGAGGGAGAAAGATCGAAAAGTTAAGCTTATACTATTTACCTCCACTATGGACGAGGAAGTTGATACCTCGTTTGTCCACCTTGTTGTTTACTAGAATGAGTTATTATGATCGTTGATATGATACGTAGGAATACGGTTTTAGATTGAGAGATTTGAAATCTCATTTTAAAATTTAAAATACTCTTTGATCATAGTAAATACAATATGAATTTAGCTACCAAAGGACATACATACTTTGGTATTAATTATTATGGCTTCACCATATCATATCCATAAATTGATTCTTTTATGATCATAATTATGAGCCGGTCAAATTGGATTGAGGTTGGGCTCTACATTAACTCGGGTGGCCATCTGTTGCCATCCTCACCTCAAAGGCAGAAGAAACTCGTTACGATTACAAAATGAAGACTTATCAAAACGAAGATGTTTCATAATTATTTCCGACCTTTTAAATTTATCGGGTATACGTGTCGATCGATGCGACTGTGGTATGATCTTGATGGGTGGGGCCGGCGGGGCGACTCTGGTTGACTCCATCGGCTTTGTATTAACTGTATGGTACAGTAGTCATGAGGGGGACCAAATTTAACCTTGGGTGGTGATGGGCCCATCATGGGGCCACTGGGCCGGGCTGTAGCTATTAGTGATGCAGATGGGGTTCCACTGAGGGTGTGGGTTGTGTTGTTAGGACCACAAACTAGGGGAAGGTGGGGAACTCTTGGCAGATAAATAAAATATGAACAAGAAGTAATCAAAATAAATCTTTTTAGATATTAGATCGATTACGGTATTATTTATCACTATTCGAATACTCGATAAAATAATTGAGTTATTGAATTATTGAGCCTAAATACTAATAACTGGTCCAAATTACTGTGAGTCTGACTTCCTACTAGTAGCAGGCATTTCCTGGTGGAAGAAAGTAGTAGTAGGCTGCAGTAACCGGGGTTAAAAGAACAGGGGGATGTGGTAAAAGGGTGTGATGGTTTTAAAGCTCCATGGGCACATCACCCCAAGTGTCCAAAGTGGCTGACACCACCATGGGACAAAACAAATATACTTTTTTGGCCTGATGGAATTGCTGTCATGCATGTCCATGTATATGTATTCGCTCCCTCCTCAGGTTGATGGCGTAGCTGCTGTTAAATCTAGCTACATGTATAACCTCTTCGGATCAGACATATCCTAGTGTTTCTCTTATTTAAACAATATACTGACAACCAATCATAAAGTGTTAATTATTTGAGATCGATTTTTTTACCTATCATTTATAAATTTTACCATATTCAAATCTTAATTCAACCAACTACTTGGCAATCACAATATGATTTATAAGCAGATTCAAATTCGGAAAGAATACATCGTGTAATGATCTCCATATAATGGAAATTAATTTTTTTATAATTATTAATATTTTTTATTTATTTAAAAAAATATTTTTAACTTTTTACGATAATATGTCGTTGATGTCTTGGTCAACCTAATATGATGCAAACTTGTATGTGCAAGACTATCTAAGGCGTAGTCGAGGTGGAAATGTTGAGCCCTCGAGGTGTCATCTATACGAAGATCGAGATCGAGAAATGTTTCTCCCTCCGACACTCAAAGTAGTAACCCAAGATAGATGAGTTTGGTTGCAAGTGGTGCAAAAAAAAAAAAAAAAAATCCTCTTAACAATGTTGAAAGTTAGCTCTTATCCCTGGTGGTAGTGAAGGGATGATGTTATGCAAAATATTATTTAGAGGGAGCAGTATTTAACCACCACCTCTAACATTCTCAATTTCTTCTTTTGTCCATATAGGTGATAAGGGTAGAGACAACCTAACTACTTGCTTTGAATCTTATCTATGTGAGCAAACCGATGCCTCTCGGATTATATGCCAAATGATGAATGGTTGACAACATTCTCCCTATCATTTGTCGCCCCCTCTCGCCGAGGGTGTGCTTCGAGGTGTCTTGCAGGAGAGACTTGAAGCGTAAAGTCTAGTTTATCTAACACGTTAAGCTTATATTTATTTGATTGGTCTTCTGACTACACACATCAAGCGAATATCGATGGGGGTTGGGGATGCTTGACCTTCATGCGTTATGCGAATATCAATCAGGGTCAAGGACGCCTGACCTGTGCCTTAAATTATCAACCTCCACACATCGAGCAAATGTCGATGAGGGTATGAGAGTCCCAACCTTCATGCCTTGAATGAACATCAATGAGGGTCAAGGATGCCCAACCTCCACGAATCAAGTAAAACGGTGATGGGGTCGAGGACGCCCAACCTCTATACATCAAATGAATCATTGATAGGGGCCAAGGACGTCCAACCTACACATTGTGTCTTAAATTGTCAACCTCCGAGGGTCGGGGACACTTGATCTCCACATGTTAGGTAAATGCCGAGCAGGGTCAGGGACACCCGACCTCTATACGTTGACCAAATCATCGATGGGGGTTGGGGATGCCAAACCTCCATGCATCGGGTGGAGACTGATGGATGCATAGCATCCAAGCATTGACCTCCGTGGATTAGGGATCCTGACCTCACATATCGGGTGAACATCAATAGGGGTTGGGGACACCTGACCTTCGTGCATTGGGTGAATGTTGATAGGGGTCGGCGATGCTCGATGATCATCGAGAGCTTAAAAGAACACTTTGCTTGTGTCACCCATCTTAACGGATTTCTTCTCACAAATCGAGTTTTCCCAACTCACACCCCTCATGCATATTTTGTCTTGTGCCTCCTACAGTGGTAGGTTTTTCTCATATGAGTAAGGTTCTCTTAACTCATGTATATGGGATATATTTTATCTTGTGCCTCCGGTCATGGAGGGTTTTTCTCATGCATGTTAGGTTCCTAGACACAATGTCTCGTACATATTATCTTATGCCTTACATCATAATGAATTTTTCTCATAAGAGTAATGTTTTTTCAACTCAGACACTTTAAACATATTTTGCTATGCTTTTTGAGATGATTTCTATGCATTAAGCACTTTCATGCTTTCCAAGATTCACTTTTAATTATGACATGGACTCGCCACCTCACCCTTATGGCTAGTTTATTATCTTGTTATGTTAGTCTTCTATGAGTTATTGGGTCTGTCTACCAAACTTAGTCCTTGTTTCTTTACTTTGTTAATCATCGGGCTTGTCCACCTGACTAGTTCTCTACTTCGATAGATTGATGTCTCATTTTTTATATAGAGGCCTGATCGAGTTGGTGCAATCTTTTTAAAGTAATGAAACATTTTTTCCTCGGGTTGCAACTTCTACACCTTAAAAATATTCGTTTTTTGACAATTGACACCAAAGACATGGAAGTTTCAAGGCTTGATGCTTAGGACATAGTCACCTGACCCACCCTCGAGGAATGCCTCAGGGTAGAACTTATTTAAGTTTACAATGTGTCATGTCCTTAACAACACCACCCCCTCTATTTTTTGAGATGATAGGTTCTGTCTCAAACAACCTCGATATCCTGAAAGGGTCCTTTTCAATTTACCGCTAGCTTACCCTGAGATCTAGATAAGTCATTAACTTTGATCTTTCGAAGCACCAAGTCTCCCAATCTGACTCCTCAAGGGCAAACACCTTGATTATAAAGCTTGGTCATTGCTTTCTTGTATCTCAGTGCCATTAGGGGTGCTTCTGCTCTAACCTTATTGATAAGGTCAAGTCCAACCCGAAGTCCTTCGGAGGTTTTCTCATCAAACTTCTCAACCCAAGGTGTTGGAAAGACTACCTCAGGTGGTAAACTAATCTCAGTGTAAAAGGCTAAGTTGAATGATGACTTCCCCTGACCTAGACTTCTATGTTATTCGGTGTCATTCGGGAGGCTTACAAGATACTCGATAGTTCACTCACCCAACTGGCTTTTGCTCCAATGGGTTAGTTGGTGACCTCGACGAGACCATTGGTTTAAGGATGAGCTACCGAGTTGAACTTTAGCATAATTCCATAAGATTGATAAAACTTTTTAAACTCTACATTGTTGAATTGAGTTCCATTATCAATTATTATAATTCTCAGGATTCCAAAATTAGTGATGATATTCTTCCATACAAATCCCTCGACCTGGTTCTTAACAATTGACACCAGTGGCTTAATCTCCACCCACTTCGTAAAATAATCAACTCTAACAATGAAAAACCTTCGTTGGCCCGAGACTAGTAGAAAAGATCTGAGGATGTCCATACCCCACTATGTAAAGGGCCATCCATAGCTAGGCAGAAGAGCACATGGACACGACTTCAGGTGAGCAAATCATTCTCATTCTAGGCTTCTTAACGTGACTAAAAAGGTGTGACACATTAGTGCATATTGTGTGATATATAATTGCTAGTTACAAGTGCCCTACAAGCCAATCACATGAGTAATAGCACATGTGACATGCTGCACAATTTTTTTACATTATAATTATTAGCATATTTTTATATTATATTATCTATTGAATATATATATTGTGATGTCCTTGGTTTTATGCAATGAGAATCAGATCATGATGAGATCACGATAATGAGATTGATTCATCTTTAAACACAGATCCTAAATAATCTCGATCATAGGTTGCTCGAGAGAGACGTCGTGATAATCAGGCAGACCGGTATACTGTATATCCGTCCATTTGATGGAGACGACTGAGCTCATAGCCACTTGCATGGAGACACTAAGGATACAATGCAGGTGCTCATTAGAGAATAAGTTCACTGATTGATCCGCTTATGGATTGCTGGATGGATAATGATACTTATCATCAAATAGTGATTACATAGTTCCAATTATGTATCTGGTCCTTAGACTTGAGATAGCAATGATACCTTATTTGAGTACTTCTTTCTTTGATGTCCTCTACAAGTTTGAAAAATTTTAGATATGGTATAACTGGTTTTCAACAGAGAATCATCCACTCTCGGTATCACAAGAGAAATATCCCGTGTGTTATCGCTCAGACAAATCTTTGGCCAGGATCATTCAGATTGATAGAGAATGAGTTCTCCGGGAGAATCCAATTGGAGCAAGACTCAAACATATTACGTATATGGCTTGACAATACGATACCTAATATACAGTTTTTGATATATTAGATATATAAAGAACTGTAGATATATGATAATTAAGGACAGACAAGTCCAATGGATAATATCCCCTATACCATCTGGGGACTATCACGTAGTGGCTTAGTACATCCATAATCGATTAGTCAAGTGAATTGTTATGAGATAATAACTCATAGGGTTAGAAAAAGTTCTGATAGAAAGGACTCACGGCCAGCTCGGTATTGGACCTAGAGGGTCACACACATATGATGGATGCTTTAGCGAGTAGAGAATTATATATGAGTTATCCAATCAGCCCCTGTTCTCATTGGATGAGACCCAATTAGAGGCCAATTGAGATTATTGGATAGAAATCTAATAATCAAATATTAGTGGATAATTGGATAAAAATCCAATACCCACTAAGGTTGGATCCCTAGGGTATTTGGTAGCTCTCTATAAATAAAAGGTAGAGGCAACACATAGTTGAGAGGCTACATTTTTAGTCGCCCTATCTTATTCTCCTCCTCTCCCTCACCTTCTCAACCGACCAGGCCCTCTATAGTGTGAGAGGGCAACAAAGAAGATAGAAGATCTTCTTCCACATTCGTTGTAAGAAGCTGCGCAAGAGTTGCGAGATTTGTGACTATGATTGGAGGAGTATCGTTGTAACGATCCATCATATGGATACCGCTATATAGGATAATATTTGACCTCCTTCATCCTCTTCATCCAGATTTGGAAATTCAGAGATATATTATCTTTCTAGGTAAACAATCTCTCGCATGTTGTAGTTTTTGATTCTATGATTTTTCGTGTATCAATCTTTGCATGACGATTTGATCTACATGGGAAATTGGTTTTGTTTTGATCTTTCGATGCGCATATGATGCTCCAGCTTAGTTTCCCGACAATAATGACATCTAGGTATGAAAAGTACAATGTGCTCTATTAATCGATATTACTATCGAATGCTTCCAAGGATGGGAGACAAGAGTTCATTAGAATCAGTTCCTCTAAGATTTTCTGAGATGGGGTTAACCAGTGCTTCCCCTTTTATCATTGGAGCTCTCGTTATATATCCTCGAAATATCGATCCGTCTGCCTTGGTTGGGTCTATAAGGAATCATCTATCGAATCTGCTAACTAGACCTCAAATTCACATGGGGCAAACTAAGGATGGCGTGGTCCGTTGAATTCTATAGTTGAGAATCGAAAAGTTCCCACGACCAACTATTCAACAGGCCTGAGATGCTCCTAGGATGTTAGCACCGTATTAGGGAATCTTGACACATGCCAATGGCAATAGAGTTGAGGATTATGATTGAGCTGGTGGCACCATCTGTTAGATCAATAGAGGCAAAAATAGAGTGACGACCTGTATCATGTCTGTTAATGTTTGTACTTGCTAAGTGAGGTTTAAGAATACATTAACGAGAACAAGAAAGTGGCTCGAGACTATCCCTCAGAGTGAGAGACTGAGATCGTTGAATAGGTGCTAATATCACATCGATGTTTACACTGAGATGAATGCACTAATGTGCAAAAATAGTGACAAATGCCCTTATTAGGTGAAAGTTTTATGGGTCAAAGGTAAGGCCTTTTTGCTTGAGCGTTTATTGAGGGGATCTGCAAGTGCAAGTGGGCATTCTTATAATATTGAGTTCTGCTTTTAGCGCCAAAAGTGTTAAGGTAAGATATCGTTAATGTCCTTGTCAACCCGACATAATTCAGACCTGTGTACACATTGTTGGTCAAAGTGCAACGGAAGTAAAAACGTCAAGCTCCCGAGGTACCACATACATAAAGACCAAGGTTGAAAAAGAAAAATCCTAATTCCCTTCGTCGTTAAAATTAGTAACGTTATAAGTGTGGTTGTAAGTGGTGAAAAAAATAATTATTTTTGCTATGTTTAAAGTTTAACTCTTAGAATCCATAGTAAAGGGATAAAATATTTGATAAAATATTTTTTTAGATAATAATATTTAACCACATCTAACAACCTTAATTTAAAATTTTATCTATCCAAGGTAAATAGCTGTTTGTTTTAGACTCGTGTCCACATAGACAGATCAGTGAAATAACTTTCATATCAAATGATAAAATGATTAACAATATCCTCCCTATCATAACACATGCATACATAAGGTTGGTTTATATGCGAGGAAATTGAAGTGGACAGCTAAAGCGATCCAACAGGCAGTAACGAAGATGACTTGCTCCGACAAGATCTGCAACTCCTGCGGTCCACAACACCCAGTCCGACTTTAAAGGTGGCCGTGAAATGACGCATGCGGCGGGTTAATGCGAGCCCGCCGGCCGGCCTTCGAGAACCATGTGACGAGGCACATCCCATTGAATTGGAGGAAGGATTAGGTGGTGTTGGTGGTAACACACCTAATCTCGGCTCTTGGTACTTACACCTCTGAGCTTGCAGGTTGGAGCGCTGCCCCTTTGTGTGGCTCATTAAATCAGATGAAGAAGACTTGAGGGGTTTGCAGATGGGCCTTCACATGCTCTGCTGCCATATCCCTGCAAGGAGAAAGAAGTACAATGGTCTGAGATGTTTCAGGACACAACTCTATCACAACAGGAGTTCACTTTAAGATGTTAGCCAATCAAAAGATGCATAAAGGGCAGATGACACTGAAAATATAGCATTTTTAAGAGTAAAGGACCATGATGAAATTGGTACTCTTAATTTTGATATAGGTCATTGACCACAGTGACAAACATATGAACAATTAGTACAATAATTAGCAACTTGAACAACATGAACAGACTATGAACACAAGCACACGACAGAGATTCAGAAGCCAAATCAAGCCATAAAACAATTTCACAATAACTTAACCCGATGGCATCTCAAGAGTTCCGTCTTTGCGTGTCTTGATTTCTTCAGGCTTTAGCATAAGATTGTACTCAAACTTCATATATCTGTTTACATCATCTAATATGATTTGTAACAAATATCAAACTGAAACAGACTTAATACTATAGCTAATTAAATAGTTTAGTAACAAAGGTAGAAGTATACACTAACGTCCTAAAGGAGAAACCATAATTTCATTGTTCTAGGTTCCTCCATCCTGTTGCTTCTCGCATCAAACTCAAAACTCAAGCCCCCATCTCCCTTGCCATCATAATCCTTGATAAGTGATCGAGTCCCACAAAAAAATGAGTGGCCAAAGCCCTAAGCTTTCTCACTGTTATTCTTCTCACATATAAATTACACTTGCTCACATACAGTTACTAGTAGGCCACATCAGAAATTTACTTATTTTTTATGGACTCAACAAGAAATATGAATTCTCTATTTCTAGTCATTAGCTATTCTTATTTTAGAATTATGAAGTAAATTCGTTGTTTTATAATGAAGAATCCAAATGCAAAAAATATTAAATGTGAATATGCACTTGCGTAAGGGTGTTCAAATACACAGCTCATGCCCTTGAGACTCATGAGCTTACAGATGTGCTGATGCAAATGAAACTGAAGTCAGACACATGTAAGTCAAAGCCCAATGATGTTTACCGAAGGTGTAATGTCAGGAATAGTTCAGAACATAATGATACAATTGTATTGAACACTTTTCCCAATCCTCAAAACATTTAAAAATTCAAGCACCAGTTTGACATATTCGTTCAAGGAATGAGATCTACTTAATTAACCATGATATTAAATACTTGGCAAAATCATCAGTTCATGGATTCAGCATATTTCCAAGGGAACTCATTCAAAAGTAAGATTGTACCTGCTTCAACAAACTTGTGTACTCATTGGGCATGTTGTCTTCTCAATGTACATGATAATTTATACATGCAGAAATGCGAGAATACAAGTCCTTCTAGTATTTAGAACATAGTCTAGCATACTTGACATGGGGAATTATGTAATTCCTTAGGGAACACGAGTGTTGTGTGGTTGACTTACATCTCTATTGTTATCTTGAACTATAAAAAATGAGAGATGGCACAGTGTCTATCATCCAACGTTATGTGCACGGAAAAGAACAAAATAAACTTAAAGGTTACATGAGGAGACAGTTTCCACGATTTTGTTGTAGTTTGACTAGTACAATATTTGAGGTCCAATCTGTTACAACATTTATAGAAGTCATGGGTCTAGGAATCAGTTTAAGATTCAGCATTCTCGTCATTACATTCAAGAAATAAAGCATTTACCATAAATTGCACAAGAAGAGAACATCTACGTACAAGTATCTAAGCATTAAGTTCAAAATCGGACTGATGAAATTCTTTTGGACATAATTTGAAGGCTAAGAATATCTCCACATTGCTTTTCTTCCTTTGCACTAGATACTAAAAATAATAAACTACCAAAAAAAAATTATCATCCCTGAAAGGCCTACCTTTCGAAATGTTGATGCTCCATTTTCCAAAGAACAACTCCAAGCATGAGATAAGAAACTTAAAGCCTGAAACCAATAGAAACTTTTGCTTATAACAATAGCCACGTATCAGGCACTCTATCTGGTCAGATGGTATACGAGTTACTGCTCCATAATGGTCACAGGGAATCAGCAGCAGATCCAGAAGCTCCACGCTCACACTGTCCAACCGCAATTCCCAGAGTCCCATTATGTCTTTGACTTAGCTTACAGCACAACCTTCTAGGTACCTGTTAAGGGAATGGAAAAGATTTAATGATTTCAGGAACTGGTACGAAAAATTAGTCAAGACCTAAAAGTACATTCAAAATAGAGAACAAACCAAGTGCCAATTTTTTCTCATTGGAGTACCAAAGACTTGAATTTCATTCACATCAGGCAGAGGATGGGATCGAGGAAAACATAATAATTTGATCTTGAGATCATCCCTCCCCTTAGCTCGTCTATATGAACTTAGAGTTGTGTTTCCAACTCTTTCAATATCTCTCAAGAAAAATAGAATTTGCTGCTTGCACACAGATCTGTAAGCATCCCTTGTGTCAATATCAAATTCACTCCTGGAATTAAGCTTGTTCCAAGCGGCATAAGTCCGTTCAGAGCGGTCTAGCTCTCGCGGAAGGACAATGGACGGGAACATTTGGATGACGTAACCCAGCGAGATTGAGAATGTAAGCTTCTTCCTCTTATCATAACAGATTGATCTTTGCAAGAAACTTAGAGGATCAGACTTCATAGCCTTGGTGAAAAGCTTTAGGCTTTGAAGAGAGCTCAAGCCAGGGTAGAGGGGGTCAACAGCTTCAACATGGTGTATTGAGATGAAAGGAGCAACAGGGTGGGCAGCCAACAGACCATGGGCACTTCCGCTAATATCCCACTGAGACAAAAACAACAAAAAGAAGAAAAGTGTCATCTTTCAAATAAATGACAACAATTTGGAGGAATTATATGGAGGTATGTGGTAGATTATGTAAAGAAAATTGATTTCAAATTAATTTCAGAAGATGCTGATCTCTAGAAATTGCAAGAGTTGGGCAATGTGTCTAGAAATTCCATTTAGGAAAGGAAACTGGAAAATAACACAGCAACAGTTTTTTTTTTTAGCATGGAAAAACTAGCAATTTATTCACAAAAGTTTTAGTGAAATAATGCCATATATTTCATGATCTATGTTCTCTATTAACACATCAGATATAGGTTCTGAAAGAGGCTGAATGCACAATCAAGAAAAGAAATGTGAAATGCAATACAGCAAATCCTCACATCAAGAATCGAAAGACACATGTTTTACTTGCACAATCAAGAAGAGAAATGTGAAATGCAATACAACAAATCCTCACATCAAGAATCCAAAGACATCCTTTTTACTTGCTATCGTCAGAAGCATCAATTGCAAAAGAGAGACACTAAATGAGAAAAAGATTTTGATTCAGGATTGAGATTTACCAAGCACACACCTGGTGGAAACCATACTCGCGAGTTAGAGGGACTCCGAGCTCAGAGACGCAGGCGTGCAACCGGTCGTCGCTGCCGTACAGCCTCGGGTACCTCTCGATGCACTCGTCCATCATCCCGGCGAGAGCCTCAGCCAGAGGATTGCTGATGGCGATCCCACCGCCCCCGAACGCCATCGAATGGCTGAAGTACGTGTTGGCCGAGTGACTCTCCGATGGCGCCCCGACGTACACCATCTCGGTCCAATCGTACTTGGCGAGCACCGCGACGAGGTTTTCCGGGCAGATGATGGTGTCGTCGTCGACGAGCACGTACCACCGGACGCCACGGTGGCCGATCCGGACGGTCTCGGCGAGGATGCGGGCGATGCGGAGGCCGGAAGGGTTGCCGGTGGGGTTGGTGTAGCGGAACCGGGAGATGTCCTCGGAGACGCGGACCGGGGGGAGGGATCGGGCGAGGGAGGAGTTGCGGGGAGCGAGGGGCACGCGGTCGTCGAGCCAGACGTGGCCACGCATGGCGCCGGGACGCCACCAGAGGCGGACGAACTCGCGGCGGCGCTGCCAGAGGTGAGCGGAGCCGCCGATGCCGAAGACAATGTGGCGGAGGGCGAGAGGCGCGAGGCGGTCATCGCCGTCGTTGTCTCGGTGGTGGTGGTGGTGGTGGCGGTGGGAGGGAGGGGCATCCGTCGAAGGGAGGCGGGGGAAGGGACCCGACAGAGGGGGAAACGAGGAATATGGAAGGAGGGGGGAGGCGGAAAAGCGGACGTGGGACCAGTACTGGAGGCGGAGAGAGGGGGAGGAGAAGACGAGGGAGAGCCAGGCGGAGGTGGCGATGAGGAGGGCGACGATGGCGGCGGCGGATGCGGCGGCGCGGCCGTGGCGGTGGGGGTGGGGGCGGGTGAGGCAGTGACGGTTGGCGCAGGCGGCTGGGAGGGTCGCGTTCGTCGTCATCGTCTTCGCCGTTGGCGGGTGGTGGCAACGGTCATTTCCTCGACGAAGAGACGGGGTTTAGAGGGAGGGGACGGTTCTTATTCGACGGCGTTCGGGTTGAATCACCGTGGTGGAGCAGCGTCGCGTCGACGCCTGTCGCTCGTTGCTTGCGTGAGAGGATGGTGCTTCCTGTAAACATGGTGGCGGTGGGGCGTCAAGATGATTCATTCCATTTGCCAATCGAATTGAATCCCCCAATTGAAATCGATGTGAACTACGATGTGGTCGGACTGAGTCATACGTCACATTTGCGTGACTCGAATCCGATCTGATCCGTCCGCAGATCAAAATTACTTAAAAAGAGTCCGTCCAATGTGATCCATGGACCCGATGAGTCATAAAGTGAAATAGATCGGATCAATCGGGTCGACTCGACCAGCCCGGTTCAGCTCTCCGAGTACGTACAGCAAGGCTTTCTTATCAATTGGAGTGTGGTTTCTACCTTTGATTGGAACCAAGAGTCTTTATTACCTTTGAAAAAAAAAATTTGAACCGTGCTGCACGTCAGGGTCTTTTAAACTGAACTGAAAAATCAAATTTATCCTTAATTAATTAGTTTGATATGAGCCAATTCTAATTATCAGCGGTTAAAATGTTTTGATTGAAATTGATAGTAATATACTTATCAAATCTTTATAACCTAATCTTAATTATTGCTAGGAACTAATATAGGTGTTATAATAATTATTTTTGGATTAAAATCTTTACTAACACCTGATTTATGATTTTTAAATTGTAATAATTCATCGTCTATTTGGAAAATATATATCGGGTTGAGGTAGCTCGTGGGTTGTAGTCATCTAATATGCCTTGATCCACTTTTCTTATCTTGAAAATTTTAATAACTGTTGCTAAATCTTGGAATCTACATGTCACCTAATATTACATTCCACCCCCTAATTTGGTTGGTTATTCGAATCCTCAGAGGATGTTTAATGTATCCTCGAACGATGAACAAACCAATCAAAACGACAATATTTTGGCGAGTGAAAAGTTCTTCCAAGATTTAAACTTGTGTTATGGGAACTCCTATAGAACAAGTCCCCTAAATCGATTACCTCTGTTTAGGAGACATCTTATTTTCCCCAAAACATAACTTTTGTTCGTGCTGAAATAACTTTGGAGCAGAAATGGCCGCGTGACGTAGCAGCCGTCCGCACTCTTCTCCGCTTCAGAGCCGGAGATATGGTTGCTGCTTCTGGGGAGGAGGAGGAGGGTGCAGAAGCGCGAGAGCCCTCTCGAACTGGCTCCACCGCTGCTCCAACGTGCCGCTGTAGCCGACGGACAAGCGGATGAGGCCCGGGGAGATGCCGGCTTGTGCCCTCTCCCCGGGGCTCATCTCGCTGCTGGTGCTGCTGCCGGAGCAGGACATGAGGGTCTCGTAGTAGCCCAGGCTGACGGCCATGAGGCCGAACTGGGTGGTGTTCTGGAGGTGGTGCATCAGCTCGTAGGCGCGCTCCTCCGTGCCCATGTCGAGGCAAAGCATGCCGCCGAAGCCGTAGCCGGGGTTGGTGATGGAGGCGAGCAGGGCGTGGTGGGGGTGGTCGTCCAAGCCAGGGTAGATGACCTTGAGCCCCAGCTTGCGCATGCGGGTGGCGTAGACGAGGGCGCGGTGGCAGTGCTCCTTCATCCGCAGGGACAGGTGGGGGAGGCGCCCCGAGATCTCGAAGGCTACCTTGGCGTTCATCGTCGGCCCCAGCAGCATCAGCGTTCCGTTATGCAAGTCCATCATCGAGTTCAGCAGGCTCTCCGGGCCGCAGATTACACCTGCACATGGCATCATCAGACCCAGTTCGAACACATGATTGAGTGTCTATCTATTCCTACCGCTGGGAAAGCAGAGGAAGGGGAAAGAGGAGGCAGGGTGGCGTGTTAGGCGTACCTGCGATGACGTCGGCACCGCCGCTGATGTACTTGGAGACGCTGTGCACCACTACGTCGGCCCCAAGCCTCGCGGGAGACACCACCATCGGCGCGAAGGTGTTGTCTACCACCAGCTTCACCCCTTTCTCCCTCGCCACCTCGCTCAGCCGCCGCACGTCGGCCACCACCAGCGTCGGGTTCGCCATAGTCTCCGCGTACAGGACCTTGGTCTTCCCCTCCCTCACCGCCGCCCTCACTGCCTCCATGTCATGGAGGTCGACGAAGGTCGCGTGGATGCCGCAGGCCCGGGGTAGGAAGTGCGAGAGGAGGGCGTGGGTGCCGCCGTAGAGGCAGCGGGAGGCGACCACGTGACCGCCGGCGCCGCAGAGCTGGATGAGGACGGAGGAGATAGCGGACATGCCGCTGGCGGTGCAGTAGGCGGCCTCGGTGCCCTCGAGGGCCGCCATCTGGCGGCTGAGGTTGAGGACGGTGGGGTTGAAATGCCGGCTGTAGATGTAGTGGTCGCGGTCGGGCCCGAGCTCGCCCTTGAACATCCGTTGCATCGTGTCCGCCTCCATCACCGTGAACGTCGCCGACGCCTCGATAGACATGTTCACCCCGCCGTGCTCCCCGAACTCGTGGCGCGCGCTCGCCAGCGCCGCCGTCGGATCCCCGCCCCTTTCGCTGCGGTCCCTCTTCGAGGCCAGTGGCGCCAACCACCCCTCGTCAACCCTGCCGTCCTCTTCCTCCTTCGGGCCACGTTTCTTGGAATACGAAATTGCCGGCGATGGGATCGTCTCCGCCATTATCTCCGTCGCTGTCTCCTCTCCTAATCCTCTGGGGAGTTTGGTCGACGAGATGCGAGGTGACGTCCGAGGGGCAAAGACTCCTAATCCTCCGGGGAGTTTGGTCGACGAGATGCGTGGTGACGTCCGAGGGGCAAAGACGCCTTTATAGAGGAGGAGACGAATCGGTACGTGGAACCGTCAACCGTATCGCGTGACGATATGTGGCTGCAGAGATGAAACGGGACAAGAAAGCGGCTGCGGTGGGGGGACGGACGTGCCAACCTGTATAGTTAATCTCGTACGACGTTGGAGAGGATCGGACGTATCACATTTGTTCATGTATTTGTTTTACGTACTGCCTCTTTTTCCCTCAAAAGGTGTAAATAAAATAACTATAAAAAACATTTATTTCAATATATTGAGAGCGAATGATAAAATTACAGAAAAAGATCAATATATTGGAATTTTCTAGATGCTAATTATTTGGGGTGGACATCCCTCAGTCTCGCTGCATCTGCTACGCTAAAATTCAATATGAATCCTCCAGTGAATGAAGCCGTAAAATGGAACACATACGTGGTCAATAAGGTTAGCTGTGCGTGTTATCATCATCTTTCTCTTCTTTGTATCTGCACGTGACAGAATGAGAAGAGTGGTTGTTGAGTCTTTCCCGCCATCGCATTCCCCATCACAGCTTCTCTCTCAGTAATAGAGACCCGAAAGCAAAAGGCTGGTGGAGGAAAGTAAACCACATGCATGGCCGGTCATAAATCCCGAAAGCAAAGCACATGCCCCATCTTCGGCGAACTCTATCCACACGAATAACAATGGGCAATAACTCCATATGAACAAGAAGACGTTTGCAGCACTCAGCATTCCAAACTCTTGTTACATCAAGAAACACAAGAACAATGTATATCTAGTACAAGCTGGTTTTCCCGTTGATGCTTACACTTCTTTACTTCCTCGTACTCTGCTTCTGGCGTCTGATCACCGCCACCCCGCAACCCACCCGAGCCTCCAGCCATGTGTTGCCCCTATCCTCGACACATCCTTGTTTGCTGCATCAAGCTTGGACTTTATCCTCTCTATGTCGTCCCCCGCCATCTCTTTCTGCAGGTCCGCTAGCTAGCGCAGACTCTTTTATCTCTGACGCAACTACAGCTGGAATCTTACTTCTGTACTCGTCCACGCTCTTCTGGATGCTGTCTGTATATTGTTGTATCGACAGTGTTTCTGATGTCGATCGGAGCTTTCCTCTCCTGGTCCCTCTGTGTGTGCAATTCAGCTTCTTTAATCATTTTCTCGATCTCCTCCTCCGACAGCCCACCAGAAGACTGAATAGTGATTTGCTGCTCCTTTCCGGTCGCCTTGTCTTTGGCAGAGACTGTCACTGTTCCATTGGCATACGTAACCTCAATCTGTGTGGCATGCCTCTGGGTGCTGGTGGGATTCCCACAAGTTCAAACTCGCCTAGCAGCTCGTTGTCTGAAGCCATTTCGTGCTCACCTTGCAGCGCACAGATACCAACTTGAGTTTGATTGTCAGCAGCATTAGAATACACCTACAAAAATTAGCATTAAAATGAAAGCATATCGGAATCCAGGAAGACTATGAATGAATGCATAGGGGCAGCAGCTTAAGGTTTCACTAGGATGCCACTAGAACTACATAGGGAAGGACAAAGTATATGCAAGACATAGGTCAAACAATGTTCTACTTGACTTTTCATTGTAGGAATTGTTGTGTTCCTATTGATCAATCTGCTGAAGATGCCACCAAGGGTTCCGATACCAAGTGACAGAGGAGTGACATCTAAAAGGAGCATCTCCTTGACATCTCCTCGTAAAATGCCACCCTGAATGGCAACACCCTGTGCAACAGATTCATCGAGGTTTATATTAGCACCCTCGCTAGGTCGAATCCTAAGTTTATCGAGTCATGATGTCAATAAAACTCTAAGGCATATAATAAACGCTAACCACATTAATTAAAAAGGTTGGCTATGGTTAGGAGTCATCTAGCCGCCGCCCTCCCCTACTATTTCGGAAAGGCGGCTAAGGTTGTTAGAGTAGGAGTTGGAGTCTTCATTAGGGTTAGGGTTTTTGAGCCCTATATAAGCACTTGTAGCCCCCTCTTTTTTGTCAAGCAATCAACATATTTTTTCAGCTTTGTGATCGACTATCAAGCAGGGAGGAACCCCTTTAGAGTTCCAAGGAGGTTGATCCCCTACATAGATCGTTTCAGTAATAGAATCCTACGGGATTCTAATACTTGGTATCAGAGTCACGATCTTGGCGCTTCACTGCTCTTCTACCTTGGCCGCAGCCATCCAACCACCCACCATCATCCAAGCAATTCCCACAATTGCCAGTTCCGTCGTCGACTCTGCCGTCATCATCCCCTGCAGCAGATCTATCATCTGCTGCCACCACAGAAATTGCAACAAGATTTGGTATTGCTACTCTCACAAGAACCTTACTCTGCAATTATTTATCCAACCCCAAAAAGTTACATCCATCTTGCTGCAAAAATCGCTGCAACGATCTCCGTCGTTGACGCAGTTTTCAAGCCTACCATTTTGCCATGTTTCTCGTCAAAACTCGTTGCAATATTTTATTATTAGACTCGTCTCAATATTTGCATTGTTTCGGCCTTCATTGTCATCTATTCTTTGCTGCAAACATTCCCATAAGTCAATCACACGCTGCAAAAACTTATCGTCGCAAAGCTGCTATCTTTCTGACATAAGTTACGCTGCAAAGTTTCAGCCGCATACTTGTTGCCATTTCCCAATCTTGCTTCCATTTGTCGATCTTGCTACCATCTTTTTCTGATGAAATCTTCTACGTATTTTACATCGGCTTGGCTTTCACCTCATCAGTTCCTTGCTGAAATCATCTCTATAACGTTGGTATACCAATGAAACTTTTTGTTGCAGAACTGCTGATTTTTTCGACGAGAATTCTGCTGCCAAAAGAATTGTCGGTGCTTCTTGCTGCATCTCTATCAAATTGCTGCCAAGTTGCTATCGACTCTTGCTGTCAACATAACCCATTCCTTGTTGTCAAAAACCATCACAAATTATTTGTACACTGTTGGAAATTTTCATCGTGTAACTGCTCTCTCTTCGATGAAAATTATGCTGCAACTTTTCAATGTTTATTGCTTTATACACAACCGACCTTTCCCGACTCAATTGCTGTCAATATTTCTACTTATTCGCTACCATACACTTCTTGCTGGAAAAAAAACTCCCTCAAACTCTTAGCATACTGCTGGAATCTTTCATTGCAAGACTGTTGTTTTCAACGAAGAATTCTGTAGCAGCATCTTTTGGCACTTCTTGCCGCAGCCCTACCAAACCAGTTGCTTCGACCCACAGCAACCTAACCCATTTTCCTATCCTTAAACCACTGCCACCAAACCTCCATTACAGCCTCCACAACAGCCCCAAACAGTAGCATCAATAGCACCCCCTCTTGATGAAAAATTCTGCTGCAATACCCTTAGGACTGTTTGCTGCATCCACACTCGATCCTTACCGAGATTGTTGCTGCCACCCACAACAACCCTAAGGCACCCCGTTAGCCTTAAGACACAACCATCGTAACCCACTTTTAATCTCTACATTCGGCCCAAACAGCAGCGCAATCTGCAGCCTAAACAACTATTAGAACCCTAGTGGATTCTAAGCTTGGGGTGATCTCTATAGGGGATCGGCCTCCTTAGAACTCTATAGGGGTTCCGCCCTCCCACGATTTCTGCCCAATGGCTGAAAATAATATTGATCTATTGATGATGAAAAGAGGCTTATTACAAGGCTATTTATAGGCCTTCTAAACCCTAACTCCTAATTGGATTTCTACTTAAAGACTTTTACTCATAACAACTCCTACTCCAACTCTAAGAAGCAACTCCTATTCCAACTCTAAGAAGCAATCTCCTAGCCGACCCAACCAGGGGTGGCCGGCGGTTAGGACTCCTAATGCTCCTCTACTTTAGTCCTTTACCCTAGCCGGACCCTTTAACTATAGTAGGGGGTGGCTAGCTAAGGTTTACATAAGCCCAATGCCTAACCCAAGACCCCAACATAGTCAGCCCTTTCATTTATTAATAGGGCCTGCCAAATGGGGTTTTACATGTGTGCTCCCTCAATAAATTTAAAATTAGGACTTCATTAGCTGGAGTCCTAACAACAGCAGCCTACCGCAACCACACCCAACGCACAAACCGCACCCAAACAACAGCCCATCCTGCTCGAGCGAGAAAGGGACACACCGGCGACCAATGCTGTCTCCTTACGACGGTGTCACTGCCTCCTATGCCTTCTTCCCTGCTCCCTAGCAGCGTGGATGGCAGCCCTATCAGAGATTAGCGACGCCACCAAAACCCGCTTCAGCCGTGCATAGTAGCGTCCCTGCCCCTCCCTTGTCGTTGCCACCTCCTACCGCTGTTGTCGTCGCTCCTCAATCAGATCACCTCATCTACCACCTGCAACCACGTGCCCAGTTGCTCCCTCTTCCGTCATTGTCGCTTTTGTCGTTGCTGCCATCGTCGCTGCCCTCTTCTTCCTCCGCCAGCCACGTCGTTGTTGGTTGCCGACACCATTGCCTGCAGCCACGCAGCCGCCAACCGCCGTTGTGTCATGGGCTTAGCTGGTTTTACCTAAGTCGTGCGGCACCCTTGTGAGTCCGTCCGTAAAGGTCAGCCTCCCCGAAACCTCCTAGGATCCCGTCAGACCTACAAAAGAGAAAACGGGTTAGAGGAAACACTTCCCACAGGATCCACAAGCAAAAGCTTTAACAAACACTTTATATAGCCAATGCAAATTACAACTAAGAACTTTACAAGTTTTGAATTGTTGCACACAAAGGATAATGGTCCATTACAGACCGAAGTCCCCACAAATGCTTACAAGACATACTCATATTTACAAGCCAAAATCAGCCACAAAGCAAAGCAAACCAAACTAGGGCTGCCAAACTTACTGCAAGCCCGCTACTTATTATACAAGGTATATACACAAACCGAAGGACACGGACAAATATGAGCATTTCATTGAACACCTTGTTTACATTATTGTCCGTGAGATTCTCCCCCACTTATTCCTTCGACGTCCTCGTCAAAGTCGTTGTAGACGCTTCATCTCCTCGCCTTTTGCTAAATCTTCAATCTTCTGCTCTGGTTGCAACACGCCTCTTGGCTCCCAGTTGCTTTCCACTATTGTTGTTGAGTAGTCAAACTCTGATCCGACATACTGCTTCAACTCACCAGTGACTAACTCTGGTGTGGGGTTGGCTGAGATGTGTTGATCCTTGTCGATTTTGCGGTTCTTTCTAGTGAAGGAAAAAGACCTTCGTTGTTATGCGCTAGATTTGCAAGTGGTCTCATGTTGCTTAAATTGGATGGATGCTTGTTGAAGCTTTAACGAGCATCGCCTCGCAGACTTTAAAGTTTTTGAGGTACTTCCTCCACGATATTTGCTCATTGATCCTTCTTCCACTTTTAGTTGTTACTTCCAAATAGGTTTATATCACTCTTGCTTTTGACTAGCATTCAATTGGGAAATGAAACGAACAATCTACTCTCAATAGTACTGATTACCAATGGTGAGAATTTGACAACTATTATCTTCTATTAGCTTTCTTCGAAGGGTCACTGAACTTGTTCAGAGCTCCTCTGCTAGATAAGTAAGAGAATTGGGATACTCGACTTCACCCATTCTCTTAGGAGTTGAGAAGGCAACGGTTACTCGATTTCGCTTGCCTCCTCGAGGTTGTACTTCATGCATTGAGCTGGTTACTAGCATTCGCCCGCTCTTTGCTCACACTTTTGAAGCACTTGAAGTGTTTGCACTCCTTGCATTGAGTTAGCTACTGTGATTCGCCTTTCCACTGCCATTGAACTTATGGAATGTAATAAGTTTTGCTCGAAAAGAGTAAAAAATTTTTCCCAACTTGGGGTCCCCCAACTTGAAGTAAGTCTTTGATAGTTCTGGTCGCATCTGGGCTTGTACCGTCTTCTCTATCATCTTTGTTGCCTACTCCTCTGAGTAGAAAAGGTACAACACCACGTACTGCCTACTTTGTTCCTTGGTCGAGCACTCCTGCATCAACCCGAAGTCCCTCATTTTCGATTATCTTGATGAGAAGCCCGTTAACACTGGTCTTATGAAGTTCCTTGGTCTCTGCCCTTCTACCTTGTCTTGGTACTTAGAGTTTGTCTCTGCATTCTCCACTTCCTCGGCCCCTTTCGCGACCAACACTCTCCCTCCATGAGAGCAAGGGATCGATGCCTCTAAGGAAGTCCCGTCTCTGCAGTACCATGGCACTGCTAAGCCCATAGCCCTACTATCCGTTGCCTCGTATCTGCGTTCATTTCTTTCTATCAGTAGATCCGCCTCTGCGGCACTATGGCACTCCTCCGATCCATCTCCTTTCACTCAGAATCATATATCTGTATGATCAAGTCCCCTCCATGGGACTCTCTAGTATTTGCACTCAGAATTCTCCCTCTGTATGATCAAGTCCCCTCCATGGGACTCTCTAGTACTTGCACTCAGAATTCTCTCTCGGTGGTACACAGCCCCCATATGCTGATAACCAAGGTTTTCATCTAATGCAAGATTCGATGCGCACACACGAAAGACCCCTCACTGCGTACCATGGAATTCACTCCTTAAATCCATAGCCCTTCTTTTCGTTGTATTGTTCATCGAAGTAGAGCTCCTAGTAGCTCCTGATCATACCTCCGCATGGGTTGTATTGCAGCGAACTATTCCACCACGATCCGCTGCACTATGTCGCCTCCTATTGACATCTCTATTGCATTCAGATTTTTATGTAATGAACTCGGACTACGATCTCTCCATGTATGGCCTTTGCCAGCACATCATAGGGCCTCCACCATCTCCAATTTTTGTCCACTCCCTTGGCAATTCACCTTCGCCCACCGATTCTCGAGTCACACTTGGACGAAGCATAGCTCTAGGGCAGTCCGTCACCTAGTAGCTCTCGAAGTCTCCCTGACTTTGCTAGGATTGGTGCACTATTGTCTGGATGTTGGGCCTCTATCCCCCTACTAGCACAATCTCCGCTTCGCACCAATTTCTTAATGACAACTTGAATGACAGCACTGTGGCATATTCTTCAAGAGTACCCGCCCCTGCGTCCTCTTGTCCCGTGCTAAGGTCTTCTGACTCCAACTTCGCCTCTACAAGTTGAATCACCTTAGTTCCTTTGTCAAATGCTTTTCTGAGATAAGGTGCATGTGCCTTGAAACTCCCTTCGTCTTTGACATCATACAAAATGAGTCTGTCCCATCAGAATGAAGAACCCATGGAACGATATAATCCCACTCTTGCATCTACAAGAGTTCATGTCCTTAACCTCTATCCAAGGAAAGCTTCGTGTTTCCGCTCCATATTTCCATCTTCTATGTCGACTCCCTTCATACGGTTTGGATACTTCACCAAGTTCCAACCAAGTTGTTCCGTCTCTCGATTTGCATTGAGTTGATGGTGGCCCTCATGCCCACCATTCCACGGGTCAACCCTCCATTGAGTTCGATTTTCACATCGACTCTAAGTGTGCTTTCATATGATGTTGTCATGGTCACTCCCCCACTTAATCTCGTAATGCATCCACTAATACATTACCTCATTCGAGATCATACAACGACTCCTCGTTGCTCGCTCGATCTGTTGAACTTTATGGAGATACTGTCTCGAGGTACTCTTCCTCAACATGTGCGGTCTGTTGCACATGATTCTCCCTCTGGAGAACCAGGACCTATCTCTCCTGGATCTTTGTCATGTTAGAGCAACTTTCCTCTTTGCATTCTTCCCACTGGAAGTTTCGGAGATCACCATCCCCTTTGGACTACTCCGTCTTGCTGAACAACTTGTGCCTTGTTCTGCCCCCGCAAATACACTTGCTAGATTGCGACTCTTCACCAATACAATCCTCACTGCACCCTTCAAGGTCAAGCAACGTGCCGAACTTGTTGCACACTTCAGCATCCTACGGACATATCATTTCTATGCTGAAGAAAAAGTTTTGATGCTCCATAGCGCCAAGTTCTGATCGCCTTGGGATGGCCACGAATACTCTGTCGTCCACATATAAGCCCTTGCATGAGTACCGAATTCTTCGAGTTAGCAATTCCCCTCACCTCTGTGAGTTTTGCATAACTCCTTCGGTCGTTGAGCAACACATCCCACTTTGCACGGTCTCATCTTTTACCAAACATCCCGCTTGCCTTGAGCACCGTCAAGTTCAGTTGCCCACGTCGAGCTGTAGCTCGAACTCAGCCATCCCAACCTTTGTGCACTACACATTCTTTCTAGCATACTTGTCCTCGTGGTGCCTCTCGCGCAAAGGGTTGGCCATTCCTCTTAATGCCAATCAAGGATGCCCGCTCCTTTGAGCGACTCCTTTCCCTACATCTCCATGTCCGTTTCTCTCAAACGATCGTGCATGTTGGCTACCCTCCATGCAGCCCAGCTAGGTCCCCCACATTTGCATGGCAAGTGTTTCTGCGTATGCTTGTCCCGCTCTGATACCAAAATATCACGGGCTTAGCTGGTTTTGCCTAAGTTGTCCGACACCCTTATGAGTCCTTCCGCAAAGGTTAACCTCTCCGAAACCTCCTAGGGTCCCTTAGGACCTACAAAAGAGAAAACGGGTTAGAGGAAGCATTTCTCATGGGATCCACAAGCAACAACTTTAGCAAACACTTTATATAGCCAATGCAAATTACAACTATGGACTTTATAAGTTCTGAACGGCTGCACACAAAGTATAATGGTTCATTACAGACCAAAGTCCCCACAAGTGTTTACAAGCAAAAATCGACCACAAAGCAAACCAAACTAGGGCTGCCAAGCTTACTGAAAGCTCGTTTACTTGTTATACAAGGTATGTACACAAACCGAAGGACACAGACAAATATGAGCATTTCATCAAACACCTTGTTTACATTTTTGTCCGTAACCACTATCCCTTCCTACTGTCGCCCTTACCGCTGCTGCCACCACCCTCTCCTTAGCCTTCCTCTGCCGTCGACATTACAAATCTGGAGCCTCACACCATGACATCGATAGATCTGATCGATGCCAAGTTAGAGGCCTTCGAGACACGTATGGAGGACGGACTACGCGCACTCTTCATGGAGCTTAGATTAGGCCGATCGCCGAGCCCAAGAAGATCATAGCATAGTGGGAGTTCTGATCGTAAAGAGAACGCAACAAAAAAAGGAAAGACAAGCGACGGAACCATCGTGTCCACACACTAGGGTGGACTTCCCTTGATAGGAAGACGGAGACTTGACCGGGTGGATTTCACGCACAGAGCGATATTTCCACTACCACAAGACCCTGAACGCTTCTATGGTCGACATTGCTGTCATCCATCTAGGAAGACAAGTTGCTCAATGGTACAATTGGTACAAGCACACCCACGAAGTCCCAACATAGAGGCAATTCAAGAGCAGGCTGCTACTCCGCTTCAAACCGTCCGAGTACGAAAATATCGATGACCAACACATAAAACTCCGCTAGACCTCTACAATTCAGGAGTACCAGACCAAGTTTGAAAGACTCTCTAACCAAACAAGACACTGGTCTAAAAAACAATTGTTATGGACTTTCATCGAGGGGTGGAAGCCGGAAATCCGAAAAGATGTCAAAGCGCGATAACCCTACACGATGATGGCAACTATCTCCTTCGCACGACTATAAGAAGAGCGGTTGAGCCATGATACTCGGACTAAGATCACCACCTAACCAGCAACACCTAAGCCTTCTGCTGCCGTCCCCCCCCCCCCCCATTGTCAACCGATCCTGCCAGCCAAAGAAGTTGACACGGGAAGAACTATGCGATAGATCTGCGAAGGGATTATATTGGCATTGTGATGAGTTGTGGAGTCGCGACCATTACTGCAAAAAGGGGACAAACCTGATGATTGAATCCATTAAAGAACCCGAACCTAAAGATGCGGATCTCGAGTCCGAGGAGGAGGATACAGAGGAGAAATTGCAATTGGCCGTCAGCACCACTCATGCTTTATCTGGCTACGGGGACCTGCAAACAATGAATATTGAAGGATCTCTTAAGCAACAGCCCGTCACCGTCCTCACCGATACTAGAAGCCCCAACAACCTTATGAACAACAAAGGAAAACAGGTGATCTTACACAGGAAACATGGGAGCAAAGTAACAACGATCTCGACACAACGCTTGGAGAAGCTTGTTGAAATTTCAAACGCCTCCGCCGAACCAAGCCGACAACTTCCTACTAAGTTGCACGACCTTCGTATGCTGATCTTGCAGGAGGAATAACCCACCCATATTCGGCCATATTGTTATCCACATCTTCAGAAGGCCGAAACTGAGAAGATCGTCCAGGAGACGCTGGCGACATGGACCATTCGGCCACGATTTTCCCCTGCAACGACACTTTATCTCCAAAAGTTCTACCTCTTTATCTGTAGGGACAAGCTCTTCCTAAAGTGCCACCTCCAACTGAACCAGTTACGACTTCTGATGCAGCGCTCCCAGATCTCGAGCTACACTTCCACGACCTCTTCGAGGAGCGAACCACATTGCCCGAACTCTTTCCTGTTGACGACCTCCGCTCCATGCCGACGACCGCAAGAAGATCGACCTCCTCCAGCGGCAATACCGACATGGAATCTATGATGCCAAAGCTTACTAGATGGAGATCACCATCTACAGGAATAAGAGAGGGATCACTTGTAGGGCCCAATAAAACATGGTGACTGCTAAGCCGGATATCCCCATTCACTACGACGAGATCATCACCCCTCTCACCATGGAGAAAAATGCCCCATTTTGGCTAAGCAAAACATCAATCCCCACAGCCACAATGTCATCTATATCGATGCTACCATTTCTACATCATGGCAAGGTGTTCATAGTTAGAGTGGACGCATCGAGATTTGGGACCGCGCCGCCCTCATGCAAGATGGCCGACATGTGGTCTACATCAAAAGCTTTCCCTTTATTTCACACAAGACTTCTAAGCTCCAACGATGATATACTAATCGCAACTGAATTTAAAGCTTGGCTAACATTAAAGAACAACTACACGGTCGCCCATACAAGAAAGAAGCAGTCGTTTGACAAACAATAGAGCAGGAGGACGTTTACTATTAAAAACCGAGTCTTCCTTTATCTTCAACCCTACCGGCACCAGCAGGAATATATGAAGACTCAAGCCTCGAGGAAGTGGTCTTCCTGTTACTTTGGATCCTGCAAAATTGGAGAACACGTTGGAGCTATGCCCTACGGATCGGATTTATGTGCCAATTCAAAATTACAACCGATCCTCCAAGTATCTCACCGCAAATAGGAGTTTAGAGATAATGACTCAGCCTAGATCCATCCACTCGACACCCAAGTCGATGAGAAGGCCTAGTTCTAACTGGAGATTGCATGGCATCATAATATAACAACGCATCACCATCCAAACACTACCACCGACAAAGTTGGATCGTGGGATCGTGATGTGCCTACCACGGATGCAACAAGGAAGCCTCATGACAAGCTGTAGACTTGGACTCGAAGATCATGCAGCCTCAGCCTTGAGGACAAGACTGATCTGAAGAGGGCGGGTTTGTTAGGACCCTAGCTAGGTCAGGTCCTAAGTTCACTGAGTCATGATGTCACTAAAACCCTAAGGTATGTGATAAACCATAACCACATTAATTAAAAAGATTAGCTAGGGTTATGAGCCATCTAACCGCCGCCCTCCCTTACTATTGGGGAAAGGCCGCTAAGGTTGTTGGAGTAGGAGTTGGAGTCTTCATTAGGGTTAGGATTTTCTAGCCCTATATAAGCACTTGTAGCCCGCCCCCTCCACCCCCCCCCCCCTTTTATCAAGCAATCAACACATTTTTTCAGTCTTGTGGCTGACTACCTTGGAGGAGGGAACCCCTATAGCGTTCTAGGAGGTCGATCCCCTACGATGATCAACCCAAGCTTAAAATCCTATGGGGTTAGGGGTTATTACCAAAAAATCTCAGCAACCACCTCTTGAATTTTTGGAACTCTGGTCATTCCACCTACTAGGAGAACCTCATCAACATCTTTGTTGAAATTCCAGCATCCTTCAGACACATCTTGCATGGGTCTCGAGTCCTCTCAACTAGGTGATTTACCAAAGATCAAAACTTTGACCTTGTCAATGTTATGTTCATATGCTTTGCTCCAGATGCATCAGCTGTTATTAAAGGTAGATTGACACTAGTCTGGGATGTTGAGGACAGCTCAATCTCAGCCTTTTCAGCTGCCTCTCGCAGTCTCTGCAAGGCCAGCCTGTCCTTCGACAAATCTATCCCCTCGGTTCTTCTAAATTCATTCAGCAAATACCCCACAAGGGCATTGTCAAAGTCCTCTCCACTAGGAAAGTGTCACCATTTGTTGATTTTCCCTTTAAACAGAGCAAAAACATCATTCTCAGTTGCAAGTCATGGATCACATAAACTAAAAGTTAAGAATTAAGTAAAATAAGTTAACAACAAGTGACACATGAGCACCTCGAATACACCATTCGATATCTCCAGAATTGAGACATCAAAGGTTCCTCCTCCGAGATCATAGACTGCTATAAGGCCCTCCAGGTTATTCATTCCATATGATAAGGCTGCAGCAGCAGGCTCATTGATAATTCTAAGTACATCAAGCCCAGCAATTCTTCCAGGATCTAACTGCTCATTGATAATTCTAAGTATATCAAGCCCAGCAATTCTTCCAGCATCTTTTGTAGCCTGCCGCTGAGCATCATTGAAGTAAGCTGGGACAGTGATCACTGCCTTTGGAACAGATTTTCCAAGGTAATTTTCAGCAGTTTCCTCCATCTTGGTTAAAACGAATGCACCAATCTGGCTTGGTTGATACTGTTGTCTCATCACTTCAGCCCATGCATCTCCATTAGGAGCCATAATGATCTGAAAGGAAACCATCTTCATCTCTTTTTGCAACTGAGAGTCATCAAATCTGCACCCTATTAGTCTCTTCGTCCCATAAACTGTATTCTCAGGATTGGTCACTGCTTGACGTTTAGCTGGAGTTCCAACAAGAAGTTCTCCCCTTCTTGGTAAAATCAACCACTGACAGAGTCATCCATAACCCTTCGAAGTTCTCAATTACTTTTGGATTCTGCATGGTTTAAAGTCAAATTCATATGAAACTTGTTCAATATAGCAAAACCAGTACAGCACCTTTCAGGATGATATCATACTTTTCCCTCCATGACAGCAACATATGAATTTGTAGTTCCTAAATCAATTCCAATGACAATGACATCATTTCCAGCAGGCTCTGAGCTGAAGACATAAGAGCACAAGGGATAAGAAACAAAAGAACACATTTAGAACTATAAAAACACATATGTGATCAGAGAGTGATAGAACTATAAAATCTCTCACGTATTAGCCAAGTAGTCTGGCCAAACTTGCCCATTTACAACTGAAATGAGAAGCTGCCCAAGCTGGTTTTCCATATCCAGACAACTGCATGAAAAAATGAAAGAACTTAGCTGTCAAGGATCACTACAATGAAGGAAAAAAATATTGAAAAAAGATGTCAGACAAACAACATCAGGTCGTCTCATTAGTGATATAGCTTACAAACATCCTATAAGATGGTAAAAACTAAGTTTTTTTAGGCCCCCTAAATTTTTTCTGCGAAAAAAATGTAATATAAATTGCCTATTAGTTCACTTTATTAGCTAAGCATTTGTCTTGATTAAAAGAGTTAGCAGTCAAACATATCCCTTGATTTATTGATGTTACATAAACATCCTTTAAACACCCCAAACTTAAAAAATATGTCTAAAATATCAATCTTCAATGGACTATTAAAGGTTATTGACATTGGCCAACTTATCAAAATATTTCTTTTCTGATGTGCCCTGGCAATTTGCATGAAGATGAGTTGGGATTAATATTAGGAGTTGTTAGGGGGTAGAGTGGAGTTGCAGTAAGTTGATTTTGTTCTATTTCATATATAATACTCATACTTGCTCCAATTTAAAATATCCCTGGATCTGTCCTATTCAAAAATTGTCACTACACAATTGGCAGTGGTATCAATGAGGAACGTCAGAGGAATAGGTGACCGAGAAATAGGAGATATTAGGATTATATAAACTTCCAGAGTGGTGTGTGAAAGAGAGTGAAGAAAGATGAGCTTGAAGGATGTTTAGAGAAGATAGATAAATGAAAAACATGCATGTAAGTATTATTATCTGCCAAGCTAATTAAAATGGATAATATTATGTGAGTTTTCCATACATACATATTTTTGCAAAGTTTGGAAATAGCATATTCGCATATATTTAATTTTGAGTTAAAAAGAATATATAAACAAAAAAAAAACACTTCAAACATATTAATATTTTTTTTTACTTTTCAAAGAGTATTAATATAAATTAATGTTCAAATAATAGTTAAATTACACTCACTATCCAATATTAAATACAATGACATATATGCAAGCTTTTTTTTGTTTCAAAGGAATATAAAGGGATATATATGAGACATCACCGCAAATTTTACCTATTAGTAATATGAAGTGTTATGACGATATTAATGTCATACCAACTGATAAACTATAAGATTGTTCAAGAATGAAAATTAGATTATTGATGCCATCCTTTAAGTCACCGTCAAATTCATGCTAATCCAGAATGCAAGTCACTGAAGCTGATCGCGCTATAAATGCTTAGGTTTTCTTTGACGACACCAGAATAAGCGAATTGAGGAGATGAAACCCAAAAATTCATGAGAAACTTCACTTCTCGCTCAGCAAGTGGGAAAAGAGGGGAAAACCTAGAAGAAGCTTACGGTATTGTAGCGGGGAGGGGAGGGGAGATAAGAGAGGGCCTCCCTTCTCCGAAGGGCTCTGATAACCACCGAGGTCGCCATTTCTTCGTCGAAGATGCGAAAGCAGCGAGAGGAGGAGCCGTTCGAGGGAGACACGACCGGTCCGCCCGAGCTCCTCTCCGACTCCGTGGAAGACAGACAATAGAACGCTCGCGAGAGGCGTCGCTGCGAGGCGCCGCTTAACGTGTTACGGCAGCGACGCCTTGAATCGGATCGGGGTTCGTATCGAGTGAACTCTTGAATCGGATCGGGTTCAACTATTCCCTGACCCACTTCATCAACCCAAGGAAAACGAGAGCCTAAGTTATTTATTTATTCTTTGTGTAAGGAAACAACTGCAAGCATGCCGAAAGAGATACAAACTGCTGAGCTCGCGGATCATGGGCAGCATACCCAAAAAAAAAAAAGGTATTATGAGATCTATCAAAAAAAAAAAAAAAAAACCAACAAGTGGAATCTGACTAATTTTGACAATCTAAATCTTATCAACTAGAAATAAGATATCAATTGCAAATATCAGAAAATTAATAACTTATATTGAATCCAATTTGATCCACATAGCTGCCTGCAGCAAGACTATCGACTTAAATCATCAAATGGTAAAAAGCTTTACAGCATTCATCAACAACCAATCATAATGGTTGATCAGAAGAGTTCAATAAAAGTGAATGAGCCATTAAACTCTATATAGAAGTTAAAAACTTACATATTGTTCGTCTAAGCTAACATTAGAGCTCTCAACATTGCTCTTAGGATTCATTCTGAATGGCTGAATGAGAGATTGATCAATCAACATGACCTTTCCTAAGAGAGAGAGAAAGTAGTTGTGATGCTTTGCCTCGTTTCGATTATTCCACAAGAACCAGAAAGCAGTAGCAGTAGCATAGCAATGCAGAAAAGAAGCTTATGGTTTATCTAGTGATGCATCCAATCTTTCAGAACCCAATCCCCATGAAGCCAACTTGGGAAGAACTGCAATCGAAAGTTGAGGAGTTGTTAGAAAGATTCCTAAAAGGCTTGGGCAAGAGTGCATTTAAAGAGAATATGAGTGCAAATGGCAAACAAAATAATGGTCTTATTGATAGTGTAGTATTCCAGAAATGTAATTGGAGATAGGAAGCCAATTCCATGAAAAATTCTTAAGGAAAACTTTTTATATTGGGAGCAACCTTAAGTCTCCATATAGTCTTCTAGCCCTGCCAAGGAATCTCATTACTTACTGTAGAATTTGTTTAAGTTCCTTGTGGGTACTATTCACTGTTGTGTTGCTTAATTTTATATATATATATATAAATCAACACAGATCGGATATTACTAATAAATTTTCTAAAGTCATCATTAATGTTAATGGTTAGATTAAGGATAGATTTGAACATAAGAGGTGCGGTTATCATTTGGAGGAAACCAAGTCTGAAGACACAATCATATTTAGAAGAAAAAAAAAAAAACATGTATCCAAAGAGAGTTGTGCTGATTGAGGACATAGTCTTCTTTATCATTGTAAGATCCCTAATGCGAAGACACTCTTAGCTTTTGAAAGAGTCATGTGTTATCTGAGTTAATCAAGTATATTTTATTATGCACATGTCCATCATTCCAGAAAAAAATCTCGAGAAAGTTTTAAAATTTTAGAGATCAACTTGAATTGAGTAGTACATTAAGTTGAGAGAAAATTAATTATAAAGTGTATGAGGATAAATTTTCTAGCTTAAGAAAGAAGATTGTTGTGCTAGCCTTGAATCTTTCCAAGTGCCTTGTCAATAGGAGTCTTAGAATCTATCCTAGGGTCTCTGCACTTGGACAAGAATGTCCCAAAGCATTTGAAAGGCCAATTGCCTTCTTTGATGTTCATTGAGAAATAGATATTATGTTTGTTTTGATCATGGTCTCACAATGAGAGGGGGAAGTAAATGTTTGATTTAGCAAGATTAACTTTAAGAAAGATGGGTCTTTCAAACGTTTTCAATAACTTAAGAACGTGGGAGCATCATTTAAAGTTAGTGAGGTGATAAACTTTGGTTCCCTATATATTAAATGGAGGGATTTGATTGTTATAGATATGATAGCTTTAGAGAATAGAGATAAAAGAGATAAAAGGAGAGAGGGGTCTGATAGGACGTTGACTCTTGAACTATTAGGACCTCTCCCTATTGATTAAATAGGCAAAAGTGGGGGGAGGATATGTAAGCAATAAGAATTTAGAAGGGAGGTTTGGAATGACATCCCAAGAAATGAAATCAAATATCTTTTCAAGAATCCAATTTTAAGAGAATATACGATTATTTTACTTTTGGATAATAATGGTGATCATTTTATAAAAGTTGATATTATCCAAAAGTTGATAAAAGCTGCATTTGGGGATTTGAGGATAAAGACCAGAAAAGTATGGCCCCCAGCTATTAGGAATATAGGAATGAGAGTGAAATCGGGTAAAGGATGACAGTATACCCATCTTTTAAGTCTTCCTAGAAAACTTTTTATAAAAAATTTTCATATTCAGGCTACTAGGTCCCAGGATTTTTACCAGATGCTATTTAGTTTAAAAGAGCTAACTTAATCTCTGGTAGGGAAAAAAAAGCCGAGTGAGGGTAGAATGAACCATGTTTGAAAGATTAGGCACATTGATTATAGTCAGCATTGGATGTTGAATGAGGAATCCTCCAAAGGGTTGGATCTCAATTAGAGAATAGCAAAGGGAAGGAAGCACTGTCTTGGCTATTTATGAAATTTGGATAATTGACATGGTAAAATCTAGTTTTCTACTTCTTATTATGGTGCATTTGAAAGTACTTGGTACTTTTTTGTTTTTTTTTTTGTGTGTGTGTGCTATTTATGCTATTTATTATGGTGCGTTTGAAAGTTTTCTACTTCTTACTTTTGTCTCACTTCAAATTCTGTATTTGATCCAAAAGAGACATTTCAGAAAGCATATAAAGGAGGTTCTTATGAATGAGGTCATTCTGAGGCCACCTTGGAAAGATAAAAAATTAATTAAACTATGGGAAAGGCCAAAATGATTATTATTGAAGATAAAATTTTAAAATTATAAAACTAATTGAGGAAGTATGAAGGGATAACCTCCCGATTTTAAACTTCAACAGATAAAATTATGAAAGCTATATAACTGATGACACAAAGTAAAAAAACACAAAAAAACAAAATTCTAGAGAGGGTTATGAATTGAAGATTTAATGCTTGTATAGATTGCTGGGAGAAGCCAAGGGCACATGTTTTTCTTCTTTTTTTTTTATTACTAAATTAATCGTTTTGTCTACTCTTGTCAATGAGGATAGCCTGAATGTTGGGAGTCTTTCATGCCACCAGGATGCCTCATCAGCTTCCATACTACTCCTGTATATGAAAAAAAAAGAGGAATACTACTCCTGTATATGAGTTCCTAAAAGAATAAATAAATCTATGTTGTGGGTTTTAATCAAACTAGAAAAAGGCGTATTGCATTCTTCTTTTTATTATGCCTTTAAAGTTTCAGGATAGCAATTTTATTAAGATGATGGTTTAGTGGTTATTATTATTGCTCCCAAAGTCTCCGGGGGGGTCGGTGTTGCGTGATCACATGTTTTATTAGTATATTTTTACTTGTATTTGTACTTTATAATAAATAGTTGAGATAGAGGACTTTCTTCGTAAGGCCGCCTTTTATGTTTTGAGCATTCCTCGGCTAAGTGAGAGAGAGGTTCTATTTAGGATCAAAATCTTAATGTGAGTGATGTTACCTATGAATTATGTACGTATATTGTGATGTACTTAGATATAATGGATATCATATCATGATTAGATTATGATAATGAGATCAATTTATCTTTAAAACCATTTCTAAATCATCCTTATCATAGGTTACTCGAGAAAGATATCGACATAATCAGATGGACCAGTATATTGTATACTCATTCATATGATAGAGGTGACTGGTCTTATAGCTACTTATGTGGCGGACGCTAGAGGTATAGTGCAGGTGCTTATTAGAGAATGAGTTCACTAATTGATCTACTTACGAAATATTGGACGAATAATGATACCTAATGTCAAATGATAATTTTATAGAACCAGTTGTATATCTGGTCCTTAGACATGAGATATCAAGGATACATTGTATGAATACTTATTTATTTAACATCGAACTTATAGGTCTGAAACATTTCAAATCTGGTACAATCAGTTATCAAGATTGGTAGCCAATCATACAAAGGAAATTGAGTGTCAACAAAGAATCATCCACTCTTTGTGTCATGAGAGGAATATCCCGTATGTGCTCACTTAGACAAAGTCCCTAGACAGGGTTGTACAGATTGAGAGAGGAGTTCTCCAAGAGAATCTGATTAAAGTAGGACTAAGATGGATACCATATGAGGACTAATAGTATTCATGCCCACAATATACGATATCTCAGATATTAGATAGATAAATGACTACAGATACATGGTAACTATAGATAGACAAGTCTGATGGATTTGATTCCCCTGTATCGCCCGGAGACTATGGCGTAGTGGTCTAATACATCTATAGTTGATGAGTCGAGTGAATTATTATAAAGATAATAATTTACCATATCAGAAAGAGTTCTAATGGGAGCGACTCACAACTAGCTCGGTATCGGGCCTAGAGGGTCACACACATATGATGGATGTTGCAACGGATAGAGGTGCGGATATAAGATATCCGCGAAGGTCCTGATTTGGATCTTTTGGATGAGATCTAATAGGACTGAGTAATTAAATAGATATACAATACCCAATATGAACGAAATCTATTCAGGAGTATACTCGTTCACCTATATAAATAGGAGGGACTCCTTGCTTCATAGGCTAGAGCTACAGAAGCTTGCCCCCCTCCTATTTCTCCTTAGTATCTTTCTCCTCCTCCTTAGCTTGAGAGCCTTGTGGTCTACGTAGAGAGGCTGGTCTAGCAACTGAGGAGCCTTGTAACTGTATCTACTATATGGATCATCGCTAGAGAGGAGTATGCGAGTACACCTTCATCTTCTCCATTGGATCTGAAAATTTTCAGGGATATATTATCTCCCGAGGTAACAAATCCATCATGATTTGTGTAGTTTTTCAGGTTTTACGATTTTTACCGCATCAATCATTGCACAATGGCCAAATACCTAACTTTGGAAAAAAAAAATTTTGTTTTGTTTTCCACTGTGCATAAGATGTCGATCAAAGATTTTTTGACAGTGGTATTAGAGCTAGGATCGTCGTGAATGATTGGCATTATAAACTATATATGATGTGTTTAATCGCGTGGAAGTTGTTTTACGCATTCTTACTGTGTTTTTGACATAGTTTTTATATTTGGAAAGCACCTTATATTTCTAGTTGAAAGGTGCTTTAAAGTAGGTTTTTCGACATCAAAAATTATTGACGTGAAAGAAGCGACAATTGTTGATGTCCGACAAATTGGCTAAAGGCTACTTTCGGTCTTAGTCAGGAGCCTATTTGATACTCTTGGTTTAGCAGAAATCAGCAAGAGAAGGTCACACTTCACTGTGGAGGAAACACTTGCAATGGCTAGTTGCGGAAAGTTAGCTTGCAAGTAAGGGTTACGGATGAGCCACTTGTCCGGAAAGGTGACGTTTGGATGCAAGGTGCCCACGGGGAGGTGGTTGTTGGCCACTCATGGGCAAGTTGCCCATGACAAAGGTTGCCTACAGGGCAGCAGCCCACGACCAACCACCTGTGTTGGCCACCCGCAATAGACCAGACCACGGTTAGGTACCTATGTAGACAGGTGGCCTGCATGAGCCGACAATTGCCTGCACAAGGCGGTGTCACCTGCGTGCCCGACAATGCCACAAAGGCATTGCCAAGTGCGTAATGCAACGTCATAATTTACGACCACCTTTGCTACACAAAGGCGATGCTACCAATGGGAAGGCGACGGTCACCATAAAGGAGAGTTAGGGTGTTTTTAGTTAAAAGGATGAATTTACCCCTTAAAATTTAAGAAATTCCAAGTATATCCTTATCTAAATTACCAAATGCCCTTGATAATTTGAAAAAATTTCCTTCGTATCCCCGAGCTTAGAAAAATATTAGTTAATTAAATATTTAATTAACTATTATTATTATTATTATTATTATTATTGTTATTATTATTATTTATCTAGTATTCATGCATGATGGTATACACATGTGATATGTAATGTGGAAGATGATCATGGACCTTGTGATGTGTGTAATTGATTATTATTATTGTTTGGGTCTGCCAGCCTATATTTTTCTTATTTATTATTGGGCTTGCGAGCTTGTAATTATATTATAATTATATGGAGAGGCACACAAATGCTTAAAGGTGGCAACGAGACCCTTGTGGCTAATTCAGATTATTGTGATGAGATGCACCGAGGTGTCGACAGATCCAATAAAAACAAGATGGATGATCACCGAGTATGAAGATGTACCGATGCACACATATTTAATGTAAATGATTGGGCCTACTAGCTCGAGCCTAATCATAGTAGGTTGTGTGGTCCATGATCATCTGGTGTATTTGTGTATGTGATTGCTATACTAGATAAGTATATATATATATATATATATATATATATATATATATATATACATGAATATGTGTGAGCCAGTAAGCGTGAGGCAATAAGATTGACCCACATGGCCTTCCATCATTATAGGAAGAAATTGGATCACGATATAGGTTGAGTTGGTCGAGTCCCTCGAGGTTCACCTATTTTCGTGATTCGAGATCTTGTCTACAACATAGAGATGTCACCGGTGACCTAGGGATATGATATTGCTTGGTTGAGTCCCTCGAGGGCATATCATCTAATTAGACTCATATTGTAACAATGATGATAACATAATCGAATATCATAGTTAGTTGAGTCCCTCAAGACCATAATAGTTCAGAGGCCGAAAAGGAGGGGAATCATTAGGGGTTTTGATTGACAAGAGTTGTCTACTTTTTGGGCTTAATATGATTGGTCGAGTCTCTCAAGATCACACTAAGATATTGATTGGATCCCGATCCCCACTATAAATATGTTGGAGACTTCCGTTTCACATGTTGAGGGTGTCGCGTGACCCACTAGAAAATAGTGGGAGCATGTCAAGATAGAAGTATATTTTTTTTCTTTTGTAAAATCTGCTTGTTATTTATTTATGCTACATCTCCTGTTTGTTAGAAATCTGCCACCTACAGACTTCCTACGTGGCATACTTGATGCTAATCATCTCACTAGTATGAACTTTGTTGATTGGCTCTATAACCTAAGAATAGTTCTCACAGTGGACAAAATTTCATATGTCGTAGATACGATCATACCGTAGCCTAGGAAGGAGCACCTCAGGCAGAGTTTCCCCAATATACAAAATATATAGATGATTCCACTCTTGCTTAATGTTACATATGAGCCTCTATGACTCCAAGTTCCAAGGATAACATGCAAACATGGATGTCAAATCCATACTCCTGCATCTCAATACATTATTTAAGGAACATGGAAGGACTCATGAAATGAAATATTCAAGAATCTCTTCTATGCTAGGATGACTGAGGGGATATTGGTTCAGAACTATGTCCTGAAAATGATAGAGTAGATTGAGAAAGCCACAGGTCTAGAAATGGTCATAGATAATAATCTGTATATTAATCTTATACTTTAGTCCTTCCCATATTCCTTTTCTCAGATCATTATGAATTTTAATATGAACAAGCTTGAAATGACTCTTCATGAACTCCTTAATATGAGAGCACTATCAATAAAGAGAAATCAATTCTCTATATTAGCAAGATCAAAAGGAAAAGAAAAGCTGGAAAGTCCCTTAAAAAGGGCAAGGGCAAGGGCAAACAGAATAAGGCAAAGGTTGCCAAAAAGACCTAATAAAGGACAAAGGCCAGTGCTTCCACTATGGGAAAAGCGGACATTGGAAGAGGAATTGCAAGAAGTACCTTATATAAAAGGCAAAACAAAAGCTTGAAGAAGCTTTAGTTACATTTATGATCAGTCTCTATTTATTAGATTTTTGTAATAACACATAGGTATTGGATATCAGGAGTGTTTATTACATCTGTAATTTATTGCAGGTCTTGACAAGGCCTAGGAGACTAGCTAAAGGTAAGATGGACCTCAAAATAGGCAATAAGGCAAGAGTTGTCGCTATGACTATCAGTGAAGTCATTTTACATCTACTTGGTAGAGCTACTATTGCATTAGATTCATATTATTTTGTTCCCTCTATTATCAAAAATATTAATTTTATTTTATTTTTGATATTTAATAGTTATAAACTAGTTTTTGAGAACAATAGTTGTCAATTATAAAGGATGATGAGATCATCACTAGAGGAACATTGCATAATGATTTGTTTAAGCTAGACACTACTCCACATATCATAAATGTAAGCATGTCTAAGAGGAAATGAGATGAGGTAAACACTGCATACCTATTACATTATGGGATAGGTCATATTCATGAGAGAAAGATTCAAAAGTTGTTAAATGATGCATAGCTAGATCCATTTGACTATGAGTCATATGCAACTTGCGAGCCTTGCCTTCATGGAAAGATAACTAACTCTCTTTTTAGTGAAGAGAGAGTCACTGAGTTATTGGAACTTATACATAATAATTTATATAGTCCAATGTCAACTTAGGCTATAGGTGGTTACTCATACTTCATCATATTCACTGATGATTTCTCCAAGTATGGACATATGTACTTGATAAAGTATAAGTTAGAGGCCTTCAAGAAATTTAGAGAATATAAAAATAAAGTAGAGAACCAGATTGTAAAGAGTATTAAGAGTCTTCGATTAGATCGAGAAGGAGAATACTTGAGTACAGAGTTCATATGGTTCCTCAAGGACCATGAGATATTATCTGAATGGACACCTACTTATACAACTCAGCTCAATGGTATATTAGAAATGAGAAATTGTATCGTGTTAGACATGGTGTAGTTCATAATGAGTTTCACAGATTTACCCATCTCATTTTGGGGATATGCCCAAGAGACCGCAACTTACCTTCTGAATAGAGTTTCATCTAAATCAGTAGTGTCTACATTATATGAGATATGGACAGGGAAGAAGTCTGATCTTAAGGTTGTTAAGATTTGAAACTGTCCTGCCCACATTAAAAAGCATAATCCCAATAAGTTGGAATCAAAGATGTAATGATATTCATGGGATACCCCAAGTAAACTTATGGGTATTACTTATATCACCTCGAGGACCAAAAGATCTTTGTTGCCAAGAGGGCAGTATTCCTTGAGAAAGAATATATTCTTGGTAGGGATAGTGGGAGTATAATAAAGTTGAACTAGGATAGAGAATCTAGCTCGGGCACCATTCCAGAGACTTAATCTATTCAGATTCCTAACATACAAGTTCCAACTTTACATAGATCTAGTAGAGTATTACATCATCTTGAGAGATATGTAGGATATATTAATAGAGCAAACACTCAGGATACTGATCCTCAAACCTACGATGAGGCTATTATGAATATAGACTTCGAGAAGTGATAAGAAGCTATGAATTTTGAGATGGATTCCACGTAATCCAATAAGGTTTGAAACATTGTTGATGCACCTAAGGGTATCATACCTATTAGCTGCAAATAGATCTTCAAAAAGAATATCAGAGCAGATAGAAATATAAAAACCTATAAGGCAATGCTAGTGGCTAAGGGTATTGTCAAAGGTAATATGTTGACTATGATGAAACATTCTCACCCGTAGCCATGTTGAAATTCATTCGAATTATCTTAGCTACTACAACTACTATAATTATAAAATTTGGTATATGGATATGAAAATTACATTCCTCAATGGCAACCTCTCAAAGGAGATGTTTATGATACAACCTAAGGGATTCATATCCAAGGAAAGTCCAGATAAGTTATACAAATTGCTTAAGACTATTTATAGATTAAAACAGGCTTCCCAAAGTTAAAACTTAAGATTTGATAAGACAATCATATCTTATGACTTCATTAAGAACGAAGATGAGCGTTGTGTGTATGTAAAGATAAGTAAAAGTTATCACATTCTTAGTGTTATATGCGGATGGCATCCTAATCATTAGAAATAATATATGAATGTCATCCATGGTTAAAGCTTGGCTATCTAGACACTTCTATATAGGAGAAGCATTCTATATATTCGGGATTCGGATCTATAGAGATAAATCTAAGAGAATACTTGGCTTATCTCATTCTAGGTACATAGACACCATTGTTAAAAGGTTTGGCATGAAAAATTTCAAGAGGAGTCTCATTCCGATGAGATATGGAATATCACTTTCCAAGAGAATATCCCCAAAAACTTTGAAGAAATGACAAACATGGATATGATACCATATACCTCTGTGATAGGGTCTATTATGTGTTAGGAAACCTCAGCGGGAGCATCATATATGTAGTGGAAAATCAAAACAGAACTAGTTTCCTATATAGATCAAAATCGTCATACAAAAATTAGTGCGTAGAAAACTATAAAATTGAAAACTGTATCATATGAGAGATTATTTACCTAGAAAGATCGTATATCCTTCTTTTTCCAAAATCAGATGGAGAGGACGAAGGAGGTCAAATATATTATAATCCATTTACACAAGAGTGCTACACGACTTAGACAAAATCAGTTAAATTCGTAATAGTCAAGTATCATTAACCATACAACATTTCGGAAATAGATCAATCAGTAAACTCATTCTCCAATGAGTACTTGTATTGTATCCTTAGTATCTCCACACAAATGGCTATGAGACTAACCATCTTCATCATATGGATGTGTATATAGTATATCGATTTATCCCTCTTGAGTAACCTATGACCGAGAATATATAGAATTTGTGTTTAAAGGTGAATCGGTCTCATTATCGTGATCTCATCATGATCTAATTCTCATTCCATAGATAATATAATGTGATAATATACTAATAATAATAATATAAAAGGTTGTGCAGCATGTCACATGTGTCATCACTTATGTGATTAGCTTGTAGCACATGTGTAACCAATATTATGTATGTTATGCTATATACCAAGCATGATATTACATATTCTCTAAGTGTCACGAGCAGGTATTAGACAGATCCAGGCTTGGAGCACTAGAAAGCAATAAAGTATATCCTTAAGTACTTGAGAAGAGCTAATGATATTTTATTAGTATACAGAGGAGGTAGCCTCCAGGTTGAAGGTTACACAGACTTAAGTTTACAATATGTTGGGAAACCTACAGCGGGTGCATCACATGCACAGCAAAAATCAAAACAAAAACCGATTTTCCATGCAGATCAAATCATCGTGTAAAAGATTGGGGTCATGAGAAAAATCATAAAAATCGATAAAATCGCGATACGAGAGAGATTGATTTTACCTAGAGAGATCGTATATCCCTATATTCCGGATCCGGATGGAGAGATGAAGGAGGTCAAGCATCCTCCTCTCTAGTGGTATCCACACGATGGATCTCTATAGTGAAACTCTTCTAATCTGATCTTGCAACTCTTGCTTAGATGGATGGAGGAGAATAGTGGTGGCTAAGGCTGTAGCCTATCAACTAAGAGTCTCCCCTCCTATTTATAGAGAGCCACCAAAAAACCCTAGGGCTTCTGCCTTAGTGGGTATTGGATCTCTATCCAATAACCCACTAACCTTGTATTATTGGATATCTATCCAATAATCTCCTTAGGTCTCTCTCTAATTGGGCCTTAAGTAAGGAGCCCATCAGCATAGAGTCTCAACTAATGATAATAGGGGCTAATTGGATCTTCATCCAATCCTCTATTCGCTGAAGCATCCACCATGTGTGTGACCCTCTAGGCCCGATATCGAGCTGATCGTGAGTCACTCACATCAGAACTCCTTCTGATATAGTGAATTATTATCCCCATAATAATTTACTTGATTTATCGACTATGGATGTACTAGGCTACTATGCCATAGTTCCTAGACGGTATAGGGGGATCAAATCCATCAGACCTATATGTCCATAGTTACCATGTATTTATAATCCCTTATCCAACTAATATCCCAGAGATTATATATTGGATATGGTACTATCAGGTCCTATACGGAATCAGTTTGTCTTGCTCTAATTAGATTGTATCGGAGAACTCCTCTCTCAATCCAAATGACCCTGGCTAGAGATTTATCTAAGCAGGCATATATGGGATATTCCTCTCATGATACCGAGAGTGGATGATCCTATATTGACACTCAATTGCCTTCATAAGGTTGGCTACTAATCCTGATAACCAGTTGTACCAGATCTGAAGCTTTCCAAACCTATAAGTCGGCATCAAAGAAATGAGTACTCATACAAGGCATCTTTGGTGTCTCAAGTCCAAGGACCAAATACACAACTGGGACTATGGAATCGTTGTCTGACATTAGGTATCATTAAACATACATCATTCCATAAGCGGATCAATCAATGAACTCATTCTCCAATGAGCATATGTACTATATCCTTAGTGTTTTCACACAAGTGGCTATGAGACCAGCCGCCTCCATCATATGGATGGGTATATAGTACACCGATTTATCCGATTATCTCGATATCCCTCTCGAGTAACCTATGACCAGGATTATTTAGAATCCGTGTTTAAAAGTGAATCGATCTCATTATCATGATCTTATCACGATCTGATTCCCATTGCACAGAACCAAGGACATCACAATATATATGTAATAAATAATATAATATGAGAATATGACAATATTAATCATAAGTAATAAGATCACACAGTGTATCACACGTGCCATCACTCACGTGATTGGCTTGCAGAGCACCTGTAACCAACAATCTCCCACTTGGCCAAAAGTCAATCACCTATGTGTCTGATCCCTATCAGACCCCTGTGATGCTCAAATTCAATCTGAGCCAGCGGCTTCATCAGTGGATCTGTAATGTTATCTTTGGATGAAACTCTTTCCATTGCTATATCTTTTCGGGTCATGATCGCTCTAATCAGATTAAACCTCCTCAGAATAATTTTGATGAGACTTGGGTTCCTTTGTTAGAGTTATCGCCCTATCGCTGTCACAATATATGGGAGTCAGCTCCACGCTGCTTGGTATGACTCTCAAATCCTTGATGAACTTCTTCGTCCACACCCCTCCCTTTACTGCTTTTGCTGCAACAATGTATTATGCCTCTATGGTTGAGTCGGCAGTAGTATCTTGCTTGGAACTCTTCTAGCTTACTGCTCCTTCGTTCATGGTAAAAACATATCCTGAATTTGACTTACTATCATCAATGTCAGACTGAAAACTTGAACCTGGGGGCTACCTCCTCTATATACCAGTAAAAGATCTTTAATCCTTCTCAAGTACTTAAGGATACACTTTACTGCCTTCCAATGTTCTAAACCTAGATCTACCTGATACCTACTCGTGACACTTAGTGTATGTGCTATATCAGGCCTATTACATAGCATAGCATACATGATAGATCCTATCGCTGAGGCATAATGTATCTTATCCATGTTTGTCCTTTCTTCAGGAGTCTTTGGGGACATACTCCTAGAAAGTGATATTCCATGTATTAATGATATGAGACCTCTCTTGGAATTTTCCATGTCAAACCTTTTGACAATGGAGCCGATGTACCTAGATTGGGATAAGCCAAGTATCCTTTTGGATCTATCTCTATAAATCCAGATCTCCAAAATATAGGATGCTTACCCTAAGTCTTTCATGGAGAAGTTACTAGATAGCCAAGTCTTTACTGTAGAGAGCACTCTTATGTCATTCCCAATGATTAGGATGTCATCCACATATAGCACCAAGAAGGTGATAGCGCTTTCACTTACCTTCCTGTACATATAAAGCTCATCTTTGTTTTTAACGAAGTCATAAGATCTGATCATCTCATCAAATCATAAGATCTGACATACTTATAGAAAGTGATATTTTATGTCTCATCGGTATGAGACCTCTCTTAGAATTTTTCATGCTAAACCTTTCGACAATGGAGTCTATATACCTAGATTGGGACAAACCAAGCATTCTTTTGGATCTATCTCTATAGATCCTGATCCCCAAAAATAGGATGCTTCCCCTAAGTCTTTCATGGAGAAGTTTCTAGATAGTCAAGTCTTTACTATGGAGAGTATTCTTATATCATTCATAATAATTAAAATGTCATCCACATATAGCACCAAGAAGGTGATAGTGCTTCCACTTACCTTCCTGTACGTACAAGGCTCATCTTCATTCTTAACAAAGTCATAAGATCTGATCACCTCATCAAATCTTCTGTTCCAACTTCGGAAAGCTTGCTTCAATCCATAAATAGATCTAAGCAACCTACATACTTTATCTGGACTCTCTTTAGATACGAATCCCTCTGGTTGTATCATATACATCTCTTCTTCGAGGTTGCTATTGAGGAATGCTGTTTTGACATCCATCTGCCAGATCTCATAATTATAGTGTGCTGCAATGGCCAAAATAATTCTAATGGATTTAAGCATGACTATAGGTAAAAATGTTTCATCATAGTCAACTCCTTATCTTTGACGATATCCTTTAGCTATCAGCCTTGCTTTATGGGTCTCTACCTTTCTATCCACTCTGATTTTTTTCTTAAAGAATCATTTGCAGTCGATGGGTACAATACCCTTAGGTGCATCCATAAGGTTCCAAACCTTGTTAGAGTACATAGAATCCATCTCATAATTCATGATTTCTTGTCACTTCCCAGAGTCTATACTCATAATAGCCTCCTTGTAGGTCTGAGGATCAACATCGTGAGATTCATCTCCACTAATATGTCCCACATATCGTTTAAGAGGGTGAGATACTCTATTAGACCTACGTAAAGTTAGAACTTGTATGTTAGATACCTGAATAGACTTGAGCTCTGGAATGGTGCTTGAGCTAGGTTCTCCAACCTCGCTCAATTTTATCTCACTCCCACTGTTTCTACCAAGAATTTGTTCCTTCTCAAGAAACACAGCAAACAAAGACCTTTCAGTCCTCGGGATGATATAAATAATACCCACAAATTTCCTTTGGGTATCCCACGAATGTGCATCATATTGTCCTTAATTCTAACTTATCGGGGTTGTGTCTTCTAACATGGGTAGGACAGCCCCAAATCTTAACAATCTTAAGATCGAGCTTCTTTCCTTTCCATATCTCATATGGTGTAGACACTACCGACTTTGATAGAACTCTGTTCAGAAGGTAAGCAGTAGTCTCTAGGGCATACCCTAGAATGAAACAGGTAGGTCAGCGAAACTCATCATGGACCGCACCATGTCTAACAATGTGCAATTCCTCCTTTCTGATACAATATTGAGCTGAGGTATATAAGGAGGTGTCCACTGGGATAGAATCTCATTGTCCTTGAGGAAATGGGTGAACTCCGTACTCAAGTACTCTCCTCCTCGATCTAATCAAAGAATCTTAATACTCTTTCCAATTTGGTTCTCTACCTCATTCTTATATTCCCTGAATTTCTCGAAGACCTCAGATTTGTACTTCATTAAGTACACATGTCCATACCTAGAGAAATCATCAGTGAATGTAATGAAGTATGAGTAACCACCTATAGCTTGAGTTGATATGGGACCATATACATCACTATGTATGAGTTCCAATAACTCGGTAACTCTCTCTCTAGTTCCACTAAAAGGAGAGTTGGTCATCTTCCCATGAAGGCAAGGTTTGCAAGTTGCATATGTCTCATAGTCAAACGGATCTAAGTATCCATCTTTCAGCAACTTTTGAATCCTTCCCTTATGTATATAACCTAGCCTATAATGTCATAGTTATGCATTATTCACCTCGTCTCTTTTCCTCTTAGATATATTTATATTCATGATATGTTGAGAAGTATCTAACAGATATAAGCCATTTATTATGGTCCCTCTAGTGATGATCTTATCATCCATAATTATTGAATAATTATTATTCTCAAAAACTAATTTATATCTACTAATTGTCAAACAAGAGATAGAAATAATATTTTTGATAATAGAAGGAACAAAATAGCATGCATCCAATGCAATAATAGCTCCACAAGGCAGATGTATGGTGACCTCCCCAATGGCAACTGTAGCAACTCTTGCTCCGTTGCGCATCTTGAGGTCCATCTTGCCTCTAGCCAATCTCCTAGGTCTTGTCAGAATCTGCAATGAATTGCAGATATGATAAACACTCTTGGTATCTAATACCTATATGTTATCATAAAAATTTGACAAGTGAAGACTGATCATGAATATACCTGAAGCTTCTCTAAGCTTCTGTTTCGCCTTATCTACAAGATAATCCTTACAATTCCTCTTCCAATGTTCGTCTTGGCCATAGTGGAAGCATTGTCCTTTGTCCTTTGTCGGGTATTTCTTAGCAACCTTTGTCTTACCTGGTCTTTCTTTGCCCTTGCCCTTCTTAAGGGTCTTACTAGCCTTCCTTTTTTTATTGGTCTCACTAATATAGAGAACTAGCTTCTCTTTTTTTATGGTGCTCTCAGCTTTTCTCAACATATTAAGGAGCTCAAATAGAGTCACCTCGAGCTTGTTCATATTAAAGTTAATAATGAACTGTAAAAAGGAATCCAGTAGGGACTGAAGTATAAGATCAATACACAGGTTATCCTCTAGGACTATCTATATATTTTATAAAGCGAGTGATCTCAACCTCGCTTGTCCTTTCCTCCAATATGGGCACAATCATATTAAGGACATTTAGGATTTTCTCCTTTATGAGAACAATTCTCAAATTACAAAGCCTTTGGACCAATAAGGCGGTTGGCATCAAGTATGCCACATAGGGGTTTTGCAAGCGACAAACAAGATATAGTGTAAATAAATAACATGCAGATTTTACAGAAAATACTAGTTAAGATATAGACTTCTATCTTAATTTATTCCCATTATTTTCGTAGTGAATCAGGTGACACCCTCGACACATGAGACGGAAGTCTTCGGTAGACTCCTAGTGGGGATCAGGATCCAATTGGCATCTTAATGCAACCTCGAGGGACCCGACCAATTACACTAAGCCCAAAATGTAGGCAACTCTTGCCAATCACAACTCCTTGTGATTCCCATCATGTTCGGCCTCTGAATCATCAGAGTCTCGAGGGACTCGACCAACCATGATGTTCAGTTAAGTCATCACCATCGTTACAAGATGAGTCTGATTTAATGATATGCCCTCGAGGGACTCGACCAAGCATACCATGTCCTCAGGTCACCGATGACATCTATATGTCAAAGGCAAGATCTCGATCACGTAGATAGGTGAGCCTCGAGGGACTCAACCAAAAACCTATGTCGTGATTCAATTTCTTCCTATAATGATGGAAGGTCACGTGGATCAATCTTATTGCCTCACGCTTACCGACTTAATATTATCTTAGGAGGGTTTTTGTATCGATCTCCTAATATGTCGTGTCACACACATGCATATTTAATATATATATATATATATATATATATATATATATATATATATATATATATATATATATATATATATATATATATATATATATATATATAGTAGGTGTATAACACATCACATATGCAAGCCACACCGAATGATAATGAGCTGTCACCTAGTATAATTAAGCCTGAGCCAATGGGCCTAATCACTTGCAATAAGATCTATGTGTGCATCGGCGCATATCTCCATGCCTTGTGATTGTTGATCTCGTTATTATCGATTCCATTAGATCATCGAATCACCATATATCGTGATCTCCTGCCACGGCATAATGGGTCCCGTTGTAACCTCCACGCTCTCGGTGCGCCTCTCCATGTAATTATAAATAATCATAGGCACGCAGGCCCAACAATAAATGAGAAAAACGCAGGCTCGCAGGCCCTAATAATAATAATAATCACAATTACACACATCACAACACATGGCTCATGATCATACATCCACATTATACATCACATGTACATCACATCATATGTAGGATTACTAGGTATATAATAATTAATTAAACTATTTAATTAATTATTTTTTAGAAATCAGGACATACTCGAATTTTTAAAATTATTAAGGGCATTTTCATAATTCTGGATGAGAGGATAGTCCTCGAAAGTCTCAGAATTATTAATGGTATTTTCATACTTCTGGATGAGAGGACAGTCCTTGGATTCCAGAATTATTGAGGGCATTTTTTAAATTTTATGCATGAGCACAGTCCTCGAAAATTTTGAAATTTAGAGGGGCAAGATCGTTTTTTTCTCAAAATGATGCTCTAGACCTCTCCTTGCCCCCTCTGTGCCACCACCGTCACTGCCACTACCCCTATGCAGGCGACGGTGCGCCGGGTGTGGCAACCCTTTGGCGCGCTACTCGCGGCACCTTGCAGCGGCCACTCCGCCAACCGGCCGCCGCGCGGCAGGCAATCGCCACCTCACCGCCGCGAGCTGCGCCTGCTGCTCGTGCAGAGGCTGCGGCTCGCTAGCCAGCCGTGGTTGCAACCGGTCGTGCCCGGGTTGCCGCTACGGTGACCGCCTGCGGGGCTCGAGCCGACGGACCCTTTGCGGTACCTTGGTCATGATCGCCTTGTAGGGGCCTCCTTCACGCAAAACATAGCAAGAACGCGTAGAACGATTCTATGTGATTCAATCTTATTACACATAGTTTAAAACCAATCTTTCGCACGAAAACCTTGGCTCTGATACCACTGTTGGGAAACCTATAACGGGTGCATCATATGCACAACGAAAATAAAAACAAAAACTAGTTTCCCACACAGATTAAATCGTTATGCAAAAGATTGGGGTTGCGAGAAAAATCATAAAAATTGATAAAACCGTGATACGAGAGAGATTGATTTTACCTAGGTAGATTGTATATCCATGTATTCTAGATCCGGATGGAGAAGATGAAGGAGGTCAAGCATCCTCCTCTCTAGCGGTATCCATATGATGGATCTTTGCAGCGAAACTCCTCTAATCTGATCTTGCAACTTTTGCTCAGATGGATGGAGGAGAATAGTGAATCGATCTCATTATCATGATCTCATCACGATCCGATTTCCATTGCACAGAACCAAGGACATCACAATATATATATATAACAAATAATATAATGTGATAATATGTCAATATTAATCATAAGCAAAAAAGATCACACAGTGTGTCACACGTGTCATCACTCACGTGATTGGCTTGCAGGGCACCTATAACCAGCATAATCCGATATTGATAATAGCAAGTCAAATTTTGGATATATATTTATCTTGAATAGAGCAACAATAAGATGAAAGAGTTCTACGCAAGATATTACTGATTAGACTATAGAGGTAGAGTATAATACTGTAGTAGAAGCAGCAAAGAAGGGAGTTTAGATGAAGAAGTTCATCATGGATCTAGGAGTCGTACCGAGTAGCACGGAGCTGATCCTTATATATTACGATAATAATGGGATGATTGCTCAAGCAAAAGAACTTAGGCCTCATCAGAAGTCCAAACACGTTTTGTGGAGGTTCCATCTAATTAGAGAGATTGTGGCCTGTGGAGATATAGTAGTGGACAGAGTTCCATCTAAAGATAATATTATGGATCCACTAATTAAGCCATTATCTCAGATTGTATTTGAGCATCAGAAGGATCTGATAGGGATCAGACACATAGGTGATTGACTTTAGGTCAAGTGGGAGATTGCTAGTTATAGGTGCCCTAAAAGCCAATCATGTGAGTGATAGCACTTGTGACATGTTGTAGTAATCTCTTTACTTATTATTCCTGATATTTTCTCACATTATATATTTTTTAGATATATATTGTGATATCCTTGGATCTATACAATAGGAATCAGATCATGATGAGATCATGATAATAAGCCCAATTCACTTTTAAGAATAGATCATAAATCATCATGGTCATAGATTACTCAAGAGAGATATCGAGATAACCAGATAGACTAGTGTACTGTATACTTGTTCATATGATGAAGGAGACTAGTCTCACAGCCACTTATGTGGGGATACTAGAGGTATAATGCAGATGCTCATTAGATAATGAATTCACTGATTAATCTGCTTATAAAATACTGGATGAATAATAATACATAATGTCAGATAATAATTCTGTAGTCTCAATTGTTTATCTGGTCCTTAGACTTAAGACACCAAGGATGCCTTGTATAAGTACTCCTTTCTTTGACGCTGGACTTACAGGTCTGGGATATTATAAATTGATACAGCCAGTTATCAAGATTGGTAGCTAACCATACGAAGACAAATGAGTATTAATAAATGATCATCCACTCTTAGTGTTACAAGAGAAATATCATGTGTATGTTCGTTAAGACAAAATCATTGGTCAAGGTCATTCAGATTGAGAGAGAAGAAGTTCTCTAGGAGAATTCGATTAGAGCGAGACTCAAACAGATTCTGTTTGAGGCCTGACAGTATCTATTCCCAATATATGGTCTTTGGGATATTAGATGGATAAGGGACTTTAAATACATAGTAATTATGGACAAACAGGTCTGATGGATTTGATCCCCCTATACCGTCTAGGTGCTATGGTGTAGTAGCCTAGTATGTCAATAGTTGAATGAATTATTATAGTGATAATAATTCACTCTATCAAAAGGAGTTCTAATGAGAGTGACTCACAGTAGCTCGATATCGAGCCTAAAGGGTTAACACATATATGGTGGATATTACAACGGGTAGAGGTACGGATATGAGATGTCCGGGAACTCCTAGTTTAGATCATATAGATGAGATTCAATATAATTCAGTAATTGATAGAGATCCAATATCTAATATGAACGAAATTCATTCAGGAATAGGCTCATTTACTTCTATAGATAGGAGGGATTCCTTAGTCCATAGGCTAGAGTTACAGAAGCTTGCCTTTATATTTCTTCTCATTATCTTTCTCCTCCTCCTTGGCTTAAGAGTGTTGTGATGTGTGTGGAGAGGCTGATCCCGTAGCTGAGGAGCCTTGTCACCATGTCCACCATATGGATCACCGCTAGAGTGGAGCACGGGAGTACTCCTTCATCGTCTCCATTGGATCTGAAAATTTTTAAAGATATACAATCTCCATAGGTAACACATCTCTCATGATTTATGCAGTTTTATGATTTTTCGTGCATCAATCATCGTACTACGGTCAAATACTTAACTTTAAAAATTTTGATCTTTGTTTTGTTTTTTGCTACATATAAGATGCAGATAGAATATTTTCCAACAAGAACTCGCAAGGATTTTGAACTTAAGGAGGAGAATAAATTTGACTAAGAACACTAAGGAGGGTAGAAAATACCTTTACCTGGGCTCGAGTTCGAGTCCCCTATGGGGGAAGCTAGTATGGTGATAGTAGAGATGGGGGTGACAAACTATTAATAGCCAAATCTCCCTTTACTATCAAACTGTTCTCAAGGATAGAGTAGAGGTAGGAGTGGGCCTTCGTCTCATTACCCTGATAGGTGTTACGGGCAGTAGAGTTGGATGGTGGTAGGTCACTTGTCTTGTATTACTTCATTGTCAAGCGAAAGCCTAGGGCAGAGGGGGTGGCAAATTTGGATGTAACCAAATGAGTGCAATGCCTGTTAGCGACCCCAAGGGCCATAGGAGCACAAAAGGGTGTAGTGGATTCGGATGCAGGTTCGATATCTGAACCCTCAATTGATATTTTCTTTGAACCCACAACAGGGGGTGGTAGGGTTGGAGTAGATTGAACTGAATCCACTTATATGAAATGGGAAGGGTAAGGTTCTGAGTGAGTATTGAGAGCGTGATAGGGTAGATCAACTTGCTTATGTTTGTTTGTATCTGTTAGGTCATTTCTGAACCCATATCCACGACCCATAATCGAGGTGGTCATCCTCTACTTGAGAGCTTAGACTTAGAACCCTAAGGCTTTAGAACAGGGTCGAGTGACGGAGCATCAGACTTTGTAGATGAGTTTGGTTGAGGGGATCCAAGGCAGAGAGATTAGTTTTTTATTCTACTCTATCACATCAAAAACAAACATTGAGTAAATCTTCAAAAGCCACAAATTTGAAGAAGTGATTGTTTTCCTCTTTCATCCAGAGATCTTAAGATAGTAATTAGCAAAAATCATAATGGATGCTGATAGGGATAATATTGGGTCCCTCCCCAAATCAAACGATGTGGCTCAAGACAAACCTGACATGGGGGCAAGACTGGTTGACTAAGCTCACAAGTCCTCTGACAAATACGAGTAATGTGTCACAACGAATGGATGAGAGCACAGTCGTCATCGAATCTCAAAAAATTTGAAGTGATCGTACTATAGCAGAGTAGAAACAACACGCAACACCCTCACCTGTAGCACGGATGGCCACCTGCGATGCCTGCAGTATTAAACATGCTGACAGAGAATGCTAGAGGGATGATGAAGATGAGACATGACCGGTCGTCGATGTACAGGTATTAAAGGCCACCCCGGGGGCAGCTCTAGAGGAGGCTTTTTCCTCGCTTCAATTCCAAAAAGAGGAAAAGGCTCTGGCATCCAAAAAAGGGGCATCATATTACACCCTTGGGTAAAACGCTAACTTAGCCATCAAAGAGATCTCCCCGGGGCCCCACCACTCGGGTGAATGTCTTTCTTTACAGGAATAGCTCCACGAGATTGGGAGGAAGATCCGCATCAAGGCGATAACCCGAGCCGCGCACCCACACATGCCTTCCCCGGATTCCACATCACACTAGGCCCCTCTTGCACTTGCAAGCCGAACCCCATTATGCTGACTCCTCAGACATGATGGAAAACCCAACAACATTTTGGCGCTAGAAGGAGGGCTTGATGTCGCAAGAGCACTAAACACCTGGCAACCCCAGGGAAGATGTCCCTCCCGCAACGTAACCAATCTCGGGAGAAGCCCTACAACCCCCACTCCCTTTGTTCGGAGACAGGAACCTGCCTTCCCACACCCCAGGGTGGTACTGGCGCTTATTCAATGATCTTGAACTAACTCCACCCCTATTGAATCCCGGGACCCCGATGATGACTCCCGAGGCTTTCCAGGGGCTCACTAATCAGGTCCAGGCCATAGTGGGAATATTTCAAGCAATTATCCCCTACATCCCACAGCTCGTCCAATAGCCAAGCTCACAACCTCAGGCGACCTCCCTACCCCGGGCAGGGACAACGCTATCACCAAAAGGGTAGCCACTGGTGACCCAACCTATCGACGACCTACCTCGATTCCCTCTAGAGCTTGACCGGGCCCATTCGGGCAACGCAGCCAGGCACCCAACATCTAGACCCAATGCATCAGTCCATAGCCTATTGGATCTCAACACACTCTCTTCGGACCCCACTGACTCTCTGAGGGCGCAACTACGTCTGATGAACCAAAGAATCGATGACATGTACAAGACTATCAGGATGAAGGATGAGTGTAGCGAGAGTCCCCTTTGGGGCTCCCCTTTTATCCAAGAGATCCAAGACACACCCATCTCGCAGCACTTCCACCTCCCAATGCTAGAAGTGTACGATGGTGGCTCCGACCTAGTGGGGCATGTAGCCGCGTTTCGAGCGCAGATGGATTTATATGACATGTCAGATGTCATAATGTGCCAGGCTTTTCTGATAACTCTCTGTGGGATCGCTCGAGGGTAGTACAGTCGGTTGGCCCTTACCTCCATCCACTCCTTCGATCAGCTAGCAAGGGAGTTCAAGGCTGACTTCCTTACTAGCACCCATATGAAGCCAACCGTTGCATCCCTCCTCGAGATGAGGCAATTGGAAGATGAGCCCCTCGGCCCATACCTCACCCGCTTTACAAAAGAGATCAAGGCCATTCCAGATACGCACCCGTCGCTGATTATCTAAGCATTCATGATCGGGATCAAGCCTTCCCGCCTCTTTTGGTCGCTCGTTGAGCGACCCTTGGTGACTGTGCCGGAGATGTTGCAAAGGGGCAACCAATATATCACCGCCGAGGCTATGGTAGCAGAGAAGCGAGAAGATCTGAAGTGCCCACGGGCTAAGCCCTCTCGGGGCCCACCTCCTGGGCTCCCGAGGAAGAGAGCAGAGAGAGTCGAGCATGCCACTCCTCGGCTCCCCAACACTCCACTTAACTCTACCTGGATTGAGATATTCATCCCGATCTTAGAGAAATGACTCCTAAAAACTCCTAACCTGATGAGGACTTGAGCCGTAGAGTGGGATCATGGATGCTACTACCGCTTCCACCACTACTACGGACACGACACCGAAGAATGTTACGATTTGAAAAATCAGATCGAGGACCTCATATGTCGCAGCCACCTCGACCGGTATGTAAGAAAGCAATGAGAGTCGTTCCTCCGCCCGAGAGGCCCTATGGAGAGGTAAGTAGATGTCATCACAGGTGGCCCAGCAGTGGGTGGTGACAACTCCTCGGCAAGGAAAGCTTATGTTCACACCGAAGTCCAGAAGAGGCCCTGAGCATGAGGTGATCCTGGGATCACCTTTGAATCTGAGAGTGAATACCCATATCACGACGACACCCTGGTGATCATGGCCTATATTGCAAACGCCCACATCAAGCGCATTATGATAGATATAGGGAGCTTTGCTGACATACTATACCTTAATGCTTTTCAAAAGCTCGAGATGACTAATCGAGATCTCATCCTCATGACTTTAATTTTGATAGTGTTTACCGGGGACGCGATAACTTTAATGGGCGTCACAACTTTCCCTATGACTTTCGGCGATGAGCCAAGAACCAAGACCTTCATGGTTCCTTTTATAGTGGTTGACCTCCCCTTAGCATATAACGTGATCATCGGGCGGCCAACTCTCAATAAGCTAAGGGTAGTTGTCTCCACATACCACCGCAGCATGAAGTTCCTGATCAACACGGGGTCGAGAGAGATCAGAAGCGACCCACAGGAGTCAAGGTGATGCTACCTAGCAACAACAACCATCCCCAAAAGAGGCAAGGAGTCTTCGGTCCCTGACCCCCGAGAACCTTATAAACCAGACACTCGACCTGAGCCCACTGAACCAATACTGGAGGTACCATTGGAAACAGATCGTCCGAAGAGAACGGTCTAGGTCGGGTCAGCTCTACCCGAGGACCAATGCATCTAGCTCATAGACTTTCTCGGACGCCATGCAGACGTCTTTGCCTAGTCGCCAAGCGGTATGCTAGGCATACACCCGCAGAATTGCATAGCACTGATTGAGCATCGCCCCTAGGGCTTGCCCGATGTAGCAGAGGCCAAGAAAGTTCACCCTCGACCAACATAAGCCCATTGAAGAAGAAGTTGATTGGCTACTAGAGGTCAGGTTTATATCGAAAGTTAGGTACCTAACTTGGTTATCTATTGTAGTCCTCGTAAAAAAAGCTAATGGAAAGTGACACATGTGTGTTGACTACACCAATCTTAATCAGGCTTGCCCGAATGACTAGTACCCACTACCGAGGATTGACCAATTGGTAGACTCCACCTCCGGATATGAACTTCTCTCCTTCATGGACGCGTTCTCAGAGTATAACTAAATCCAAATAGCCCCTTAGGATCGAGAGAAGACGACCTTTATCGTACATCGAGGAACCTACCAGAGAAATATGGAAGCCTATGTGGATGACATTATCGTTAAAAGCAAGCGAGCACAGACGCACCATGCAGACCTCACTGAGACATTTTGAACCCTTATGAAGTTCGGAATGAAGCTCAACCATGCAAAATGCGTCTTTGTCGGTAGAGCTCAGCAAGTTCGACCTGGAGTATGCCCCAAGAAGGGTGATTAAAGCTCAAGTTATTGTTGATTTTTCCTCGGAGCTACCGCCCCTGAGCCCATCTAAAGGAAGCCTATTTGGACCCTCTATATTAATGGATCAGTGAATGCCTTTAGGGGAGGGGTCGAGATAGTCCTAAGAGATCCTGACGGACAAATCTAGGAACACGTTGTGTGCCTAGAATTCCCAACTACCAACAATAATGCGAAATATGAGGCATTGCTGCTCGGACTGCGATTGGCCACCAAGCTGCAAGTTGAGCATGGAGGTGTTCACCGACTCTCAACTGGTCGCCGGCTAAATCGACGAGAGTTTCAAGGCTCGAGAACCAAACAAGGCCTGCTATCTCACTAAGGCCCGCCGGCTGATAGGTATGACTAAGTACTTCAAAATCTCCTAGGTCCCATGCCTCGAGAACTCCAAGGTCGACGCTCTAGCTAGGTCAGCCTCCGCCGACACTATCGATGCATTACCGACATTCCCCAGCCTATGCCAACCGATGGTCGCCACTGTTAAAACAGCAACCATGGTCACCCATCCCGATTGGAGGAAGAAAATACTACACTACAAGAGGGATGTGACTCTCCCGGTGGATAAAGCGGCTGCCCATCGAGTTAAGAGAACTGAAGCATGGTATGATATCATCAACGGGTGCCTCTATAAAAGAGCTTTCAGCCAGCCCCTACTACGGTGCTTACCAGAATCCGAGGCTGATATTATGCTTATTGAGGTCCAGAAGGGACATGTGGTGAACATATCAGAGGGCGCACCTTGGCTTTCAAAATCCTCCACCTCGGGTACTACTGGCTGACTATAAGAGCATACGCAAAAGCTTACATCCATAAGTGTGTAGAATGCTAGAAGCATGCCTTCCTCACCAACCGGCTTTGCCACTTTCTCCAACCTACTGTGCTTGGCCCTTTGTGCAATGGGGGCTGAACCTTCTTGGCATGTTCCAACAAGCAGCAGGGCAGCATAAGTTCTTAATCGTCATGATCAACTATTTTACCAAATTGGTTGAGGTCGAGGCTTTAGCCTCGTCCACCGAAAAGTAGGTGAAGGAACATCATAACGAGGTTCGGCATCCCAAGGATTATAGTCACAGATAATGAGACACATTTTAATAACCCCAAATTTAAGGCTTTCTACCAAAACTACCAGATTTAACTAAAGTTCAGTTTGGTGGCCCAACCCTAGGCCAAGGTGACTAACAGAAGCATACTCGAAGGGCTAAGGAGGCGAGTAGTAGGAGCTCTAACTGCTTGGGTCAAAGAGCTCCCAAGCGTCTTGTGGGCTCTACAGATGACGCCGAAGACACCTACGGGGGAGTCGCCCTACAGCTTGGCCTTTGGCACTGAGGCCGTTCTGCCACCCAAAGTGGTCTTCCCTACCTTGAGGATCGAAAACTTCACTCAGGCCTTAAAAAGAACCTCGATCTACTCGAAGAACGTAGAGCCAAGGCACACATAAAAACCTTGCACCATCAGAGGGCAGTAGCCCAACTCTACAATCGGAGGATCTGACCCTGACCCATTGGTATGAGAGACCTGGTCCTCGGGAAGGCCAAGGTCAGCAACCTTGGGCGCACCCGTGAAAAACTCACCGCAAGATTATCACGTGCTTAGCTAATTTTGCCTAAGCCGTGCGGCACCCATGCGTGTGTATCCACAAAGGTCACCTTCCCCGAGATCTCCTAGAGTCCTTTAGATTTACAAAAGAGAAAATGGGCAAGAGGAAGCAATTTCAAGGGGATCCACAAGCAACTTGCTTAAGCAAACACTTTATAAAGCTAGATATAAATTACACCCATGGACATTACAAACTCAGAGAGGTTATACACAAAGGAAAATGGTCCATTACAGACCGAAGTCCCCACAAGTGCTTGCAAAATACACTCATATTTACAAGTCAAAATTAGCCACAAAAGAAACCAAACTTGGGCTGCTAAGCCTACTGCAAGCCCGCTACTTGCTGTACAAGGTATATATGCAAACTGAAGGACACGGACAAACATGAGCATTTCATCAAACACCTTGTTTACATTATTGTTCGTGACATTCTCCCCCACTTATTCCTTCGACGTCCTCGTCGAAGCCACTATAGATGCTGCATCTCCTCGTATTTTGTTAAATCTTTAATCTTCTACTTTGGCTGCAACACACCTCTTTGGCTTCCAACCGCTCTCTGCCGCTATTGTTGCGTAGTCGAACTCTGATCCGTAATGCTGTTTCAACTCACCAATGAGTGAATCTAGTGTGGGGTTGGCTGAGTTGTGCTAATGCTTGTTGGTTCCCGTGAATCCTTTTGATAACAGAAAAGAGCTACCTTATTATGCACCAGTATCATAGTATACTCATATTTCTTGAATTGGGTGAATGCTTGTTGGAACTTTGTCGAGCATCGCCTCACAAACTTTAAGGTTTTTGAGATCCTTCCTCTATAATAGTTGCCCATTGATCCTTCTTCCATGTTTAGTTATCACTTCCAAGTAGGTTCACATCACTCCCGGTTTCGCTTGGCATTCAATTAGAAAATAAAGTGAACAATCTACTCTCAGTAGTACTGATCACCAATAGTGAGGATTTGACAACTATTATCTTCCATAAGCTTTCTTTGAAGGGTCATTGAACCTATACAGAGCTCCTCTGCTGGATAAGTAAGAGAACTGGGATACTCGACTTTACTTATTCTCTTAGTAGTTGAGAATGCAAGGTTACTTGGCTTCGCTCACCGCCTCGAGTTAAGAGAATTAAGGTACTCGATTTCGCCTATTTTCCCGAGTTGAGAAAGCAAAGGTTACTTGATTTTGCCTTTCTCCTCGAGTTTGTACTTTATGCATTGAGCTGGTTACTAATATTTGCTCGCTCTTTGCTCACACTTCTAAAGCACTTGAAGTGTTTGCACTCTTTGCGTTGAGTTAGCTACTGTGATTTGTCTTTTCACTACCATTGAACTTCTGGAATGCAAGAAGTTTCACTCGAAAAGAGTAAAAAGTTTACCCCAACTTGGAGTAAGTCTTTGATAGATCTGGCCACCTTTGAGATTGTACCATCTTCTCCATCACCTTTACCGCCTACTTCTCTGAGTAGAAAGGTACAATATTGCGTACTGCCTACTTTGTTCCTTGGTCGAGCGCTCCTGTATCAACCTGAAGTCCTCCGCTTTCGACTAGCTTGATGAGAAGTTCATCGACACCGGTCTTATGAAGTTTCTTGGCCTCTGCCCTTTTACCCTGTCTTGGTACTTGGAGTTTGCCTTTGCATTCTCCACCTCCTTGACCCCCTTTTACGACCAATGCTCTCCCTCTATGAGAGCAAGAGATCGATGACTCTATGGAAGTCCTGCCTCTGCGGTACCATGGTGCTGCCAAGCCCATAGCCCTATTATCCGTTGCCTTGCATCTGCATCCCTTCCTTTGCGATCGGTAGATCCGCCTCTGTGGCACTGTGGTGCTCCTCCGAGTCCACCTCCTTTCTAGCCGATACTTTATTTTTGGGTAGCTGAGCCCCACTGGACTTATCGTCGCTTCCTCGCCCCTTTCGACCACCTACTTTGACACCACTATGTCCTCCTAGCAATTCTCCTTGGTCAATGGAAAGACAAACTGTAACTCTCATGCATGGTCTCCGCCATCTTGTTTTAGGGCTCGCACTGATTCTATTCTCCTTAGCTTTCTTAGTAGTAACGTTCGCTTATTCAGCTTCATCCTCTGACTTGTTAGGCTCCCTTAAGTGAATGCGAGCACTGAAGCAGTATAACTCTCCAGCCGCTCTAATCATACCTTTGTATAATTAAGTCCCCTCTATGAGACTCACTAGTACTTGCAATCTGACTTCTCCCTCAGTGGTACATAGCCCTCATATGCTGATAACCAAGGTTTTCATCTGATGTAAGCTTCGATGCATATACACGAAATACCCGCCTTTGTGGTACCATGACATTCACCCCTTGAATTCATAGCCCTTCTTGTCATTGCATTGTTCACTGAAGTGGAGCTCCCAATAGCTCCTGATCATTCACATGATCACGTCCCCCTCCATGGGACTCACTGGTACTTGCACTTGGACTTCTTCCTCGGTGGTATACAGCCCCCATATGTTGATGACTAAGGCTTTCATCCAATGCAAGCTTCGATGCACACACGAAGACTCGCCTCTACGGTACCACGACATTCACTCCTTGAATCTATAGCCCTTCTTGTGTGTCGTACACCAAAATGGAGCTCCCAGTAACTCCTGATCATATCTCCACATAATCTTGTCCCTCACGGGACACGATCACCTATGCTGCATTGCCACGAACTAGTCCACCATGATTCGCTGCACCATGTTGCCTCTTGGTGACATCTCCATTGCAAACAGATTCTCGGGTGATGAATTTGGACTACGACTTCTCCATGTGTGGCCTCTGCCAACACCTCATAAGGCCTTCGCTATCTCTAATTTTTAGTTTGCTCCTTTGGTAATTCACCTTCATCCACCCACTCTTGGGTTACACTTGGACGAAGCATAGCTCTAGGATAGTCCGTCGCCTAGTAGCTCATGAAGTCCCCCTAACTTCGCTAGAATTGGTGCACCATTGTTTGGATCCTGGGCCTCTATCCCCTACCAGCACAATCTCCAATATGTACCACTTGTTCCTAATAACTCGAATGACAACACTATGACATATTCTTCAAGAGTACCCGCCTCTACACCCTCTTGCCCCATGCTAAGGTCTCTCGATCCCAACTTTGCCTCTGTAAGTTGAATCACCTTAGTTACTTCGTTAAATGCATCTCAGAGGTAAGGTGCATGTGCCTTGAAGCTCCCTATGGCACCATGCAAGATACCCCATCAGAATGAAGAACCTATAGAATGACATGATCTCACTCTTGCCTCTACAAGAGTTCATGCCCTTAACCTCCGTCCAAGGAAAGTTGTGTGCCTCCGCTCCATGTTCCATCTTCTATGTCAACTCCCTTCATGACCTATAGAATCCTTCGAGTTAGCAATTCCCCTCATTTATATGAGCTTTGCTCAACTCTTATGGTCATTAAGCATCACATCCCACTTTACATAGTCTCATCTTTACCAAACGCCCCGCTTGCCTTGAGCACCATCAAATTTGGTTGCCAATGTCGAGCCGTAGCTCGAACTCAACCATCCCAATCTTTATGCACTAGGTATTCTTCTTCGCTTGCTTGTCCTCATGGTGCCTCTCGCGCAAAGGAGTTGGTCATTCCTTTGAATGCCAAACGTGGATGCCTGCTCCTCTGAACGACTCTTTTCCCTATATCTCAATATCTGTTTCCCCTAAACGATTACGCATGCTGGCTGTCCTCCATACAGCCTAGCTAGGTCCCCCACATTTGTATGGCGAGTATTTCTGCGTATGCTTATCCCATCTAATACCACATTGTCATGGGCTTAGCTGATTTTGCCTAAGCCGTATGGCACCCATGTGTGTCCGTCCGCAAAGGTCAGCCTTCCCCGAGATCTTCTAGAATCACTTAGACTTACAAAAGAGAAAACAGGCCAGAGGAAGGAATTCTAACAGGATCCATAAGCAACTTACTCAAGCAAATACTTTATAAAGCCAGAGACAAATTACACCCATGGACATTACAAACTCAGAGAGGTTGCACACAAAGAAAAATGGTTCATTACAGACCGAAGTCCCCATAAGTACTTACAAAACACACTCGTATTTACAAGCTAAAATTTGTTACAAAGTAAACCAAACTTGGGCTGCTAAGCCTACTGCAAGCCCGCTACTTGTTGTACAAGGTATCTATACAAACCAAGGATACGGATAAACATGAGCATTTCATCAAACACCTTGTTTACATTGTTGTCCATGACAAGATGGGAGGGACCATATCGCGTCACCCGAGTTGTCTGAGATAGGACTTACACTCTATCGACAATGGAAGGGAAGACACTCCCTCAGACTTTGCATGAGTCGAATTTGAAGAAATTCTACGTCTAGGATGATAGAGTATTGACTCAGTGTTTGAAGCAATTCAGATAAAGCGAGACATTCAGAAAAGAACTACATTCAATAAAGGAGAAAAGTTACAAAAATGATCGGTCAAATAATAAGAAACAAAGCCTCAATGCCCGATACACAAAGCAAAAGATAGTACACTATCATCAAAGGACTGATCGAGGTCCATCTTTACGTGCACGTCTTCAGGGCACTCGACGAAGGGGTCATACTCGATCACTATCTCGGGATGCTTCCCCCAAAGCCTTTCGAGTGCCACCTGGTACCCAAACTAGTAACTGACCCTCCCCATCTTCTCGAGGCCTGACTTGGACCCTCGAGAAGTCCCGTAGACAGCCACTGCCTTCAGTCCCTCACCCTTCAGCTCAGCCTCCAGAAACATCGCCGCCTTGGTCGACGATAGCACATCCCCCTCCAGGCGGGCTCGGTCAACCCGAGCCCCATCCAGGCTGGAGCGCATAACACTGATCTCCAGCTCCAGCTCCCTTCATTGGTTCCTGAGAGACTCCAGCTCAGCCTGTGCCTTCTTTGCCTTGTCCTCCAACTCCTTCACCTGGTGCTCGAAGGCTACGACTAACTCCTGGTTGGCCCCAAGCTTCAACTCTTTATTGGCAAATCGAAGTGCCAAGATTCTCTCATGCTAGCTCTGAATGAGTCGGCCCACATCATGGACCCGATCAATGAGGACACTAACAAAATGAAGCCCCTAGTAGGAGGAAGGAGCAAAGCTCAGGAGAAAGAAAATGAGCAAAAATGAAAAGGAAGGGAGAGAGGGAAAACATGCGTACCTAAACAACCAACTTGTCAGCCCGATCCATAAGCTCCTCGGAGGGGCACTTGTACACTTGCTTGGCAAGGGTAGAGAGTAAGACCCCCCATAGGTACTCCCTCGACAATGGACCCTCGGTCCACACTTGAGATGACCTAGAGATGATCGACCACCTCGTGATAAGGGGATCCTTGCCTTTTGTAGGCTTCAACATCATCATGATGCTAGGGAAATACTTGTTCGCCCTCGCTCGATCCTCCACCTCACAAAGGTCCCGGATGGTGTACCCCCACTCGAGGCCTCCTTGACCTCCACCACATTTTCCCCCTTATCTACAGGGGACTTGGTGGAGCTCTCGAAAGCATCGACAGGCTGCTCGGGGGTTGCCTTCCTGAGGCACTTCCTCGGAGTCAACCCCTCTCCATCGCTGGGATGCTTCTCGACCATGGAACTGGCGGCTTCCACAGTAGAAGGCTAATCAGTCGGTGATGGAACTGCTGACCCGCTACCTGTCATGGCACCAGACTTCATCTTGCTAATATTGAATGTCTTTGTACAACAAAAGGTATGATCAAGAAAAACATAATCCTGATATAAAAAAAAGGAAAAAAGCATACCCCAAGGGGCCGAGTTGAGACCCGCCTCAGCCAACCAGGCCTCATTCATGTCCTTCCTCCCCTAGAAGCATAAAGGATCCCTCGGAGGATCTCGACTAGTTCGGTCTCATCAGCCAAAAGCACCAGCACAGAGTTTTCACCGTCCGATATATCCACTCGGTTGGGAAGCTTCAGCCCCGACGACAAGAAATGAAGAAAAAACATGACTTCCAGCCTTTGTTGCTGGAAGGCGCACCACTCACGCGGAATCCATTGCGAGCGATCAGATAATACCCGACTTGCCCCCAACTTACGCAAAAATAAGACATGAACAAGTCTCTAGTCGCCACTATACCCGACTCATAGCATTCCCATAAGAAAGCTACCAGATACCACCACAAGAAAGTTACCAGATACCGCCACAAGCTTTCAACCTCACCCAAGGGCTTTCAGTCTCGACCATCTACAAGCAAGCTCTCAGCCTCGCCCAAGGGCTTTCGGTCCTGACCATCTACAAGTGAGCTTTTAGCCTCGCCCAAGGGCTTTCAGTCTCAACTATCTATAAGCGAGCTTTTAGCCTCGCCCAAAGGCTTTCAGTCCCGACAATCTACAAGTGAGCTTTCAGCCTCACCTAAAGGCTTTCAGTCCCGACCATCTATAAGTGAGCTTTCAGCCTCGCCCAAGGCTTTCAGTCCCGACCATCTACAAGCAAGCTCTTAGTCTTGCCCAAGGGCTTTCAGTCCCAACCATCTACAAGCGAGCTCTCAGCCTCACCCAAGGGTTTTCAGTCCCGCCCATCTACAAGCGAGCTCTCAGCCTTGCCCAAGGGCTTTCAGTCCCGACCATCTACAAGCGAGCTCTCAGCCTCACCCAAGGGTTTTCAGTCCCGACTATCTATAAACGAGCATTCAGCCTCGCCCAAGGGACTTCAATCACGAGCATCTCCAAGCAGGCCCTCAACCTCGCCTAAGGGCTTGCAGTCTTGAGATTTTCTAAGCAAAACCTCCCACTTCCCTGAAAGCTTCTCATAAGAAGCCCGATAGTTACCTGATGACCACACTAACACAGGACCGGCTGAAGTGGCACAACCTTGTGCAGACATACAGATTACTCCATTATTCCAACTCCGCACCCGAAAGACCCTTCCCCTCAACTTCGTAAATATACAGGCTGAACCCCATTGTGCTGACCCCTCGGACACAGTGGAAAACCCAGCAACATATGCACATATGAGCAAATTTACCTCTCGTTTGTAAGAGAGTAATATAATCAATCTTGAGAAATTGATATACTTTTGAAGCAATCTGATAATTTTTTTTATTTTGCTAGAGTAATTCAAGAGGTAGACCTAGGAATTGAATCCAGGGTAGGGTTTTGTCAATTTTTTTCAATAGGGGTTAAAAATTTGACTTTCACAGAGTAAGGGTTAATGCAGGGGCCTCTACAAAATAAGGGTTATGTCTTGGCCCCTCATGAATAAGAGACTACCAAGAAAAATATGTAGTTTGATTTTAGAATTAAAGCAAAAGCAAAAAAAATCTAGCAACAAGATATATAACTTGATAATCCAATAGTAAAGAACAATTAGAGAAAATTGATAGGAAAGTTTTTCTAAGGAATTTACCATATATGAAGTTTCTCATATCCTCCCTAGTTAAAATTAGATTCGTTGGGTCTAACTCTAGGGAGAAAGAAGATTCTAATAAGCTCTTTTATAACTTCGCCTCAAGGTAGGGTTCGTTGAATCCCAAATTTTGATGATAAAATTAATTGATGAATTTATAAACTAATATGCTTTCAAAATAAGTGATGTAGGAAAGACTTCGGTCATAAACACAAACCATCACAAGATAAATTATTGAAGCAGGAGAATCAGACCTTGTACCGATGGATTACCATGCTAGAGATTGAACATCAGGCCAAAGGATTGGTCGATATGCCAAAGGATGGATTTCGTATCATAAGTTCAGGCATCAAGTCAGAAGGATCGAGTATTACGCTAAAAGATTGAATATTGCAGGAAGTCAACATGTTAATGAATCGGGCAATATACCGAAGGAAAGGATGATACGTGTTAGGTTTGGACGAAGTGTTGAATAATTAAATGACATGCCGAAATGTTGGACAACATACTAATTGCTTTATGATTATGATGGATATATGATTGAGTGGTTAGCTCTTGATCGTAGTCGTTTAGAGTCAAATTAAGTTAGTATTGGGTTAAAACTATGTCAACTTGATTTGAGGCCTATTGAGCCTAAATCAAGGTTGTATTGGGCTTGATAAAAGGCCAATTTGGTATTCTAAAAACTGCCAAGTCCAAAAGGTGGTATCGCCAAGAGTGCTAGAAAGCACAATTTGTGTTTTTTTGGGCTTTCTAATGGTGGTATCACCACCTACCGAGGGAGGTACCGCCTAGTCCGATGGTAGGACCACCAGAGCCTAGATTCCTAGGCTCTGTTCGACAGTAGTACTACTTGGTACCGATGGTGGTACCATTAGTATCTCGAAAATTTAATTTAAAATTGTAGTATCAATTTTAAAGCTATTGGGGACCTATAAATACCTCACCCTTTCATGCTTAATGAAGCATGAATAAGGGATAAAAAAAAGGTGAAAAGGAGAAAGAATCATTAAAGATAAAGTGTTATAAACTCTTGAGTCTCGTCCTCCTTGAGTTTACTGGTTATTCTAAGGAGTTGTGAGATCTTGTGTGAAAGAGTTTATAAAGGTTCTCTCTTGAGCCTAGGAAAATGAGAAAGGGTTATAAGGGTAGTCAATCTTCACCTGTTAGAATCAAGATCGGTAGTGAAAGCTGGTGGCCTCAAGAGAAGAGGAATCAAAAGTGGACATAGATCGAGATGACCGAACCACTATCAATTGGTTTGCATTTTCTTCTTTTTTTTTGGTCATTTACTTACTAATTTACTTTACTCACTACTTCCATACAAACTTTAAAGTTAAATGAATTTTTGATTCATATTTTCATTAGAATGATTTTAAATAATTTTTTTATAAGCAATAATTCACCCACCCTCCCCCCCTCTCTTAGTGCAATTACGATCCTACAGTTAGTATCAGAGCCAAGTTCTCTCAATTGAATAAACACTCAAGTGAGTTTTAATGACTTTTTCTGTCAATCTTGAGAGTCACTCTATTACTTGTACTCCTATATTCAACGGGATGGACTAGACTTATCGAAAAACACGAATGAGAATATTCTTGATTTCCTTGGATTTTGATTTATAAAACATCATTGAAAATAGTTTTTAAAAAATCTTCTAATTCGACATATGAATAAAATAATTTTGAAAAGAAAACATTTTATTTGAATGCAAAAGCTATGAACACTTTGTTTTATGCTTTGAATGAAAATGAGTTTAATCATATTCCTACTCGTGATACTGCACATGATATTTGGCATACACTAAAAGTTACTCATGAAGGCACAAATAGAGTAAAAGAGTTAAAAATTAATCTCTTAGTATATAGTTATGAACTGTTTAAAAAACAAAGTGAAACCATTAGTGATATGTACACTCATTTTACGGATGTTATTAATAGTTTGAAAGTGTTTTATCAATGCTATGCTAATCTTGAATTAGTATATAAAATTTTAAGATTTCTTTCAAAATGTTGGGATCCAAAAGTAATAGCTATTCAAGAGGCAAAGAACATGAATAATTTTCCTCTTAAATAACTCATAAGGTATTTAATAACCTATGAAATGAGTTATAAAGCACATGATGAAGAAGCAGAAGACCTTCTAAAGGATATTGCATTGAGAACTAAAGAAAATTCCTAGAGCGAAAGCTCAAGTGATGATGAAGATAACATAGAACTCCTTATAGAAAAACTTAAAAAGTTTGTGAAAAGAAACAAAACTCATAAGAATAAAAATGAACCTAAAAAAGATACTAAAATATATTATGAATGCAAAAAGCTAGAACACTTCAAAAATGAGTGTCCAAAATTAAAGAAGTTATCGACTCAAAAGAAGAATAAAATATTCAAGGTAACTTAGAATGAATCAAGCATATCAGAGGATGAAGAGTAAATCAACAAAGAAGAAGTGGCAAAATATGCATTGATGGCCTTTAACAGTGAGGAATGTGACTCACCCAAAATATTTTTTTCTTATAATAAATTACTTAATACATTTCATGATTTGTTTGATGAAAAAGGTTAGTAAGAAATATAAATTATAAATAAAAGGGTTATGCATCTCTCTCTAATAAATTTGATAAATAGAAAAATAAGCGTGACAACTATATATTAGCATCTTGCACTAAATGTGAAGAGTTAGATATATTTAAAAAATATTATTATAATAAACTTAAGAAAATAAAACTGATAACAGATGGAATCTTATGATTAAAGATGCTCATTTAGTAAATGATTTAAAATATAACTCATTAAGTATAAGTCAATTATATGACAAGAGATATAATATTAAATTTGAGTCTAATGGCATACCACATATGAAAAAATATATGATTACCTTAAGAAACAATAATGTTTATGCTATTGATCTTAATGATTTTTATAATGGAACTTGTTTTTCGATTTTAAGGGATGATGCATAGCTTTGACATAAGAGATTAAAATATACAAGTATGAAATTAATCTCATAATTTGAAACTAAAAAAGTTTAGTTATTTTCTATCCATATTATTTTCAATAAATTTTTTAAAGGTAAGAAAATTGATTTATGATGATGATTTTGAATTTGATTAGATTTTTTTAAAAGAAACCATAATCTTTCACTTGAGAATCATGAACTTTTACTAATTATTCTCCTATGACTCCTTTTGATATTTATTAAAGAGATTTAATCAAACAAATCATGATCTTGACTTCTTGATGTTTATACTTGAGATTTATTTTATATGAATCAAGATCTTTTACTATTTGTTCTCATATAATCTTTTTTGCTATTTATTAAGAAGGGATTTACTCAAAAAATTATGATATTGACTTCTCAATATTTAACTTGAGATTTATTATATATGAATCAAGATCTTTTATTATTTATTCTCCTATAATGTTTCTTTCTATTTACTAAAAAGGAGATTCATCTCACTAATCACTATCTTGATTTTAAATACATGAATAATGTGATATCTATATCATAAGATTTCTTTGTATTAATATCCTTCATTAGCACATTGATATAAATGAAGAAGTAGCATCATGATAAAATGATATCATTCTTTTCCTTTTAATAATAACAAAGGGGGAGAATTAATGGTAATTTTTTGATAATGTAGCACTTATATGCATATTATTTGATATCTATTTGAGATGTGTAACAATTTAAAACCATGGATATGATGTGAAATTATGCATATCATTTTTAAAATAATCACTATTGAAAGCTGCTATGATTTATGACTTAAATTCAAAGAGTTGAAAGGTTATCATGTCTTTTAAAAATTCAAATTTATTATGGCATATAAACAAGAGGAGTTTATTTAAAACTCCATCATTAATTAGTTGTCATCATAAAAAAGGAGAGATTGTTAAATCCCAAATTTTGATGATGAAATTAATTAATGAATTTATGAACTAAATGCTTTCAAGATAAGTGACAAGGAAAGATTTTGATTACGGATATGAACCATCACAGGACAGATTGTCGAAGTAGAAGAGTCAAATGTTGGGTCGATGGAGTAGCATGTCAGAAATTGAACGTCGGGCCAAAGGATTGGTCGACATGCCAAAGGATGGACTTCATACCATGAGTTCAGATATCGGGTCGAAAGGATAGGGTATTATGCTAAAAGATCGAATATTACGCGAAGTCAACATGTCGATAGATCAGGTGATATGTCGAAGGAAAGGATGATGCACCGGAGGTTCGGATAAAGTGTCAAATGATCATATGACATATTACTTTGTGATTGTGCTGGATATGTGATTAAGTGGTTAGAACTTGATTATGATCATTCAGAGTCGAATTAAGCTTGTATTAGGTTAAAATCATGCCAAATTAATCGAAGCCCATTGGGCCTAAACTAGGGTTGAATTAGGCTTGATGAAAGGCCAATTTGGTAGAAAATAACTTAGGTAGTGGTACGTACCATAAGGTCGAGGCGATGGTATCGCCTAGAGTATCTAAAAGCATAGCTAGTGCTTTTTCGGGCTTTTCAATGATGGTACTACCTAGTTCAATGGTAGTACCGCCCGGTGTCGGTGGTGGTACCGCTAGTACACCGAAAAATAAAAGATTTAAAATTTGGCTCTAATTTTGAATCCATTGGGGTTCTATAAATAATTCACTCTTTCTTGCTTGATGAAGCACAAATAAGGGATGAAAAAATTGGTGAAAAAGAGAAAGAACCCTTGAGAATAAAGTGGTGTAAACTCTTGAGTCTCTTCCTTCTTAAGTTTAGCAGTTATTCTAAGAATCTGTGAGGTCTTGTGTGAAAGAGTTTGTAAAGGTTCTCTCATGAGCTTGGTAAAAGAAGAAAGGGTTGTAAGAGTTGTTGATATTTATCCATTAAAAAAAAGATCGATGGCCTTGAGAGAACAGAAATAAGGAGTGGACATAGGTCGGGATGACGGAACTACTATAAATCGGTTTGTATTTCCTTCTTGTTTTTTCTTGTTATTTGCTTACTGATTTATTTTACTCACTACTTACACTTTAAAGTCAAATGAATTTTTGATTCATTTTCACATTCGAATGATTTCAAATCAGATTTTTTTATCGATAAACACCAATTCACAAACCCGCCCATCCCTTCCTCTTAATGCCATTACGATCCTAACAGAGTTAAGATGTCAGGAACCCACATCTTGAGTGCCTTTGAAAAGTCTAACCCACACTAGATGGGAGAAGCTCATCTTGCTTAAGGGGATGTAGAGGAGATAAGGTTTGAGGCATTCTAAGATTGGGGTTGAACTTCCCCACTTAGTCCGGGTAAAGATATTTACTCATAACGTTTTTGTCCTATGAGAAAGTAGAAGAATGATTTATTGGGGTTAATTATATAATACCATTTGTAATTAATTATCTTTAGTATTTCAATATCTATATTTTCAAAGTTATATTAAGATATTTATACCTACAAAAATAAAACATTTAACCTTATTGCTCTAACAAAACCTCTCTCTCTTCCTTGATTTTTTATCCTATAAAATTATCTTTTTAACCCTGTATACTAATCTAAATATTTTATTTTTGATGTAAATATAGGGATTCTAATGTAACTTAAAAAGAATATGAGGATTGAGATACTAAAGATAGCTAAATATAGGGGGGGTAATATTTAATTAGCTTAATTTGAGATGGAAAAAGGGATTGCCATCAATCGTGGCTCCGAAGAGAGGTCTCCCACCTTGAAGCGAAACAAAGAGGATGTAGGGGGAATAGGTAAAAGCAGGAGGGGGGAAAGAGTGATGATGGTGGAGGTCAAGCAAGGATTGGGAGTCTCTCTGGGTATGGGGGCATCATTTCATTCGATTCTTTCCTTGACAATCTATTTTTTTTATTATTGGCTTAAGTAAATTATTTTTATTATACCCTATCAAAAAAAATGCAAAAGGGTATGCTTAGGAGATAAGAAAGGCACATTATATAAAGGTAAAATGTTATGTGAAGTAATCTATGAAAGAAAAAGAATATATGATGAAATATCCAATATGAATGTATTATAGATCTAAAATATCATGAAAAATTATATAAAATTTATTTTAATTCAAGAATTATTTGCAGTAACGTTAATTTCTCCCAGGCCTCATATGGACACATGTACACAGATAAATTTCTCAACATTAAACCCCAAAACCAATTCAAAAATAATTTGATCCTACCTGAGTAGCGTTTTAGGGAATATAAATATATTTTTTTGAGAGGTGTCAATATAATTTGCAAGGGTGAAGTTGTCATTTTAAGAAAGATTGAAAGCTCTGATGCTCTTCTTGCTGTGGACTCAAAGCCCCCCAATCTACGCTTTATTACATGGCGCGAGACGCTTTTAAGGTGCCCTTCTCCCGATCCTTTCTCAGAGAGGGAGAGAGAGAGAGAGAGGCGTTGGGACCGGTGGTCGGAGCCTTCCAAGGTGGCGGCGGGCGACTCGATGTTGAATTGGAGCTGGTTGGAGCGCGGGATTGGAAGCTTCGTCATGGTGGCGGCGGGCGGCAGCAGCAACGGCGGGCGGTGGTGTCCCTGCGTAACGCTGGCGGTGACGGCCTTGGCCGGACTCGCATTGGCCGCCGCCCTGGTTGTCTCCTCTCGTAGGTGAGACAGAGAGCCGGAAAGGTGCTCTGCTTCTTTGCTTCTCCTCCTCCCCCATCCCATTCGACAAACAGGATAACACAATCGCAAAAAAAAGTCGAATTTTGTTCATTTCTCGATTTGTCTCCAATATACTGTTATTATTTGGATCTGATTTCGCTGTCTTTGTCAGTCTCTCAACCCTTTCCCTTCCCCTGTTTGTTTCAGAGGTTGTCTTACACTACCATGGTGTCGGGAGAAGCGAAGACATCCTCTGACTCGGAAGCAATGGAACAACTTCTCACGAGACGGAAAGCTTCGCGATGGAGGGATAAAATTCTTGGAGAAAGTTCGCAGTGGAGTAAGCACCAACTTACGATTCCTCGCTGTTGAGGAAGCTCCAATGATCTAATAGCTTTTCCTGCGAATTCAGGGCGTCGATCCAAGCATCAGGGCTGAAGTCTGGCCTTTCCTTCTCGGAGTGTAAGATCCATCAACCATCTTGCCAAGCTTGTAATGTTGTTTAGGACAGATGAAGAACATTGCTCATACAACGAAGTTGTGCGACTTGTATTCTGCTTCCATTAGATAGGTTCAGATCACTGCCTATGACCATCTTACTGTTTGGTGCAGCTATGACCTGAACAGTTCGACAGCTGAAAGGAATGCCATTCGAGTGCAAAGGAGGTACTTGGATCTACCATCTTTTTCTCCCTTGTTTCAAATCTTGTCTGCTATTGCACTGTTCGAACAGGAAAGAGTACGAGAAACTGAGGAGGCGGTGTCAACAATCTGTGGATGAAGACGATAAGAGTAGCTCTACCGAGGAGACGGAATCATCTGACAGCCAATCTTCCAGTAGAGAACCAACCATGGCGAATCCAGCAGCTGAGGACTTCGCGACATGGCAACGCATCATCCGCTTGGACGCCATACGAGCCGATGCAGAGTGGATTCCCTACTCCCCATCCCAAGCTGCAGTCCCCGAGGCCGAAGCTCCCCGGTTAGCTTCTGCCGTTGGCTTCACGGATTACGGTGACATGGAGCCATGCAGAATCTACCACTCTGCTCGCCTTGTCGCCGTTCTCGAGGCATACGCGCTCCACGACCCTGAGATCGGATATTGCCAGGGAATGAGCGATCTCCTGTCTCCCATCCTTGCTGTCATGGAGGTGGACGATGAGGCGTTTTGGTGCTTCGTGGGGTTCATGAAGAGGGCTCGGGACAACTTTAGGGTTGATCAGGCGGGCATCCGAAGGCAGCTGCAAGTCGTGTCCAAGCTCATCAGGTTGCATGACACAGACCTGTACCAGCACCTGGAGAAGCTCCAAGCCGAAGACTGCGCCTTCGCGTACAGGATGGTGCTGGTCGCTCTCCGACGAGAGCTCACCTTCGGGCAGACGCTGTTGCTGTGGGAGGTCATGTGGGCGGATCAGGCAGCGGTTCGGGCAGGTTACCACGGGAGGAGAACGCGGTCGGCGCCGCCCACCGACGACTTGCTGCTGTATGCCATTGCAGCCTGTGTGCTGCAGAGGAGGAAGGCGATCATGGAGAGGTTCAACAGCGTGGTTGAGATCCAAAGGGAGTTCAACAACATCGCGGGGCAGCTGGATATCTGGAAGCTTTTGGACGATGCGCATGACATGGTGGCCGCCCTCCATGACAAGATCGAATGAAGGCTACCTTTGGTTTCTTAGAGGCACTGATGCCATGTTTGTGATGCAATTACATTTCATGCGAGTGTAGTCAAAGTCGTTTGATAAAATATCTACTCGGAGCTTGTCTAAGGTGGTATAACTAAAACCAGGTTTGCAGTGTTATTCTAGACAGATTTCAAGTTTAATGTTGATGCAGTCGATTTCGATCATCAATTCATAACATTTTCTAAACTTTCACAAGGCCCAGACCTTGAGATCTGTAGATGTTCCAGCACAAAACACTTAAAAGAATATTATACATCGGAAACAGAGAAATAGTGATCGAGAGGCTATATATATATATATATATATATCGTCCGGATCCTTAGATCTGCCTAATCTACTTGGTAAAAAAAAAAAGTCGGACGACAAAGGCGAAGCCAAGAATCGTCATGGGCACAATGAACTGTAATATTCTCATCACAAACTCCGAAGCCTTGTCTGCGCCGCCGCCTTTGGGTGCTTGCTGAGGCTTCACAAAGTCACCACCACCCTTTGGAAGAGTCGAGGAATCGATCTTCCCGATGCAGTATTTGCCCATCAGCTCCCTGCCGGAAGAACTGTGACCTACATTCTCAAATTCAACCGTTGCATCCTTTCCTGCAAACCATTTTCGAATCGATGAAGGAACTCTTAAATTCTGCTGTTCAACACAGCAGGCTTCTTAGCGTGGTAAAAGGCGTACCGGTCGCCGACAGCAACACGTCGCCACCCCCGGGATGCTCGGCCATATATGAGGAGACATCGTAGACCTGAAGCATAGAGTAGAAGTAAGCATGAAGCGCGTGCACTTCACCATGTTTTCATAAATGCACAAGCTATTGCCAGTCATGGAGATGCAAATGCACAAAAGCGAGCTCAAAGTTTTCCCTTAAAAAAGCTCTCATGGATCACAAGCTTCGCCTGCCTCAGATCTTCCCGAACAGATGGAACGGAACAAATAAGAGGGGCCAAAAGACTTGAATCCCACGGCATGATCTCTGAGAGCAAGAGGAGAAGAAATATAAAAACGGAGGAGGCGAGGTTTTACGAGATTGGGAACCTTTCCGGAGACGATCACCCAGCAATCCTCGGCATCATTGTGCTTGGCCACCTCATCGAAATGGTAGATTTTGGAGCCGGCCATCGTCTCCTCACTCCAACGACGGACGGATCTTGGGGACCTCATAATAGCTGACCGCCCGGAGACTACTTAATAGCGGAGGGGGAGGACGAAAACGAAGCAGCTTTTTAATTTAAACGAGGATAAGAAAGATTAGCAACGGAGATTAGGTTGGTTGGTGCATTAAAGGCAGGCATGGAACGTTTTAATTGTGATCTGATGGGCTGCATTAATTGGATTTGGTTGGTGGCCCCACAATGTTGCTTCAACCCATCCCCTTTTTGTTTTGACATTGGTGCACGGCCCTTTTATTTGGAGTTGCACCTGCGCCTAATCTTTCAATTCGGATCGGATCTTTCTGTATCTCACCTTTATTTACATTGGATTCGAATATAATACATGAATAGTTAATTTGATCCGAATAAGTGGGCAATCTAATTCAAACAGGACCTTATAAGCAGCCTTAATTGCTCAACATTTCCTTACAATGCTCAATACGTCCATTAACAATTACTTCTTAGTGATGTTATTAAGATAATCGATAATAATTATGAATGTTAAGCATGTGTTGGATTTTACTATTCTAAGTTCATAATTACTGAAGCTTGAATTGATTCGATTTGAATCATCAAGTAATGATAAATAAACTACATGTTTCTTTTTCGTTGTTTTTGTTTATTTATGAGTAGTAGAATAATAATAAAAAGAAGAAGTTGTAGTTTAATATACGAGTTTCTTTTAGGGTTGAGTTTGATTGAACTCTAGTTAACCACAAAATCTTACTTGTATCGAGTTTAAGAAGCTCGACTAAATCATGATTCACATACTTACTCAAATTTCTAAAAGTTTTAGTTTAATATACAAGTTTTTTTTTGTTTTTTTAGGATTGAGTTCGATTGAAGTCAAGTTAATCACCCAAGTCTTACCTATACTGAGTTTAAGAAGATGAACTAAATCATGATTCTTATGCAAACTTGAGTTTCTGGATACAATAATATTAATTAAAAAAAATTATATGATATCAAATTGAAACGATTAATTTTAGTTCTACCTTTTAATTTCGGATCATCAATCACTCACATACAAGGAGGATGAGTGATGATTTCTTTACAAATCTGGTAAGGTGATTAAAATATTTAACCTAAATTGGTTTGAATAGTTGGCGAGCATAATGCTAAGCCAAAGACGACGACTCTACTCTCAAAAAAAAACACCCATTAGGATTCCGACTTGAATGAGCAAAATTGTTGCACCAAAACGGATAAATGCTAATTAATGTATCTTATTAGATGGCGCGTACGTCAAGTGGCTCAAAGAGAGCTTAGCTCCCTAACTACTAGCAGGGCTAATAAGGCCAATTTATTCTTATCAAGTCACATAATTAAGTCGGATGTTGGACTTAACAATAGTAACATTAGAAGGATCGCCCACAACATAGGTTTCGTTTTGAGTTGAGTTGAGTTGAGTTACCATAACCACTCACGTTATACTCCTATTAATTGATCAGATATTGTTGCTCAAAAAAATATATATCATAGATCAACTAACTTAAGCTTTTAGATATAATGATATCAATGAAAAATCATGTACGATAACATAGCTTGTTATCGAAAAGCTCTTTAAAACTTATCTATCCCACCCTCATAAAAAAAATAAAAAATAAAAATTTTGATTAATTTAGTTCTCGATTTTTTTGATGAATAGGACCACTGCCTATTCCAATTCTACTGTAAATCCATCTGCCAATGAACCCTTGAAACTTAATGATCTCAGTCGGTGCTCTCCACTTTAGATCGAAGGCTTGCTTTCAATCTAAGAACACCCACCAGTAAAGCAATCCTCGACATGCATGCACAAGGGCCGATGGACAACATCAACCGAAGAAAAATTCATATCTTAAGAAATGGACTCATTTAAATTAAATGAGCCCAAACTATATCTCCATTTGTAACTAAGCTGTCCCATTCAGAAAGTGCTCGTTTAATACATCCTTATGTTTGTTTTTTATATATAGATTGTTAAAGATCAAAATATTATCATTTATTTTTTAGGTTGACAAGGAAATGCTACATTTTTATATGGTTGCGTCGTATTCCTGATGTCGGACTGCATGCTTTTGAGCAGAGAAGCCATTTGATTGCTGACTTGGCTTGCTTACACAATAAGGACGGACGTGTAGTACTTTGATAGATATGCATGTTGTCATCTATCAACATGCAGTCTGATGATATAATAGAGAGGAAACAAACTAGGGAAGCATAATATTAGTGACAACAGATTACCTCAAAAAGAAAGATTTATTAAAACAACATAAAAAATTTATTAAGCATCCGCTAGGGGAGTGAAAAAAAAAAAATTGTATACAGTAGAGAGGAATCTTCAGTTTCGCACATATACGTTCTTTGAGCTATTTCAATCGTAATTTTGACATTTACATGGAAGCTAGACTCTAAATATTCCTTCCAAAAGATTTAAGATACCAAAGCATAGGAATATTATAATTTAACATCATAACATTTGTGAAGACAGTGATGTGATTAAAGAAGGGTAACAAGACAATAAAAAAATGATCATTTTTGCATGCTGTAAACGATTAAATAATCATCTTAATTATAGAACTGGATGGGACTATCTATAAGACAGTAATAGGTGCTGCCCAATGTTTCGCTTATCGTTGACCACTTGTTGCTGCTATCACGTTAAAAAAATGATTTGTTTTGGATAATTTTTATGTTATTTTCACATGATGCTGTTGCCCGACACTTCGCTCATCGTCCGATCGTCTATTGCTCACCGCTCACTCACGTGGTCAAAAATGATATATTTTAGATAGTTTATAGATCGTTATTGTATGTCATGGAAAGTTTTTTTAAGTATAAAAACTATCATTATATTATTATTATATTAAAAAAATTAATCTTAAATTTTAAATTTAAATAATAATGTATCTAATATCTTTTGATATCATTTATACGATTTTTATTTGATCTATAAGTGTCATTGAATCTAAAAACTATAACATGATTAAGAAGATACGATACAAAATCTATAATATCTCAATAATATCTTATATTCATGTATCATTTTATCTCCGTATCTACATATATACTTATCTTGTTAGTTTTTTCTTTATCTATAGGAGGTAATATCTATTTATAAGCCAAAATAGAGAGTTTGGGATAATTAATTATGAGAGCTCCTCTCATTAAATTCATCTCCTAAGGAATTTTTCATAATTAAACTTTCTTTTTATTGATCCATAAACATAATCAAAATTGAATCATATCTATAGTATACCTTAAAGTATATCTTAAGTAACTAGATAGCACCACATAATCTAACATTCTTCACTTAGTCCACTAATTCTTAAAATATAAAAATATTTAAAATCAAAATAAATAAATAAAAAATTTATTTTAAAATTAATTTTATTTAATTAGATTATGAAACTTAAAAAAATATTTTATATGCCACATTAATTTTATAAAATAGACCAAAAGTCTAATAAATATAATACCACATTAAATCTGACTTCCAATAGTGATCGTATGTCATCAATGTCATACTTTACTCTAATGTACGTGGATATTGTTATCTCTTTCTAATCTAGTCCAAAATAACTCATGTAATTTATCTTATCAAGATAATCATATTAATATATTTAACCATAATATGATTGAGATAGTAAAAATAAATAACTTTAAGTATATAAGCAAGAATATAAATTATAATATCAACTCAAATAAAATCACTATATCTTTTAAGAGTTGCTCATAAACCCAATCATACGAACATGTTATTTAAAACACTTTAAAATATAAGTCATAAGTAAATGTATTAGCAATCAATAAAATAAAATGCAAAGTTCTTAATTGATATTAATTATTTCTATACTCTTTTTCTGAAACTATCAAGTATCTAATTCCATAATACATAGAGCTGTAATAGTACTTATAGAAGCAAACTACTTTGATATGTCATAAATATCCTCAATGACTTCATAATTGAGTTTGATTATACAAGTATTAAGAAAGAATTTCACAATCATAAAACTTGATTAATGGCCATATAACAAATTTTATTGTTAAGAATATAATAATATATTGCTTTATATTTAACCTAAAAATTGTTTGTCCATTTGATATAGATATAAATCGTAGAGTGAATTTCCTATTATCAAAGTAATTTATTAGCATTTAAAAAATATCATCATTTTAAATTGATATAATTTCATATATGTAAGTAAATAATTATTTGTAGCCTTATAGTATTTGGATAATTCTAATATATACCTAATATTTTAACTATAAAACTAAAATATAATCTAGTAGAGGCTTAAGGATATAATAGACTTTTAACTACTCATATATAAAGTATATTTTTTATTTGATTTCTTTTTAAGTTATTTTAAAACATATGTTTTGATTGAAATTTTTTACTTTTATCATTTACTGTATAAAGTTGTGTAATAAATCTATCTAAGGCTCGATCAATATATCCTTTCTGAGATAATCTTAATCATTCTTAAGATATATCCATAAATATCTCAATGCTAATACCATAAGATATCTTATTTATATCAACCATCTTAAAATTCTTGGTGATAAATTTTTTATTTAGTATAATAAATCAAGATCACTTCAAATATTATCGTATATAAGACCAATATAAATTTACTCCTATTAATCTTCAGATATAAATATTGATCGATAGTAATCTTTTTTAAAATATTGATCAATAATATAAAGAAAGTAATGATATCAAGAAATTTCATATATTATTATCTAGATGCTTGTTTAAAGTCATAAATAGATTTTTAAAATTTACATATCAAGTTTTATATTTTTTATTTTCTCTAAAAATCATTTAGGTTAACTTATATAAATCTAGATCATCATCTAGAAAATTTATTTTCAAATCCGTATAACTCAAAATTATAATGGGTCACTAATGTTATGTCAATTCTTAAGAGTCTATTTAGATAAATTTCTTATCATTAAAATCTTTGACCATAAGTCTAACTTTTATATCATTCGCTATTATTTATTGAGTCATGTTTATGTAACATACTGTTTTATAATTATTAAGCAATTTGACGAGTTCTAAAATATCATTATGGCCAATTAATTTTAGCTTTTTTTATTACATCATACTACTTTTTAAAATTATTACTTTTCATAAGTTATAAAAATAATAAGATCTTTTGATTCTTATATCATATTATAGATATATCACATAATAATAATAAATGATAGGTCTATTTTTCATTTGATATATTCTCAAAGCTACCAATTATGATTATTCTATAAGTTTATCAATAATGATATCAATATTATATAAGAGTACTAATATTATTTTGTTGTTCCTCTTTAACAAACCATTTAGTAATTTGAGGGACAACAATCTCTCAAATAAAAAATGATAAAGAAATGTCAACCTATATTTTTTCAATATTACAATTAAATTTTTAGATTTTTAACTCTTCTATTTATAAAGAATCCTATATCATCAGATTTAACTATCCTCATACTAATTAGAGTAATAAAATCTATACCCTTTTGAATTTTATTAGATAATTAATAAAATATCTAAAATAGTCCTTGAATCTAATTTATTTTCATGTGATTTTAAGATTTTTATCTCAGTAGTATAATCCCAAATATATAAATGTCTCAGGTTTGGTTTGCTATTAATTCATAACTCAAAAGAGTTAATGTAATTGACTTATTAGAAATTCTATCTAATATATACATAATCATTCTTAGAGCTTCTCCTCGTATTAACTAAGAGTAACTAATCAAGCTCTCATAATAGTATAATTTTACCTTTCAACAATTTTGAGTAATTCTAGTATATATAATAAAACATACTTAGCACAAATATCTTGTAATTTAGAAAATCTAGCAAAAGAATTAAAATTATGATCGGGTCCATCATAATTAGTATAAAATTTAATACCCCTCTCATATCTAGTAATTTTTAATTTTTTATCTAATTATCTCTTGATTATATTAAAAAATACACCTAAAAGTTTCAAGAACATAAGACCTTACATCAATTAGATATATATAGTTATATCTTAGTAGGTAATCTATAAATAAGATAAAATATATCTCTCCACTAAAATACAAAACATAAATTGAACCACACATGCAAGCATATATAATCTAAAAGAGTTTATGAAATATTTCATTCCAATACTTAGATTATAGGATTGCTACAAATTCAAGATTCACATTAATATGTATAGACCATTATATAAATAGTCAAAATTCGTGTTGACCCCTTGTATTATGCCTCAAAATCAAAGTCACCTCATGTACTTTAAAACTCATATAGGTGACCTCCCGTATTATGATTTTGCATCAAAGTGACCCTTTCTGTTAGAAATAGGGTTAAGCTGTTAGGTAAAATAATTATTGAAATTCTTATTGACCCCCCGTACTATGTCTTAAAATTAAAATCACCCCCATACTTTAAAACTAGTATAAGTGACCCCCCATACTACGATTCCCCAAAACAAATCTCCTCCCCCCTCCCCCACCCCCTGCTTTGCCTTTTTTCTCCAAACTCATTTACCTTCGCCTCTCTTCACCTTTGGATTTATGGTAGTTCAATCAATTGATTATATTTTATTTTTCTTTACAAGTTCGGTGATTGGTTATAAAATGATATATTTAAGTTTTAAGGAATGTGCTGTCAAAATTTAGTCACACTTAAAAGAAGTAAACAATTGTAACAATCCTGCACGCTAAGTTTTTAGGAGATCGATTTTTTATTAATTAAAATAATTATATGTATAATAAATAAAAATCATCATTAATCAAGCTTAAAGTGTAAAACAAATTCAAACAATCATGTAAGTTAAGACCAATTTTTTTCATGACTTTTCTATCACTTAATACCATTGTATTAATGTTCAAGGGATAAATTTGGTAAATAATGATAGTACATAGGGTGTATTTGATTAACATATTGTAGTACATAGGTGTCTTTGATTTTTAAATTTCTCTTCGTATAGTTTGGCTATATTGAAAATCAACTAGACCCTTGCCACCCGCCCTAAAATTTTAAAAACAAATATCGTTACTCTTTTTATTGACAAAAGGGTTTATTTAATGTCTATATAATAGTACATGGGGCCACTTTGATGCAAAATCATAGTATAAGGGTCACTAATAATAGTTTTAAAGTATAAGAAATGACTTTGATTTTTGATGCATAGTACGGGGTTCAACAAGAATTTTGACCTATATAAAATTCAAAATTTAACTTTTATTGAATCATAAATATGTTAGGCTTATAACTGCCAAAAGAGAAATAATATCCTAATAATTATAAATAAAAAACTTAAATTTTAGAATTATAGGTACATAACATGTATTTTTAAAATTAATTAAATAAATCATCTTTATGCATAAATGATAAGTACAAATCACTATCGCTTTCGCTTTAAGATGATTCCTTGTGACAGTAAATATTTTATTCTCTTTTAATTTTCATGATAAATTGAATCTCTATTATTGGTACCATAAATTGAAGTATTAGGATAAATCCACCAAGCATTAGAAAATAATTTTTATAATATTTGATTTTAAACATATGTCAAACTTATACCTTTTTATTTTGAACCAAACTCTATAATCCTTCACATGGTCTTTCTTACAACAAAAGTAGTAGTATTTTATCATGAAATTTTTTTTATGAGTTTATATAATATTTATAAACTCAAGTAATTTATGCTTTAACTTTCTTTTATTTTTACTAATTCCTTGAGTAGTACTCAAATTATTATGTGTTTTCCTAATTTAATTTTAACTCTTTCCAAACATATATGCTAGATGACTCATTTAAGTTTAATTATTTTAATTTTATTATAATAAATTTTAAATGAGTTAATTAAGAAGAAATAGAATTAAAATTAAATTATATGAGAAAAGACTTAACTATATTAATACTTAGTGTTCTTGAGATTACAGCTCGAGGATACAATCTTAAATTCTTAAATATCATTATATTGAATTTTAGTCAATTCTTTTATTAATATATCAATCAATGACTTGTCAGTAAATTTAAATTGATCTTTAAATATTCTAGTGCATTAGTTGTATATTGTAATGACATCTAAATATTATTAATAATTATCATAAAATTAAGTCTTTTAAATATTTTCAATCATATATTTAAATTATTTATTTTTACAAAACTCTAATGTTAAATCTATGATCCTTTCAATTAGTCTAATGAATGTGTAGCGCACTTAGTACAAATTACATATATTCAAGTCATTTATAATAATTTAATCTAGAAAATATAGAGATATTTATCAGAATACAATGAAAAATATTTATAGAGTTTTTATTTATTTTTTATAATAGTAAAATAATAAAATATTAATTCTTTAAGTTTTTAATAGATATTAAACTATTGATATCATCTCTATTTCATTAGGTAAAATATTGACATATTTAGTGTTCATATAAAAATATTTATGAAAGATTAATATTATCCTCATGGAATAATATTACTATCTTTGGGTATACAACCCTAAATTATAAGGATATCCAAGATAACAGCATCCTACCGCATCTTATAATTATTCTCTTTAGGATTATTTAAATCTTCTAATTATAAATGTCATTGTAAATATTATTTTATTGAATATTATTTAGGATCAATTCTTTAATGTAATTTTTATAAGTTATTGTTTTAGACCACTTTGATGATTATAAGATCAATATAATAATATAAAATATAATAAAAAATATCTTATAAAAGAAAATTTTAATTTTAATTTACATTCAAATGTCTACCATCTTAAGCCACTTTAGTATGTATCAATCAAATAAAACCCAGCGATATAAGTTATAAATAATATTCATCATATTTTTTTAATCTAATTTATGTTGAAATAATTTAGTAATAATAGTAATATAATAATTATTGAATATTAATAAGTATAAAGAGAAACTAAAATATGATAATTATAATCATGATGAAACATAAATTATGTCTTTATATGTAAAATAAATATTATTTCATAATTTCAAATATATAAATAATTAAATAAATATTTAAGTATAATAATTAGATTTTTACTTATTATATGTAAAATATTATAAATATATTATATGAGAAAACTATCAAAGAAAATCATAATTTATATATTTTTAAAATTCTATATAGAACCATTATACTAATCAATCATATTTAATTAGCTAGGCCAACAGATTTGAACTAACCATTCATGAATTAGGCCCATAAAAATTAAACTTAATCAAGATTAAAATTTAATTTTTCCTAAATTTGATTAAAACTTAATTAATCAAATCTAAATCTAGTTAGATAGTCAAAATATAATCATGATTAAGTTTAATAAAAATATTTAATTAAAATAAATTTTTTGAATTGAGGACATTATTGAATCACATATCTTTATGATGAAATCAATTAATGAGTTAGTAATCTAATCAACGTTTGAGAAAAGTGATGCAGGACTAATTTCGATCATGAAAAGATAAAACAATCAAAGCAGAATAATCAGATGTTAAGCCGAAGTCAGATATCGGGCATTGGGTTGGAAGAATCGAACATTATATTAAGATCGGATGTTGCGAGAGCCAACATACCGAGGGATCAGGCGATACGCTGAATATTCGGACAACACGCTAGCAGTTTGGATGAACTTCAAATAAACCAATGATATATCGGGCAACATATAACTCTTGTCTCTATTTGTTTCATGTCTTGATTGTCGAAGGTTAGGTCTAAATTGAGTTAATTAAGGACTCATTGGGAGGCCCATTCAGTGACCCATAGTTGGGTCAAACGGTGAAACCGCTTATGAGCTGCAAAGTAAAGCACATGGTCTTCTATGTTGCTAAGTGATAGTATCACTCGGACTAGGCTATGGTACCACCAACTGTTAATGTTGCAGGTAATGGTACCACCCAGGCTGGTGATAGTACCACTAGAGCTCGACCTCCCAGCTCTACCAGACGGTAGTATCGCCTAGTGCAAGCAATGGTATCGCTAGTATCTTAAAGACCCAAAAGTTTGAATTTTGACTCCACTTTTGAAGTTATTTAGGGCCTACAAATATCCCACTAATTCTTGTTTGAGTTAGTAAGAAAAGTAAACAAAAATTGTGACTGAAAGTATTGTAAAACTCTAACTATTGAGAGTTTCCCTCCTCTTAAAGTTTATGTTTCATTGTAAGGGAGGTGTGAGACTTGTAAATATTATCTCTTAAACTTGTGAAAAGGAAAAAATAGTTGTAAGGGTAATTGATCTTTCCTGATTGAAAGAAGATCATTAGTGAAAGCTAATAACCTTGACGGAGGAGGAATCGGGAGTGGACGTAGGTCACGACGATCGAAACACTATAAATTTAATGTGCATATCCTTTTATGCTCTTCATTACTATTGTTTTCTTATTTAACTGCTTATTACACTAGTCAAGCACATTTTTTATATTATTTTTATCAAATTAATTTTTAACCACCCCCCCCCCCCTACAAATTAGAATTAAATAAACTTATAATGTTACAATCATAATTTTCATAAGAAACCTTAATGACAGCCACCCTTGTAGTTGTTGCGCGTTCACCACATTCATACATATGAGTCAGCAACACCCGTACGTGCTTGCACATCATCTACCATTTGTTACTCACGGTGGGGCGACTATCCTCACAGTTAATCGACGAACTTATCGTGCTGTTGTGCCCATGCGTGGCTGTGCATGCATCGCTTGACATCCCCCCACGATCGCCATGACATGGCTGTGCACACACATTGCTCGACAACCTCATTGGCTTTCAGCATCTAGTGATGCCAGCCGCGACCAATAGATATTGTTGCAGCGACATTATTGTAACCACCACAACCACTATAGGCAGCAGTGGTGCTACTGCAATTGTCGCATGCAACGACAATTTATGTAGTCAGTAGGTGGCGATGTTATGTAGTTATCGCAATTATCGCACACACTGTAGCTGTTAAGAGGTTGCCACGATCTATAGTGCTTTTGCTGTATACACAGTTGTTGCCCACAATTGAGCTAATAACTATAAAAAATCATTGCCCTTAAATTGTTGATAGTGGTTCATGGATCAAGCACGAGAGATCTCATATCACTCGTAATTAGGCGATATGATGGAATGAATATAAAAGCATATTAGTAATATAAATGATTCATTCATACATTGTTAGTAAAAATTGAATAACACATTTTTACAAGCGAAAATTACTAACAAATATATCAAAAGTATTTGATTTCATATACATGGTTCTAATACCAATTTAAGCGTAAAAATCATCATTATGTTATTATTATAAAAAATTAATATCAAAAATATAAAATCAAATAACAATATATCTAAATTTATAATGCATATCTTTTGATGTCATTTAAAAAACTTTTATTTGATCTACATGTGTACCATTGTCAAATCAAAAAGCTATAACAATGTAAATCTACGAGAAGAAATAAACTTACAATTTTCTCTCTTCCTATCCTTCACAAAACTACTATGAGCGATAGATTTGAGATAAAACTAAGATGAGTGAAGATCTGTAATATCTTATTAACTTGTTCACATGACTAAAAGGGGATGAGAGAAGATATATAATCAATAATGTCATGTATTCATATATTCTTTTATCTTCATATTTTTATATCCACTTATTTGCATATCTATACATTATTTTTTTTATCCTTAAAATGTTATATCTATTTATAAAATAAATGGTGTAGGATAAGTAATTAAAAAAATCTCTCTTGAAGGTCATATACTAAGGAATCCTACCATAATTGAATTTTATTATATTGATCAACATTTATAATTAAAATTTAATCATATTATAATATATTTTTTAATTAAATAAAATCATATAATCTAACTTTTTTTTTGCCAACTTCAACCCTTAATGATAACAAAGACATCCAATTTGTTTAACATCTTTAATATTATCCTATTATTTTCTCCGAGTCTCTCATCAGAAAACCTATACTGGTAAAATCTTATTATTTTCTTTATACTTACACCATATAAAGAAAGACTTCTCCTGTGATTGTGACCATTGTACTTTTAATTTTCAAAACATCATACTACGAAGGTTATATGCATTTAAAATATTTTTAATGTTTTAAGAATAATAAATAAAATTTATATTTCATATGTGCATTGATGTAAGTATTGCTTGATAAAATTATATTTTAAAAATCCATTGAATATCATATAACAAATTTATCCTTCTAACATTTTCATTTTTCTGTTCAAAAATAAATATATACTTTTATTTAACTAATAAGTAAATAAATAAAATTAATTAATTAATATATGTAATCTTATAAAAAATTGTATGGTTTATATATAATAAATAAAAAATAATCATATAAATAAAAATATTAAAATATTTTTAAAAATAAAATAACTAAAATCATATAAGAGTGAAAATGAGAGTTATAGTTTCTATTATATAATGATAATCTTGTGATTTACGAGAGAATTTTTATTAATATCTCGTAAATGCTGAAATGCTTATGTTATCATAAGACAGCATTGAACATTTATAATATATCACCCGGGTCAAATATGATTCAGAAAATATACATTAGACCCTCAATCCATATTTCAAATGTGTTTTTGTGTGCATTTGTTATCTTCTTCCTCAAATCACCGCTCTTTCATCCAAGTATCCAAGATATAAAAAATTAAATTAAATTTTTTCTGGACCAATTCCCAAAGCCTTCAAGTAAAAGAAGATATATCTAAAAGAATAAAAAAAAAATTGGCATACATGACAAAGAGATGTTAAGCATAATTCAATCTTAGAATACCATTTTGAAATAAGTAACCTTTTATAAAGCATTTTTCAAAAGAACATTTTTTACTTTTTAAGTGGGGAAGCAAGATTTCATGTCACCCTATATAGCACATCCTCTCTTTTTTTCTAAATCATCTATTAGCAGTAGCTAATCTAAAGAGTATAAGGATCCAAATCCAATTATCATCAACCTTGAGATTAGAGGAAATAAAAATCCATAAAATATAGAAAACTAAACAATGTTAAAATATTTGATAAGAATGGTTCAATTTCCATTTCTTTGAAGAAAACACCACAAACATGCACGTTAAAAGTACATTTCCAGCATGTCACAAATGTTTCCTAGTAAGAATTAATCACTTTATAATCGGTCCAAGGTTTAAAACAATCATACTTAGTATTAATGATTTTTCACTCACAAATGGCTTAAATATTAATAAATTTAATTATTTTATATGTTTGTGTTAGAAAATTAGTACGTACATATATACATATATACATATATAAAAATATATTCAAAAAAATAGTTTAATGCACAATGCAAGATTTATAAAATATTAAGTAATTTTATCTCACAAATATTGAGGTTATTCTTCTACTATAAGTATGACTCATTCGATGAGAGAATAAATATTTATAAAAAATATTTTTTAAAATTTTAAATTATTTTTTAATCTTTTCAAACTTCTATTTTTCTTACAACTTGTAGGTTAGTTTGCTGCCTCCACTCAAACTCTCTCTCTCTCTCTCTCTCTCTCTCTCTTTATGTTGTCATATCCCATTGTAATGCTTTGATATCGGATATTTCTGTGGGTATTCACCTTGAACAACATTAATATGCTTTCAGACGGTTCTTGTTTATGGTTTAAATAATCTAAACTTTATCTTAACAATGGATTAATATGAAATAATTCTAACATGTTGTCTCAAATTATACATTATGTAATTAAGCACAATTAAAAATTGTAGATCCTTTAGTGATTGAGATATTATCAACTTTTGGCAACACTACTTATTTCTTTCAAATTAAATTATATAAATCTTCTTGTTTTATAAGATTTCAAATTTATATAGAATTCATAGAAGTCGTTGATCATAAATTTCAAAATATTAAATTATTATAAAAATACATAATATATGCTTTTATGTTGTAAAAATATCTCACTCCAAGCTATTTTTTTTTATTCCTAAGCCAATGTCTCAAAACGACAACGTATCCTAGAATAAAATGGAAATAACTTTTGACGAAGAAAGAAAATTTTAGAAATTAATGCTTTACTATTACATAAATACCATAATTATATTTAGGTTTTGACGTGCGAGAGGGTATGAAAATAATTTAAATACTAATGAGTTTTTGTCTAAACGACCTAAAGAGGGTGACGAAATAGATGAAAAAATTTATTCTGAATCTTACGTGAAAAATTATACAAAAGAATTTATATCTAAACTGAGATTAACTCAATAAGGTTTATGATTTTATCATGAAGAATTTGATAACGATTTACAGCATCCGATGTATGAAACTATGAATATTTCAACATGTCGCATTAGCTCCAATGAGTAGTGGCACCTTCCCTACCCCATCTGCAGTAGACGACGGTTTCAACACCTGCTCGTCGACATCATCTCTCCTACGGCCTCTGCTACTCTGTTCTCTCTGTCGAGAGCACTTGTAAGGGCCACCGCCCATCATCTCTCAGTGCTATGCTGAGAGGGCATAACAAGTTCTTTCTTGTTGTCAAACGATAGCAAAACCCCCCAACCATCATCTCTCTTTTTCTCTCAGCGAAGAGAAGTCTCTGCCATCTCTTTACGGGAACCATTGTCCCGCCATTACCACCGTTGCCATTCAAGGGCCACTGCCCATGAATAATAACTTTGTGAAATCGTAAATGCTCCTATCATCACCGTTGCCTTCCTCCTCTTCCTCGACCACCGATCTCCTACTTCACATTGCCATCGTCCTCTGCCATTCAGAAAGAGACATCCTCCCCTGTCAATCGCTCTAATCCATGCCCTCTACCACAATCGTGTCGTCGTCCCCTATCGCAACTTCATCTCTGCTTCTAGCCGCACCCATCTTATGGTCACTTCTGTTACCATTATAACCCACGTAGCCACCGATTGCATCTTTTGTTTTGCCGTAATTGTCACTATCGATCGCTCTAGCCGCAGCAGCCATCTCCTCCCCTTACTGCTAGCGCTTTCTTCCATTGTTCGCGAGATCTCCTAGTCCTGAACTCTAAGTTCGATGCCTCCGTACTCGCATTCGCTGTCCAACGACATTTTTTGCTCCACCAATTCTATTGTGCTTGTCCCGTGCTGCACCAACTTCTCAGCCAGGCTTAAATCGCCATCGAAGTCAACCGCCATCAAACTTTCACCATGGTTGACAATACAGCGGGACATCGGTTTAAGATCTATATCCTTTATAGAAGCTTGATCTTGCGAGGGCATGATAGTCTGATATCCGATCTAATCGGATTGAACTTGGCTCCAGCAAAATTATATGTTCCTTCTCAGCCAAGCTGATATCGCCACTAAAGTCAACAGTGTCTTCATTGTGATTGACAATACAATGGCCTCATTCCTTCAGATTCATTGATATCGGTTCAAAATCAGTGTCCTTGATAAGAGCTCGATCTTGCTGGAGCATGATAGTATTTAGACAGTAGATAAGATTTAGATACGATTTTCAATAAAAAAATCTCGTAAATCAGTAAAAAATCTTCCTATCCTTACATATATAAATTAACTCTGAGCTTTTCATTGTACTTCCTATTTCAACGTATAAAACCAATGCACAAGACAAATAAGACAGGAAAATTCGCATGCTTATTTTAGCTGAATTATTTTCTATGAAATAGAATCTCATATGTATGATCACATAAAATTGAAGTATTGTATGAAAATTACATTTATGTGTCACCTTAATTCGACTGAATGAAGCATAAAGTCTATATATATAAAAAAAATGGTCTAATCAACCAGGCTTCTACCAATATGGGTGGGGAGGATACTAAGTATCCCAATTTATACGATTCGTGTACGCGCCAGCATCGTCGTCCATTACTATACTCGTGAGTACGTCGTCACGTTGCCGACACAAGACCCGAATTTGGAAACGACGGGTTTGCAATAATGCGAGGCCAGTGTCGCGGTCGATGTCGTGTCTCCACCCTTCACGCACCGGTGGATCTTCGTACGTCGGCCGTACCGCAGCTTCAATGCTTCCCGCACCCCGCACACGGCCCACCGACGCCGGCTTGGGTATGCGGGTCCCGCAAGCTCTCGACCGTACCAGGAATCATCCGGAAGGTGTTCGGGACGGGCAAAATTGGGCGGTGCGGGAAAGGAAAGCTTTTACTGTTTTATGTGTCCGACACGGCCCGATATTTCTTCCGATAAATGGAAAGCACGGAGGAGGTTTAATGATAAAAACCGATACGTTGGCTCGACGCGAAACGTCTCTCGCTCTCGCTCTCTCTCTCTGTGCCCGCTTCGCCTGCCTTTTTAGCTTTGCTTTGGGCTGCCGTCCCACGGCTCGTACGGACCACAAACTCCGCCCACCGCCACGTCAGCCTCGGCATTTCCCACCGCTTCCGCCCTTTCGTCTCGTCGTCTACCCCTGTTGCCTTCCGCTTTGTCTTGCCCCTACTCGTTTATGTTCTTGCGGCGGCGGAGGTCAACGGGTACAGAGCAGCGGGCGATCGGGGAAGAGGAGAAAGGGGATGGGGAGGAACGGGACCGTGAGGCGGAGCTACTCCGCGTCGTCGGCCGACTACAGGCTGCTGGAGGAAGTCGGGTACGGGGCCAGCGCGACGGTCTACCGGGCGATCTACCTCCCCACCAAGGAGATCGTCGCCGTGAAGCGTCTGGATCTCGATCGCTGCAACAGTAACTTCGTGAGTCCTTCTCTCCCTGTCTCTCTCGTCTCTGGTGATAGTTCTCGATGTTGCGGGTGGGGTAGGGTGGGTTTGTGAATAGCCGATTGGATCGGGAGTTGGGAAGTGGGTTTCATAGAAATTGGGATCTTGCTGGGATTCATACGCCCTACCTCCTGTCTCCGGATTGAATGTTGCTGCTTGCCCTTCTGTGGTTATGGTTCTTGAATTTGCGGGGTGGGTTTGGATGGAATGGGGTTGTGTAAGCTAGATTGGATCGAGTGAGTTGGGAAGTGGGTTTTGTGGAATTTGAGATCTTCTAGAGATTTTTTAACGGTCTTGTCATCAAGATTTGCTTTCGATCCCAAGTGATTTTTAAAAGTGCGACTTCACCTCTTAGGCTGTCGGAAATGATTCCATGGCCTGTTTGGTGGGAGGCGGTTGAATCTTGTTAACTTGTGCTCTTGAATTGATCCAACCTGTTGTTCTTGTTCAAGATTTAAAATTGATTTACTTTTTTTTTTTTGTTCAAGATGTAATACTAATGATGCTTTTTGTTTCAAGATCATATTGGTGATTGACTCGATTTTATCATTCAGACCAATCTGCGTCCTTGACCTTTCTAGTGTGATTGGTTTTCTAGTAACTAGTATTATGTTTAAGATGCATATTTATGATCAGGCTTAACAAAATATGTTAAGTCGCTCTTCTTTCCTAGTGCATCATGGAGTTCTTGTTGTTCCACTATTTTGGTTGATATTTGCCACATCCTGATTAATACCGTATTGCAGTGAGATTTTACAATTAACATTAAGCATAATGCATTAATCATCTTGTTCTAATAGTAATCTGGATATATGGTCAATCTATTACGACTTCTTCCAGGCCATTACTTCTCATCATCAAAGTGGTGCAGAGAATTAGAAAAGGCAATCAGATGTGTTGTGTCTCTACTAGATAGTTGCATTGTTTATGCCAATCTAGTCAGCATGGACACCACATGCATTGATATCCATGATCTGTTTATCATCATCAAACTTTGACATTTTAGAGTAACTTGCTGGGGTGCAAATTCTAAAGAAGCTATTTTTCATCTGAAATGCTTATTATTAGCTACTCACTAATGTGAGGGAGGGACAAAATATCCTATAATTTGGGTTTGTGCTTCATGTCAACTATGTTATGTTTTCTTTAGTCACTTGTGATGACCAAGTCACTTTATATAGGATGATATACGACGGGAAGCCCAAACAATGAGCTTGATAGACCACCCAAACTTAATCAGGGCTTACTGCTCATTCGTTGTTGAACGATTCCTCTGGGTAGTCATGCCATTTATGGATGAAGGCTCATGCTTGCACCTGATGAAGATTGCATATCCAGATGGATTTGAAGAACATATTATATGTTCAATTCTCAGAGAAACACTAAAAGCCTTAGAGTACCTTCACAGACATGGTCATATACATCGTGACGTCAAGGTTAGTCTTTTATGTCATATTTCCTTCTATGTAAGTAAATTGTACATATCAGATTTTATTTTCTTATAAAGGATTCTGGCTGCAGGCTGGGAATATCCTCCTTGATAATTCTGGCGTGGTGAAGCTTGGAGACTTTGGTGTTTCAGCTTGCATGTTTGATAAAGGTGATAGACAACGCTCAAGAAGTACATTTGTAGGAACCCCCTGCTGGTAAGATACCAAACACCTGCTGTGTCTGCTTTACTGTTTCAGAACCTTTTTTCGTGTAAGTTAGTAAATTGTTTCTGTATAATTTGTAGAAACTACAAAAAAATTTAATTAGGTTCTCCTATGTAGGATGGCTCCAGAGGTGTTGCAACCAGGAAGTGGATATGATTTTAAGTAAGTACTATCTTCAACTTAAACGTATCAATATACTACGAAAAGTTCAAAGTTAGGAAACATGTCTGTCAAATATCAAATATTTTTTATTATATTATGTACAATCATCTTGTTTTAGTGGTTTATGTTGAATAGCTTTATCAACAGTTAAACATTCCATCTTCCATTATTCAAGTCAAGTGAAAACAAAATAAAGAATTTTCAGGAGATGTACTTGTACAATTATAATTCCAATGATAAGCACTTCAAACCTAGAAATACATATATGGAGGAGAGTAAGCAGAAAGTTAGTAACTTAAGATTTTATTAGGCAGGATTCACAACAAGCATATTCATTCCTGAAGAAGAGGAGGATGAGAGGTACTGAGTGTTAAATTTATATTTGTTACTTTAGTGATACTTTTGAGGGTTAGCTGTGGCACTAGAATTGGATGTTCCTAAGTGACCTAGGTGCTAAGACTCCAGGTATGGAAATAGCATATGCATCAGGTTTCTCCAGACTCTGCATTGGTTTTAGAACCACATGCACTAGACTGCCCTTTCCTTCTTTCTGTAATTTCTTTTGTGGAACCTTGCCTAATTCAAGATTAAGGAGATTAAATTTTCTCAAGTTCTTAGATTACCATGGTAATATAAGAAAAAGTTCTCAAATATTATCAGAGTATTGGGAACAAGCCTCACTATCTCCACCAAGTACATTTCTCCTGGAAATTCATTTTTCCTATTTCATCCTTGCCTTTCTTAAAAGCTCAACATGACTGTTTAGCTTGAAATGTTTGCCTTGTAGATGACTATAAGCAGATGAAGTTATTTAACTAGGTTTAATTTGTTTCCTCTTTCTCTTTAGACTTCTTTAGTAAAGATAAATTTAATAGTTTTATGTGGTTATCATATAGTAAAATAAATTTCTTTTTCAAGACAGAATGGCAGCGTATTAGTTGTTACCCATGTTCCCAGACTATTTCTTGACAGATCTGTCTTTTGGATTAACATGGTATTTAGAGGTTTTGGGTTCCTTACTCTGTCATGTATGCATATTCATTTTACATCTTCCTGTATGTTGGGTTGGTTTTGTCTTAGACCTGTTTGTCTCCAAATTGTAACGTAGTTTTTGACGAGAAGTGTCTCCTGCCCTCCTAGGTCTGGCGATACGATGAAGATGTACCTTTAAGATGGAGTATTTTTAGGATGCATACACATGTGCTTCAATTTATGAAGTTAAGAAACCTAGGGGGTGTCAGGACCCTAAAATGGAGTCCAATGAATTTTTGACCAAATCGAAGGGAAGAAATATAGTTGAAGAGTGTACTAACGCATAGTACTTGCTGCCGCCTGCCCCAATGCAAAAGAGTGTTAATTGTGGTGTTTGTGTATTGCACATCCCTTTGTTGATTGCTTGGCATAACTACTTTGTTTGAACCTAGCACTTGGAAGTCAGGATCAGGAATAGTGGTGTATAGCAAGGTTTGCAATTTCGACCTGCACCGCCCATACCGGTCCGTCAGGTTACTGGTATGCGGACCGCCCGCTACCGGCGGTTCCGCAAAAAATCGATCGTCGGCGGTCGATTTCGGCCATTGGCAGTCGATTTCGACCGTTGGTGGCTGATTGAAGAAGAAATCGACCATCGACGGCCGATTGAGAGAGAAATCGACTGTCGGCGGTCGATTGAGGAAGAAAAAGGGAAGAAGAAGAGGAAAAGAGAAAAAAAGAAGTGAAGAATACCTCGCCCGCGTACCGTCGCCGCCTGCGGGTCACCCGCGGCCACGACCGTCTTTTCTCCCATGCGAGGAGATGGAGCGTCTCCCCGCGCGCAAGGCAACATCGCCTTTCTTTCATTTTTTTAATATTTTAATATTATATTATATAATATTATATTATAAAAATATTATATTATATTTTAATACCGGGCGGTACACACTGTGCATACCACCCGGTCCTGGTACCATACCGGTACTGACAATATGTCGGTACAACAGTACGGACTGCTAAGTCAAACCTTGGTGTATAACATGGTTCGCATTACCAATCTATATCGGTGTACTGAACAACTGTCGGTATTGAACGTACTAAGTTGTATCGAGCAAACCGACACATGGTACACTGGGGGTGTACCGATATATTGCTCGTACCGGTCTTTTATTGGACTGATATGTATCGCCCATACTGAGTGGTACGCTTCGGTACATCAAACCTTGGTGTACAGTCACAGATACTTTGTCTGAATTGTCCATGGATCAATTGGCTAAAATAGGTAATTCTTTGGAAATGAATTCCACCATAGTTATGCCTAAAGGAACAATGGCTCTTTAATTGTGGATCTCAGATGCCTGCTATATTGCCGGTGCATGAATCACTGCCCGCACACCTTCTGAGGATACTTTGTGGACTTTTGAGGCTTTTAATATTAAGTTGTGCAATATAGCTCACATTGCAGGGATTTTGAAGATTAAGAAAACAACATGAGACCATGATTCGATTCTTTTATCAGATAGTTCCGGTACTAGGAGACACTGGATTAGAAGTGCCTTAGCTATCATTAGTGCACCTGTGGATGTTCTGTATTGACTATAAATGGCAAAAACTATTACCATGCGATGTATATATTGACAATACATACTTATATGATACATGTACCAGTATCACACAGGTAGACAACGTATGTATGTCCAACAGTTTGATATGACTTTGAGCTGATTTATGGGGTTTGAACACTTGGCTTGATCAAATATTTGAAGATCTACAAAGTAGTCACTTTTTCTGGCTGCAAAATTATCAAGATCTTTGTGGGCCCTTATCATTTTCTTTAATTATCCCTTTGATGTGTGTCCCAATCCAGTTCTGATGTCTCTGTCAATGTAACACTGACTACCTTCTTTGTTCAATGCATCTATAGCTAGTTCTTTATTTGCCATGTATTTTCTGTTTAGATTTTGATAAATTAAAGCGTAGGATTCTAACTTACTAAGCTATACCTGAGGTAGTTTCTTTTACAATGCATTTTTAACAATGCTGCCAGTCTTGCTTACACTAATGGGTACCATGAAAAATTATTTGCATAGGTAATAAAATTGGTTATTTTTTTTGGTTTTCAGATCTTGATGACTGATATTTTCTGCCTGCAGAGCTGACATCTGGTCGTTTGGAATAACTGCACTAGAATTGGCACATGGCCATGCTCCATTTTCTAAATATCCTCCAATGAAGGTCTGATTAGTTTCTGATTGATGCTGACTGTATTCTTCTTTTGTTCTTTGTTGTGTTGCTTAGTGGTATAATATATTTAATTTTTAAGGCTTTTGCATGGCCTTTATATATATATGTCCTATATGAATATAGAAACTATCTTTGTTTAGCCCACTGTCACGGACTTATCTAGTTTTGCCTAAGTCGTGCGGTACCCTTGCGAGTCCGTCCGCAAAGGTCAACCTCCCCGAAACTTCCTAGAGTCCCTTAGGACCTATAAAAGAGAAAATGAGTTAGAGGAAACACCTCTCACAGGATCCACAAGCAACAGCTTTAGCAAACACTTTATATAGCCAATGCAAATTACAACTATGGATTTTATAAGTTCTGAATGGTTGCACACAAAGGATAATGGTCAATTATAGACCGAAGTCCCCATAAGTGCCTACATGACACCACTCCCATTTTTACAAGTCGAAATTGGCCACAAAAGCTAACCAAACGAGGGCTGCCAAGCCTATTGCAAAGCATGTACAAAAACTGAAGGACACGGACAATCATGAGTATTACCTTGAACACCTTGTTTATATTTTTGTCCGTGACACCATGTGAAGGATTTATACATGTGCCTCTATTGTTCACTAAATTGTTAAGCCCTTATGGTTGCTCATCAAATTGTTATGTGGAAAGTCTTCATGGACTTTATTAGTAGTTTATTTGGATGGCATTATATAGTAGGACATACCCTTTCTATGGCTGCTCATTGAATTGTTATGTGGAAAGTCTTTATGAACTTTATTAGTAGACTATTTGGATGGAATTATATAGGTGGACATACTGTTGTTAAAAGGGCATATCCAGTGCACGACATGCCCACCAATATGGAGTCTGAGGAGGGTTACACAGCTTTACTGCTTTACCTTTAAATACAGAGAGGTTGTGTCCATGGCTTGAACTTCCAGGTTGTAAAAAAACAACCTCACCGTCAAGGTTTGACTTATCGGTCCGTACCAGTGTACTGACATATTGTCGATACCAGTATGGGACCGGTACCGAGTGGTGTGCATAGTGTATACCTCCCGGTATTAAAATATATAATTTTTATAATATAATATAATATAATATTTTTTATAATATTATATTATATAATATAATATTAAAAAAATTAAAATATTTAAAAAAAGAAAAGGGGGCGACGTCGTCTCGATCTTTCTCCCCGCGCGGGGAGACACTCCGTCTCCTTGTGCAGGAGAAAAGCGGTCGTGGCCAGGCGACCATGGCGGTGACGCCTGAGCGACCAGCGGCGGTGGCCAGTCAGGGCACGCGGGCGGTATTCTTTCTTCTCCTCTTCTTTTTTTTTCTTTTCCTCTTTTTCTTCCCTTTTTCTTCCTCAATCGACTGCAGATGGTCGATTTCTCTCTCAATCGACCGCTGTCGATCGATTTCTTCTTCAATCGGCTGAAATCGATCGTCAACGGTCGATTTTTGGAGGAACCGCCCGGTAGCTGGCGGTCCGCGTATTGGTAACTTGGCGGACCGGTATGTATTGCCTGTACCTGGCGGTATAAGTCGAAATTGCAAACCTTGCTCACCGTTATACTCTTTTCTTGTTATTAGGTTTTAATATAACCTCCATGTATCTATCATGCATGCTATATGTATCTTTAAGTTCAGGGATTTAAAAACCAATCCATCCATGTACTTGGTGGTATAACTGTTCAAACTAACTTCATACCAGTCTGCCCAACAACTAGTATCAGTCCAGTACAAACTGAACCCGGACCAGTCTGGCCAACAGATAGTATGGGTCTGGTACCCGAGATTTTAGACTAGTATCAGTCCAGTTCAAACTGAACCCAGACCAGTCTGGCCAACAAATGTATGGGTCTGGTACCCTGAGATTTTAGACCATGCTTGGAGGTGTGTTGGCACAGCTCATTGTTTCACAATACACTGCTGGAGAAAAAAAAGTGAAGTGTCAATTCACATGGTCATATTTCAAGTTGATATAGAGTCACAAACAATATATTGCAGAGTCTTAGGGTTTGGAGCACTGAGAACCATCATTTAATTCCATACTCTAGTTGAACTTATTTTATAATTTTTTTGCAATTGCAATTAGTATTTAGACTTGCTTGCTCACTCTGTGAAATCCATAATTCAATTAAATATTTGAAATTGGACAGAATAACTGATAGATAGGAAGAAATGGAATTGAAAAGCATTCCCCTTATTGGACAGAATAACTGATAGGAAGAAATTGAAAGCATTCCCTGAGCTGCTTTTGTTTAGCGAAATTAATTAATTTAAAGGACCTATTTGAATCATATTTTGCGTACTGGTACAATGTAATACTTGAATTTGTGATGTGTATTGGCAGTGTACTTGCTCTATTTTTGGAAATATATGGATCTATTTGGTTTTTGCAATTTGCTTCTTTGTTGGTTTTATGAATGAAAGTTGATGACTGCTACTTGAAGTTGTTTATTTGCAACTATCATATACATATTAGTCGATTTTAACCAAAAAGAGATCTCTAAAGTGGGTTCATTGTAGCACAGTCCTGGCTCAAGTTAAAGAGATTAAGATATTATTAGCCAAATCATTAATGTTGAATACAAATTTTAGCCTGAACTATATTATGCTTTTGACATCCTGATGCTCCTCTTTAGTGAGGTTGTTAAGCAAGTGTTTTTGAACTCGATAACAAATGAGACACCCTTCACATGAAGCTCCTTAACATATTATCTGTCATTTTGCCTTGAGATTCCCATAACTATAGGTTGCCCTGTAGATGATTTTGTGTGTGCTAAATTTGACAAGATAATCTTACAAATACATCTAGGGATTTGGTAACAGATAAGTAATATGAGATGCACAAGTCCTCTTGGATAATCTTAGAGGCACTAGGAGCAGGGAACCCTTGTCATGAGATGCTTATATATTCTTACTAAATAGTTCTAGTAAACTAAGTACTGATGTATTTTGGTGATTCGAGGATGTTCCAGTGCAAGTGGAGAATGGTGCATAAAAAAAGTTGATTAAAATTTCTTGAAAAAGGACACCCTCAGTTGATGTTTTTTTCATTTCAAAGCATCAAATCTTTGTCCATTTCAGTGGACTGAATATTCCAATATAAAATGGTGACACTGGTTTGCACAGTGACTAATTTACTATTCATGTTGAGCAGCCTCTCTTCATTTTACTATAATACCAATTTGTTTACAAACTATTAGTGCATGGATACATCGATCTTTTCCACTGTTTGGCCAGAAGCTGATATGTTTCTCATGTGGGTTCAAGTTTTGGTGTCTGAATCTTGTTTGTGTTCCCTCTTTGTAGTGTCACTTCTTGAATTTTCGAAGGCATCGTGGGTCGTGCACTCCATGACCATCTTTCAACATATTTTTCTTGAATTTTCGAAGGCATCGTGGATTGTGCACTCCATGACCATCTTTCAACATATTTGAACATCCTTAAACAATCTCGCTTTCTTTTACTTAAATGGTGTAGATATAATGAACCAAATACCCCTTCTTTGCACAACCATCCAATTTAATTTACACTTCTTTCTTTTACTGTTTTTTGTTACTTAAGCTGCATTTGTTACTCTTGAGCCTCAACTTCAGTATTTGATTCTTTTGATGCATGATCATTTGTTAATGTGCAAAGGAAATATTGCCTTTCTACGTGGTTACAGTAATGCACTAAATAATGTAACATTCTGCTAAATGGGAGCATTCACTTTTTGTTCATGCTCTATTTTTTGTTTGTGTGGTTTGAAATCATTGTTTCACATTATGGAATGAACATGATGGAAAGTTTTGGTAAATCAAGCACAGCCTAACAAAATTTGACATCGGTTAATATGTGCAATGATTTCAAGCACCTAACTATAATTTGTTTTAGCTATAGTCATAGAAGAAGAAAAAAAACTTCAGATCTGATGATGCTCACCAGCCTACTGTAGGTTCTTCTGATGACCCTCCAAAGTGCGCCCCCTGGACTTGATTATGATCGTGATAAGAAGTTCTCAAAGGTATTAAAACTCCCTTTTGCTAACGTGTGCTTGTTAATGTGTGAATCCCATGCATTTTGATATGAAATGCTTTTGCAACTTATATTGGTTAGTCTTCTAATAAATGGCATTCAGCTGTAATCAGTCCTTCAAAGAAATGATTGCGATGTGCTTGGTTAAGGATCAGACAAAAAGGCCAACAGCAGAGAAGTTGTTGAAACATTCTTTTTTCAAGCGTGCAAAACCTCATGAGCTATCACTGAAACACATTTTAATTGGCTTGCCACCACTTTGGGAACGTGTGATGGAACTTCAGGTTTGCCTTTGATGTTATTTCATACTTCTATTATACTTGTTGTCCCTTCTTGATGCTGTGGCGCAGTCAAAGAATAATTTTTTTTGCTTATTAAGGCTAAGGATGCTGCACAACTAGCTCTTAAGAAAATGCCATCATCTGAACAAGAAGCCATATCGCAGGTTGGTGTTAGTTTTGATGCTATAAGAAGTTTGCTTATGGTGAAGTTGAAATTTTACTTAAAAAGTTTGAACAAGTTATTTGTTTTGTTACAAATTCTCTTCTATTTTTTGAGTTCTACCATTGCCATCATGCTAGTATTCATTAGGAATATATATAATTAAAGAGCAAGCATGTTTCTCTTAATAGTATCCGGTATATTTGGAAGCTTTTCACTTTCAGATAATAAGGACTCTTAAACAAGTTTAGCAAAGAATTCTTATGCTTTATGTATGTTCAGGTGCATATACTTGCATTCACAGATATCCAGAGGGAGAATTGGATATGCTGGGGTCAATTTTTTGCTTCCTGTCCAGTATTGATCTGCTTATAGGCCTTGTATAATGAGCTTACTAATCAGGATACAGTTCATGCTGGACTAAACCGGTGGAAATTAGCTGGTCCACACATGGTTGACTGTTGGACTGTTAGGTTGGTATGGACCAGCCGCCAGAATAATAAACCTTGCCTATATTAATCGGAATGGAAATTATTGTAGGGATTTGACATTCCAGTATCTCTGTAAAAGATCCAAGTAGGGATCTAAATTCTAGCTGTCATTTCTATGAATTTCAAATGAGAATCAACTATAGTGTTTGGTGAGAAGATTTCAAGCTTGGAAAATATAGGTGAGAAATTCTAAGCCTAGGGTTAAAAGTTGATGGTTGTGCTTTGAATTTAACATTGGGATCTGGAGGGTGGAATTTCGAAGGAGGCAATTTGAAGGTTTTTGGCTTAAACACCTATAAAATCTTCATAGTTCATACCAAATGAGATTTTTAAATTTGAAGTGAGATTTGGTTAATGGGGTTTTACAAGGATGGGATTTGAGTTTGAAATTCTTGGGTGAAATGTAGATGTTGTTTGTTAAAAGCTAGATTTCATAGGAAATTCTTATACCAAGTGGGATCGTAGGATAGCATCATAGTAAATAAATATACACAACATAGTTTTGAAAAACTTGAGGGTTAAGAAAATGATAGGAGAAGTAAGAAGGAGATATTTCAGAAATTGATAAAGCAACAATTTGTTGGCCACAAAAGAAGCAGTTTATCAATCAAAATTCACAATACATTCTGACAGGTGACAAGTGTACCAATAATCTTTTGTTTCTTATGGTATTGTTAACCTACAAAGCAATCCTTTTGTAGAATAAGAGGAAAATCTAGCCTAGATTAAAGGGAGACTTAGCATAGTATCTCATAAATCCAAACCCAAAATTAGGATATGTTGACAGCAAAAACTTAAAAATAAATGGTGGTCACATCGTATTGCTTTTTCAGATATCAAAACTCCATTAATCGCCAGCTGAAATGACAAAAAAGGCTGATTTGTTAAAAAAATTAAATTTCTTAAGATGTTTTCAGTAGTATCATGTAGATTTATTGCTGAATCACAATGTATACAAGTTGGATGATCAGAGTACATTTTTGCACTTAAGATATGATGCATCATGGATGCACAAGGATGGAACTGTGGAAATATTACTTGTTAGAAGAACTTAGTGATATTTCTTTTTCTTTAAAGTTTCTAAATACGGTGATTCAGGCATTTATCAAAGTTTAGTTAATTTTGGCTTTATTCTATGCTCTTCCTACAGAGTGAGTATCAAAGAGGTGTTAGTGCATGGAATTTTGACATAGATGATCTGAAGGCTCAGGCATCACTGGTATTTCTCCAGTACTCATTCTTTTCCATTACTAAGAAAGTTTCTTCTCCTTGTAGTTGCTGACAGATCATCAAATTTATGGCTGTTTTGAAGTCTTTCTTACACACTCTGTTCTTTTTTTTAAAAAAATCACAGATTCAAGCTGATGATGATCTTTCTGAAATGAAGGAAGATGTAGAATTGAGAGATGTTGTCGGCAAGGTTTCCCTAGTTCCTTCGCTCCTTTTTCTAAGCTTATAAACTTTAGTATCCTGGTCTAATTGTGTGAATCATGGTTTACTAATCCAACGATATTTCTGGTTTGACTAAGTACCATTAATTGACCATACCATTCATTTTTTAATCATTTTTTTAGTGATAGCTGGCAGTATAGATCAGAAAACCACTCTGTATCTTGGTATTGTACTGGTCTGACAGGTTGTCATAACTGGCATTGGACTGATATTTGAATTCTTGGAGTGAATTATATGCTTTTTCATTTGTTTCTGGGAAGAAATAACTTGGAAGTTTCATTGTTTTTCAGGATCCATATACTTCGAGATCTAATGGTGTGAAGTCAACATCTAATGACAAAAATAACTCTATGTGAGTTGCATTATACCTGAACTTATGGAAAGTTTTTATCTTTTTTATTTGAATCCTTACATTTTGTATCCATCCATTTCAAATTTCTTTGTGTCAATGCCGTTGTTAGTCTAGATAGCTTATACACATGAAATATGCTAATATGCCAGCCACACTACCCTTCTTCCGTCAAATTAAGGCTGGCTGATGTGTCACATGGTTTTTCCGTGATGATAAAGGAGCACCATGCTGGTATGGTGCATGTTAACAGGCATATTCAGTAGGTTGGCACATGCCATCCTTGGGCAGAAAGGAAGTTCTCAAATGGCACTGTATATGCATGTTTGTGCTTATATACCCTAGAGGATCGCCATACCTTCAGGCTAATGGATATATACAGGTTATCAAAACAAATGAGAAACTGTTTTTGTGGGCATATCAATTTTTGTTATGGATGTCATTAGGCTACATGTTTTCAGTTAGATCTTTAAAGGTTGCATTCTTTTGCCTGTGTGCACATGCTTGGCATAGTAATTTGCAGTTTGCATGAAATGCAATTTTAACACACCTCAGGACCATGTTGATTTATTTGGGCATAGATCTCCAATCATATGCGCCAAAATAAGAAATAGGATTTCTGGGAAAGGAGTTTCGTTGGGATGAAAAAACTCTCTTAGCAAGTTTAATAAAATACGACATTTGATTTAGTCAACCTGATGATTGAAGAGAATTTTAGAATAAGATATGGTTTTGACACAATTAGATTATCTTAAATTCATTTAATAGGTGCCCATTTTGTTGTTTAAATGTGCCAGATATCTGAGGTACATGACATTAGACCACAAAAATTTTCTGTTTGGCTCTCTTTTCTTGCTCGCAATCCCGAACTTTTTTTTCTATTTTAAACTTTGGTCTTGCTGCTCGCTGATATAGGTTGTGTTGGATAAGTTGGAAAATTTTTTTAACATTATAGAAGATGAAAGTGATCAATAATCTTGTCATTATTAAAAAAATATGAATAAAATTATCTCCTGATATTTAATAATTCATTTTATTGTTTTTATTTTGCAGAGGATGTACCTATAGTGCAAATTTCTCAGGAGCAAAGTGTTTAAATACAAGAGACGAGATTTTGCCAATAGATTTAGTGCATTCCCATAGTCAAGAAAGGATTGAGGGGTGTGACAGCTGCAGAATGAAAAATGACTTAACACCATCAACATCAAAACATGATATACAGCCTAACCAATGGAAAGTTGACGTTCAAAAGAAAGGACAAACTTGTAGTGGTCCGCTTGTACCTTCTGGGATGTCTACAACCTTGTTGCCAGAAAGAGGGCACACCTCAGAAAGGTTAATGTTCTATTCCTTTTCATCACAAACAGTAACTATTAGAGTGACAGTTCTTTAGAAATGCTCTTGTAGCATATGCCATATGATTGTAGATGCATTACCAGGATTTTTCTCATTCTTGTTTACTTCTGAAAATTGAAGGACTTGTATCCTTTTGCTAGTTAAATTAGCTGTTTTTTGCTGTTGTGAGAATAATGGTAATATGCATATTGGATACCAATGACTTAAAAACATACTGTACTGAGTCTGTGTGAGTGACAGCATGGCACCTAACAATATGGTAAGGTAATATGTTGTGTCCATTTGCACAATCATGTGGCTGTCATACAAATAGATGTAGGCCATTATTTAGGTCAGAGCAGTGTATTTATACAATGAATTAACATTGATAATAAGAGATATTTACCTATGTATCATGCCCTATTTTCACTACCATATGTCTTGTGTAAATGTGTAAAGTTCGTGTTTCTAGTTTCTTGGAGCCTACTTGATTTATAAATACAGTATCTTACAACAATATTGATCACTTGGTTTGTACCATGAGAACTTAGTTGTTTATACTTATATGATTGAATATGATGGTTCTTATACACAAAAGGTTGCATGTGCTGACTAGCAACAAGTGCTGGTATGGTGAAGACAATGGCAAAAATGCATACCGAGGACAATTCATGAAAGCACTAGTTTTGCAGAAGGCTCATGCCAATCATCATGTCTCCTTACATTTGTGTTATAAAACTCAAAATTGTTTTAAACAACTTAGTTTAATGGATCTCATCTTCATCTAGCTCTATTAGAAGTGTATGTCCTCCAATAATTCCTAGACCATTCCCCTTTGTCAGTGCACTCAAATCCTTGTTAGTTGACATATGATGCTTTGGCCACCTTTTTTCTAATTTTGGTTTTTCTCCCCTATATGTTGGTATTCTTAGATGATCCCATGCTATGAAGTGTTTTAAAAAGCTCTATTTCATTTTATCCTCGAGCACCTATTAGCAAACATTAAAATCTTGGTCTTGTACTTGTTGACAACCAGATCAATGTGGTACCAGTGTTGGTCCTTAGTGTATAGAGTGCCAGTATAGTCTAGTACCCAGTTGATATCAGTCCAATCGGTTGGTACAAGTCCCAGGTCTATTAAATCAAATTAAATCATTTTTTCTATTATTTTGCTTAAAAAGGAATTGAAATATTTTTTTAGCACCTAACATAAAATTTATGTCAAGAAAACATGTGCAAGGAGCTTCTGAAAGTGTTGGTACATGTTACATATATACTGAATATATAACAGAAATACTTGTAAATACATGGACTTAAAAATTTAAACAGCCTATTTGTTCAACTTGAAGTTTTAATTTGCTTGAAATTGTTGTTGGAATTGAGAAATAAGTTTGAAGAGTAAGATTGAGATAGTATGATGAAGAAAGGGGGAAGATGGGATTGCCATTGATTTCTAATGGGTGAGAGAAAGGGTTGGGATCTGGATACCCGGTGGTATTCTTACCATCCTTTACACCTAGGTGTACAGCTCAATGCTCGATATGAACCAAAGGCTAAATAGCCCAATTTGTCTACTGGTTCCCCGTGGACTAGTAAATATCTGGCAGTGTACACTGGTCTGAGCTGTAATTATTACTATTTCAACATCCCAACGATTGCAAAAGGCGCTCGCCTAAGAGCTCAGGCAAGGCGAGGCTCGAGCGCCTCGCTCGATCTCGGCGCCTCTTTGAAGCGCGCCTCGGCCCGAGCCAAGGTCTGGCACTTGAGCCCGTTAAACCAGTAAGCGAACCAAGCTTTTAGCCTGGTTCGGTTAAATTCGCATTAGTTGGTTCAATCAACCAGCTAATGCATCAATAATTGCTTCCTCAACCCTAATCCCACTCGCGAATCGCGATTATGCCGCCGACTCTGTTGCCACCGCCGCTATCACGCCACTCTCCATTGTTCTCCATCGTCTGCTTGTTGCTTTTGCAATTCTCAGTAAGCAACTTTCTCAAAGTCAGCCACCTAGCTTATCTACTGTTAACAATATATAGTTAACTTATTGTTTACAGTATACTGTTAACAATAAATTAACAGTAATATACTGTATATTAATAGTATGTTGTTAATGTACTATTAACAGTAGGTGTTTATAGTATACTGTTAAAATATACTGATAGTAATATTTTTTATTTATTTGATTAATAATATATTATTTTGATTTAAATTTTAATAATACTAATATTTATTTATTTAATATCATGTTTCTATATTTTTTAATTTAATATTATTTTTTTATTTAAATAATTATATTATTAATTTTATTATATATATTTTATATTTTAGCCCCTCGCTTCGCTCAGGCGAGCGCCTAGGCGGGCACCTAGCGCCTCGGGCGTTTTGGGATCTTGGCGCCTTTTAGTGCTTAGCGCTTTTTAAATCACTGCAACATCCTCATGTCTAGTATGCTGAACTGAAAATGTTATTTAAATTGCCATACATTCTGAACCAATAAATCTATCTTCATATTATTTATAAAATGTGCCTTTTGATATGAAGGACACTGCACTGTCACAGATGCATGACATTCACCTTCCACTTTGAACATCCTCCTGCTTTTCCTTTTCTTTCCTTCTGGATAAGTGGAGATCATATTTCCTTGTTGTTATAATAATTTCACTACACTGTAAAGAAAACACGCTATCTCTGTATACAGTACATCAGTTTGATTCTGGTATAGATAGTCTTCAGATTTGGTGATTTTTTATGGTAGGAAGTTTGCTTCACATTCAATACTCTCATGGGTGTCGCTCCTATTTAGGTAAAATTACTATAATAGAATATCTGATCTCACAGAACACAGGGAGATAGCCTATATCTGACAACTCTCTTACAACTTATTGGAGAACTTTCTTCTAAGAAGTTACATAGAACTTATGCAAAAATTTGTTTAATAGATCTGTGCTTCTTCTCTGTTGCTAGGATTGAAAGTGACAATCAGAAAGGAACTGCAAGATATAAACATGATGCATGCAAAGTCGCAAATTTCAGCGGTCCACTAATGCTGCCAAACCGTGCTTTGGCTAACAACTTATCAACTCCTATGCGGTCTTCAGCAGGTACACAAGATATCTCATCTAAAATTCCACTTTACACGCCTCACGTCTGGTCCAGCTTCATTATTTGCACTTAAGAGCATGAATGATTATGTGTACAGAAGCTGATCCCTAACAGTATCATATTAGAGCTATGTCGAATATGTTGATTTTTTTTTCCAGAAGAGAAGACCATTCATCTCTTTGTTTTCACTTTTACAGGTTGTGGAGACTTGCTGGATGACAAGACTAAACCTAATGTGGTTCAGATAAAAGGGCGATTTTCAGTTACATCAGAAAATGTGGATCTCGTAAAAGTAAGTTTGCATGAAACTACTCATCTTAACTTGTGTGGTTATATACCTATACTAAAACATATCACAACTTTTAGGACTTGCCACTATGTAACATTTCAAGAAGGTCATCCCAGGTACATATCCATTTGAGATTCATATTCCATTAATTTCTTTATCGCTGCAGTTACCCACATCTGACCTTGATGTAACATTTAGATTCTCTTCCTTTTTCAGGGATCTTCCTTGAGAAAATCTGCTAGTGTTGGTGATTGGTTAGTTCAAGAAAAAACAATGGTATATTGATTCATTACATTATGAAATTTACCATTATGTTTCTTATTATATTCTCATGGCATCTCTCATTGCTGCTAATTGTCAAATGCTTGGAGATGCTTTTCTTTCCAGAAGTTCTTAGATTTCTAGATGCCTTTTGTGCCATACGAAAGCATGAGTGGCTGTAAAGAGAAGAAAGTCATTCTTATCAACAATGTCGCATAAAAATGATAAAATACAGGGTAGCTAGCAACAGCCACATTGGTGTCCTTAGTGTATCAGACTGTTTGATACTAGAGTTAAGATTAACTTTTACATCAGTTGTTGTCTTTATCTACATTTTTACTGATGCCTTCTTTAGCATGGTTGTCAAAGTGAGTATGCTGAAACCTATATGGAATGCCTAAGCAGCAGATAACCTTTATGAAATAGTTAGTGATTGTGAATTCAAATATTACACATTTTCATTGAAAAACATCAAAGACCTTAATGCTAAAGTTGTGCAGTAAAAAGATACGATCAATTTTCATGTTCGAAATATCTTTCGGACACTGGTGTCTGTTTGATTGAACTCTCAACAATGTGATGTAATATGAGGTTATTAAAACCTTAACAAATGTTAGAGCACGAGGAGCGTCAAAAGCAAATCAAGTTGAGTGCATGTGAAGCAAAAGTGTAAAGAAATTGTAATGTTTTTTGGTTAAAGGTATTGATAATTGATCTATGTTATATTCTAAAGTTTACTTCTTTCTCTATATAAATAAGTATTATAAATTGGAACATATATTGAGAACCATTTAATAACTATTAGTAAAATTTAATTGTAAAAGGAGATCCTTTGCCATCTAGGTGATTCCTGTCTAGGCAATCAGCAGCCATCTAGCTTAATTGCTTAAAAAATATAGGCATCTAGGTCCTTAATTTGGACTATAGGCACGATTTATGCATGATATACTAGTTGCAAATGTTACCTCCTCTCTGTGCAGTAGACAGCTACCTGGTTTAATTCCTCAAGATTAGCAATACCATCTGGATTCTGGAATGGTTTCGTACGGGTGGTATTTACTGGTTTGGTAGCCTATCACTACGTGGACCATGGAACGGTTGGTAGGCTTGGCATAGGGCCTGTACCATTTGTAAACAAAAGGTTTCCCTTGGCATATCTGCCTGTACCATCCGTATAGGTTTATAGGGTATTCAAAAGGGTTCCCTTGGTATATCTGTCTATTGAATTTCTTTCTTACTAGAATTCTACTTGCTTATTTCTAATCTTGGCAGCCACCTGGTCAACATCCAAAGGAAGTTGGAAACAATAATTCCAAGGAAGTTGGCAACAGTAGTCCAAAGGAAGGTGGCAACAGTACCATCCCTGCATCCATTCTAATGCCTCACCTTCAGAATCTTTTCCAGCAGACATCTTTTCAACAAGTATGGTGATCCTGCTATATCTTTTTCCATAATTACTTCCCAAATTCATGAATACTTGTAGTGGAATCTAACAAACTTTTTGAGTTGCTGAGAATGCTTACCTACCAAAATATTGTGCTTTAACTATCAGGAACTCATTATGAATCTCCTGAATAGTTTGCAACAAAAAGAAATTATTGATGGTGAGTTTAAATGTTTCCAATTGGGATTTGGAATCCTGACGCAATTAAAATACTCATGGAAAATTTGTTCAGATTTTTTTTCTTTTTGCAGCATTTCAAAATGGAGTGCCTTCCCAAGTCAAAAAATCGAGGAACAGGAAGTTGGTCAGTGTGTCATTCCATTTATACTCATTCTATCTGCAGGATTTTGCTCCACTGACCTTACAATCCCATATATGTGGGGCTAGTGCTTTTTATATTTTTAGTCCAATTCACTTGATTTGTTTTCATATTCAAAGAGAGATTTGGATTATGCCCTGATTTAATTAAGTTAGTCCTGCTTAATCACATGGCTGTTAAAGTTAAAATAAATAGCAACCAGAAATTACTAGAGTTTAATGTTACTAATGCCTTTGCGAATTCTCTAGTCAAAACTCTAATTGTAACTTGGGCATTGCAGTTAACGTGGACAATTCTGTAGACCCAATATCTCCAATTTATCATGATCTAGAAAAGCTTTTCCTACCCATTTAGCAATAGCTTTGTAAATGTCTTCCCTCAAGAAAGAAACAAGAAACATTCCTCAATATCATTAAGTCTTTTCAGTGTCCTTTACTTAATGAAGCTTGAAATTATCTTGTTTTGATGCCATGATGAGCTTACAGTTCGTTCCCACATGGAAACTAATGTTGTTATAATAGTCTTCAATGAAAACCGACAGTGGAGAATAAATGAGTAGAATTGTGGTAGTTTTATGCAAGGATTGCAATACTGATGGGTATCACCTGGTATACCGCCCGTACTGGGCGATACCGTTGATTGGAGCTGTTTTCGCCCCATTACCACCCGAAATCGGCCAATAACGGTTGATTTTGACCATCGCCGGCCACTTTCGGGCAGTAACGATCGATTTTCGACTGTTGCCAGCCATTGTCGAGCGGTACTGGTTGATTTCGACCATCGCCGATCGATTTTGACCATCGCCGGTCGATTTCGGGCAGTTACAACCGAGGGAAAAAGAAGAAGAGGGAGAATAAAGGGAGAACATGGAATCCGACACTGCTCTCCCGTCTCCCGATCTCGATCCGTTGCCAAGGCTTCACGAAATCTCCCTGCTCGAGCTTCTTCTCGAGGAGAAGACGTTTCTTCTCCTTGCGCAGGGAAAAGAAATGTCTCCCAGCGAGGGAGAAGGAATAAGGTGACATCGCCCCTTTTTTTATATTTTTCTAATTTTACTATATATATATATATATATATATATACACACACACACACACAAGGTTTGACTTATCGGTTTGTACCGATGTACCGAGATTATCTCGGTATAGTAAGATACCCGATATCGGGCGGTACGTATAGTGTATACTGCTCAGTACATAATATTATATAATATAATATATTAAATAGAAAAAATAAAAATCGCACGATTCTTCATGCCTGCCTCCCAGCGTGGAGAAGGAATCACCGCCAGCGATTCTTTCCCGTGGGCGACGAATCCCGCAGGCATTCTGTGTCCCCGCACGAGGAGAAGGATTCACCTGCCAGCGATTCGTCGCCCGTGAGCGACGGACGACGTGGGGAACTTCACGTGAAGGTATGTTTCTCCACTTCTCCTTCTTCTTCCTCTTCTTCTTCTCCTTCTTATTTCTCCCTCAATCGACCGCCGACAACTGAAATCGACTGCCGACGGTCGATTTCGGCGATCTCGGCCGGTAGTGGATGGTCCGCTGCCGACCGGTATGTGCCATCCGACGGCCTTACCGCCGAAGGAGAACCTTGTGTGTATATCTATATATATATATATATATATATATATATATATATATACATATACATATCGAACGGTATGTTTGGGTGTACCGCTCGGTACCAACGTACCATATCGTACTGAGTTGAGCTCGTTATGCCGGTATGGTACGGTTTGGCGAACCTTGGTTTTATGTCTAAATCTTCTAAAGCCCAAGCTTTTGGTTTTCCAATATAACAATAGAGGGTTTTGTAAAAAATATATTAATGGTGCAACATTTATGTCCTCAAGATTAATTGCAGGTGTGGAAAATTAAGATTATTTTTCTACAATCAACTTATACTTCTCAAATTAGCGTGAGTTCCCAAATTAGCATTATTTTTGATAGATGATGTGAGATATTGTGACCTTGTGAGTTCTTAAATTCTTGAGTATAAACATAAAAGAAGTTAATGTACTGGCTATATAATTCATAATTTTCGGAAAATTGTAGGCAATGTATGGGTGACTAAGGTGCAGCACATTCAGAACTTCTGAAATCTAAAAGAATGTAAATAACAAGTCAGAACAATGAGTACCTCACATTTGATCCAAAACTCAAATTTATCCTGACATATTGTTTTAGAAGATAAAAAAGGAGACTAGGACTACCTTAGCAGCCTGGACTACCTTTTTATAACGAGAATGAGGGAAAAGGAAAGAATATAAGTGGAAAGAAACAGAAGTTAGCATAGCTTTCTATTGGTGGTCATCTCTTGTTGCCACATATCTAATGCATGCCTCTTCTTCGCTCCTATCCTGGATGAACTCAGTTGCTTAGAATGGAGAGTAAGAGACATTAGCATTATAACATGACCTATGATTGTAGGTTGGTTATCGTGTTATGGGACAAAATGTTTCACACTAAACTCCTTACCAGAAAAAGTACAAACTTAATGCAGGAGGCACTAGCCAATGAAAAGCTTGGAGAGAGTCAATGTATGAAATCTTTCCCCAACATTTAAACATTTCCATGATTCAAAACTTGGTCACCCAAGTCAAAGTAATAATCTTACTGGTGTAGCAAGGTTTGCACTCTAACTCTGGTCAAATTAAACAGGCTATCCAGGTGTCACCCTGCTGACTAGGTGAAAAATGTATGACAAAGTCACTGTTTGTTAAAATAATTATTATTCATGAATAATATTGGAAACTATTATTTACTTTTTGGCTAAACAGTCGGATTAAACTGGCTGTTCGGTTGTTCCTCTGTTATTTAGGTTCCTGCCTAGGTGTTGATATCTAGATGACAATCCCACTTAAGGCAGTGATTTCTGATTCATGCATGATATCAGTGTAATCTCTTTAATTCAGTGACCTAATGTCATCCTTATGAATCAATTTCCTGCTTCATATTTCTTTTTCTTTTGTTATCTCCATCATATCTCTGATAAAGCAAGTCTATGTGCTGGCGTATCAGATGTTTTGGTCTAAATTATTTGCATGTCTTTTAATTCATAGAACTTATTCCACAACTTGTATAGGGTTCAACTAGTTGGATCCTTCAAATGACACTGAAAGATCTATGGTTCATTACACTTGCAAGACATAAATATTGATATCTGCTTATTTATACTATTATGTGTGCCTTACTTCTTAATTACATGCCAACATAATATGAACCGAATAAGTTGTTATTTTATCCCATTTATATTATGTGAGATTGAAGTAGCAATTGCTGAAAAATACTCTTCGTTTCTTATTGAGCTTTATTTTTAACAGTTGGATACTGCAAATGCTGAAAGAGAGCGGCTACTGCTTAGTAAAATCTCAGAACTACAAGCCAGGTAAAGTTAGCTTATCTGTACAGGCTATTCTTGTACCAATCCCCTTTTTTTTGTAGATTGTTTTTCTTTCCCGCTACCTTGTCAAGGCAGAATATATCTATTCTGAAAATCAGGTCCTTACATAGCAGAGATTGTAGTCATGTCAAAATGCCAAATTCTGATTTTCTCGTATTTGGATTATTATTGTGAATCTTCTCTCTAACTCTACAATGCTCAACAGCCTGCAAAAATTAAAGATGAGTCGAGAATGGACAGTTGTGATACATGTGAAATGATTTTTTGGCCTTTTTCTTTGTCATACATTATTCACTGATCTTTATTTAAATGTTTTAGGTTGCTCCTTGGACCTTGTCATTTTTACCCATTGCAACAGTAGCAGAGGCCATTGTTTGGCCAAACTCATGTCTTTGGTTTTTTTGTTATTACAAAAGCTATAACCCGTAAAATGAAAACCATAGGGAAAGTTTGTTGTTATTGACTAAATTATTGTGAAGAAGCAATTTTCTCAAATTGTTTTAAGTTCAATAAGGCAGGTTCAGGCGAAGTTAGACCATTGTAAATCATTTCCTTATATGAAACAGCTAACTGATTCATTTACATGCAACAAACAGTATCACCTCTAGCTAAATTCATATTTGACGACGACCAAAACCTTAGTGTAAACCATATCATGCTGTACTAAATGCTGTACGATGCAATAATATACCACTACTTCCTATTAACTGTTCGCATTTGTGAATATGCATTCCTATTAACTGTTCATTTGTGAATATATATATATATATATATATATATATAGCCTGTGAGGGCTTTATTGCATATCCTTCTGATTTAGGTTTCTTAAATGTAGTATGAACATAATACTTAGGTAACCATATTTCAGTTTACAAATCTGTTTCTGCTGCAGGATGAGTAGTCTAACCGATGAGCTTACTGCAGCAAAGTTGAAGCATATTCAGGCAAGTCCTGCTGTTTATTGCGACCTATAAGACATAACCAATGAACCAACCATTTTAATTGCAGATGTTATGATTTGGTAATGCTGCCCTGTACATTTTCAATTCTCCGTAGCATGGTTCACCTTATCAGTCTGTACTAGTGCACCAACCAGCTATCGGTATGATATGTACCGAGCTATACTAACCCATACTAAGGGACATGGAAGTATATCAATGTACCTCCCATACCTGTCCTCTATCGGACTGGTATGTACTGCTCGTACTGAGCGGTATGCTGCAGTTTGGTGAACCTTGCTCCTTAGTATAGTCAATACGTCTTGGCTATTTTAGTTCATCATAATCATAAATGTCAGAACAAACTAATTGTGGACTGTCGTTGTGTAAAATGGACCTTTCTACTCTTATCCTCTTTTATTTGTTTGATTCTAGCAAGTAGACAATTGGATGCATAGAAACAGAAATATGAGAAACTATATTCTGGTTTGGTCACTTAAGAAAAAGGAAGATCTATAATGGAAATTATCAATATTACCTTTAGTTCTTCAACCAAGCAAGCCAATTCAAGTAAGCAATATTAAACTGAGTGATGGTAGCAAGATTACACACAATAGTGGAAATTTTCTAGTGATTTTGTTACATTGCAAAAGAATCACATATCTAGGTTTCTGAAAAATGTCAAGATTTGCCCATTCCGAAAACTTTTACTGGCTGTACTATTAAAGTTCACAATTATAATAAATATATTATGGCTGATAATGCAGTTCCAGAACCAATTATATTTGTTGCATATGAATGGAGTACTTTGAGAAGCCAAACATAAACCACAAAGAGAAGCATGCAGAGTCGCAAAAGGATGACTACATGCAAATTTCTTTTTATTTTCACATAATAAGTTGATAAATTTGCCACCATTTTGCATTAATATTATTTTCTATGACTGCTTATTTTATGATCAAAAGTTTATATTAAAGAAGACCCATTTGCCAAAGGAGCCACTGTATACAATCTGGAGAATCACAAAAGAGTAGATGTTCTTTCAACTCCTTCCATCACTCTCTTTGGCGAGATTCCTAGCACCAATTACTACTAATAAAATGGCTAGAGAGATGTTCTTAAGTTGATTTCCTATTACTATTTCCATATTAATGATTAGATGGATTTACAAAATGGATTAATCTATTAGGATCCATTGTATTAATGGTGAACATTTTAGTGTTGAGCAATAGAAAAGAAATTTTCCATGTTTTAGAGCTGATGCTATATGGACAAAAAAAAAAAATTGTTTATGGGTTTTGATCATTTTGGTCCATGTTGGTCATGTTATGCTCAGCCAGCACAAACTTGACTCAGGAAATGTAGCACACATTGTGCTCACATAAACCAGGGCATCCTATTGCATATTCTGTCTTGTGTCAGCTAGTGTATTCTTGTGTTCTATCATGCCACTGTTTTTTCAGCATAACTAGTAAAAACTAAATCCTTTATTGAAGTTGAGTACACATTTTCTTTGATTTCTATGTACTACAACAAATACTCAAGGAAAGGAAATTCCATGTAAAAAGATAATTCTTGTGTCTTAAGTTTTGTTAGACTTGGAGTTAGTGAGGTTGCTAGCCATGTTTCCTGTAGTTGATGTGTGCAGAAACAAAAGAGATGAACTGCTTTTTTTTTTTATTTTGTTCTACTTTGTGAAGCTGTTGATGCTCCAACTTCAGTACTCTGCAAATGTTACACACACACACACACACACATATATATAATGTTTGGCTATAACCATGAAGTTGCATTCCTATTTCAGTTACAACAAGAGTTAAATGCATTGTATTTCCAACAAGAAGAAGAACAAAAAGAAGAAGAGGCTACGAGGAATCAAGAAATAGAGGAAACCTGATACATTTCTAAGAGATTATTATTTTTCCATGCCAGTTATAAAGATATTCCTGGGTGAGATCTTCCTTGATATTTTGTTTGGTCTCCTGATTTCTCTTAAGAAGAATTAAGAGAAAGAATCAATGAAGAAAGTAATTTCTTGGCCATTTCTCAAGACAGGCAATCAGTCACTAATGTGGTCCAGATATACGTTTATTTATTTATTTATTTTTGTTTGTTTCACACGAGGCCACCCGATCCACTTGTAAATGATCGAGGTCATGAATGTATCATGTCAGCTGTTATGTTCCAGTGATCTCATTTTTGTGTATTCCATTTGTTTGTATTTGGTAATTATCACTTTGTGGAGAATCCACTGCGAGCCTGCTTCTTTATTGTTATTCTTACCATGATGCAAGGCTTTCTCCCATTTTCTTTCCAGGCTCTCCTTCTTTGCTGCTTTGGTTGTTGTATGTACATTATCTGAAGCGGAACATTTAAAAATATCAACAAGCAGATGACTGCTTTCACAGTCCTGTGATACTGGATTGAGTTTTAGACTTTGGTGTGTCTTTGCTTTTGTGATGTGATCAATTGTAAACTGAGACGAACTCAAATCTCATCCGGAAAGATGTGCTTGATTTCTTCCTGCTGTCGAAGATTTAGCATGTTTTACAAAGCAAGGAATTTGTTCTTTGCAATTCTTCTCTTTAAAAGCTAAGGAATTTGCTCTTTTGATGATGAACATATGTAAAGTGAGGTGCCCTTTCACTGACCGAGCCTGTGGTCTGTCGAGTTCCGTGGATGTTTATCTGGTTTTGTCTATTGGGTCATAATTAAGATCGTCAATGTATGTTAATGCTACTTTCTTAGTTGATAAAAATTTTGATGAATAATTTATTTTAATATTTTGGGTTTCAATCTCGTCTTTCATTATTTATCCTTGGTAAAAATGGGGAAAAAAAAATGCTTCACCTTGATCATGTGCTCTTCTAGAGGCAGGTTGCAAGATGAGAAGATGTTCTAGAGGCAGGTTGCAAGATGAGAAGATGAGGAGAAAAAACAAAAAAAAAAAAAGGATAAAGAAAGTGATCGATTAACCTATAATAGGAGAGTGAGTTGCACGAACTCAATAGTAGTAGAAGTATGAAGGAAAGAAGGATAATGTAAAATTACAAGATGTAGAGGAGAGTTCTCGATCTCGTTGTATCGAGCATATCGGCTGGCATATGGTATATTATAACGTATTGAGTTGCACCAAAGTTGTATCGGTTGCAAACTCATAATAGAAGCAGGAAAGAAAGAAGGATAGTGTAGAATAGAAGATGAAGCGGAGAGGTCTTTTCTGCTTCTTTGTGAATGGAAGCGATGCCTCCCCCCTTCCCTCTCCCCCTCTTTACTTACGTGTTAAGAAAGCCTTGTGGGGTGGTAATATGGACACCTTGTAAGGAGGTAGGTGTCGCAAGCGTGCAGGTAGAATCAAGTTTATAGGATGTTGCCTTTTGTGGTTAGCACCGGTCGATGCAAACTTGTGAGGGGAAGATTCCCACGGTCGGGTTTGAGGTTGTGATACAACAAACTGAAGGTTAATTTAGACCAGCTCGGGACGACGCCTCTTCTTCTCGGCCTTCCGTTGTCGCCCGGCGCAGCCTCTTCCATGTCCGCCACGAACGTGTTCGGCCCCCATAGCCACCACTAGCGCAACTCTTGGTGGAAGACAAATCCCGACAGCGAAACACATGACCGCAAGACACCACGAGACCATCGGTCTGCGCCACCGGAATTGCCCCCTTCCTTCTTAGAACACAAGAAGACACACACCGAATGCCAATCTGATGGGAACCAAACGTCAGGCTGCCGAGTGGCCAATGGCTTACTTGGACGTGGAGAAGAAGCCACAAGCGCCGAAGATTGAAAAGGAGAGCTGCTGCTGAAAGAATCAGGTTCAAGGTTTCATCACCAACGAATATGTCCATGGCCACTAACTTTGCAAGAAATCCATCGCCAAATACTCGTCCATCAGATCCTTTGCCGGCTGACCCAAAGAAACAGAGCAAAAGAGGAGCGAATGCAGAGAGAGGAAGCAGCATCTTTTCCTCTGCCCAACAACTTTCTTCATGTGCACCTTTGATTACGTAGAGTCTACCAAGGACACAGCCTTTCGGCTGCATTATACCAGCCTATTGACATCTCCTTTGGTGGACAACACCACCAATCACGTTCTCTCTTCTCTCTCTCTCTCTCTCTCTCTCTCTCTCTCTTTTTGTTGTTATGACGACTATCCAAAACAAAAGACTCCTTACATGAGTTCCATGTCATGATCATGCGATTAAGCTTGTTGACGAGTGGATACTGTGTGTCCTCGTGGTATCGGTCATATTGGTCGTCTACCACTTGGATTGCACTAAAAATTAAGTGTAATCATTGTTCCAGAGCTGCTTGGGTGTGCGATGCAGAATGGTATTACCTCCTCTCCCCTAACATTCATCTGCAATTATTTCCTCTCCTCGGAGAAAATAATTGTGCAAGTTTTTTTGTTTATACTATTTCCATAGCGCATAAATTTCAAGAAATCTGTATCTTTCAGCTGGCTATGATCTTAGAGGCACTTTTTAGAATTGTTCTATTATGGTAATATATTATTAAAAAGAGAGAGAGAGAGAGAGAGAGAGCTTAGAAATGTGGTGAACTTCGAACTTGATTAGTAACGAGTTCTTTTTGGATCGACACCCATTCGATTCGATGAGAATCGTCTACTTTCAACAATTTCCTCGCCACCAATGCAGAATAATTCAATGGTTGAGCAGGTCGAAGTTGCAGCCGCATTCGTTCATTCATGTTCGACTCCTGACACACTCCTCCTGCTTGATGATCGTGAACTTAATGTCTATCATCATCCCCATTCCCTGGAACTGGAACAACAATTAGCGGATTGAGTTGATGCCAACGAGGATGATGCACAGAGAGCCTGGAGATCAAGCCCTTTCCTCCTCACTGCTATCCAATCAAACTGTTCAAGAGAGAGAGAGAGAGATATATATATATATCAAATTTAAAGAGGACATCGGTTTCAGTTCCAGGTGTGAGACAACCCAGAAACAAAGCCCAAGGTGAAGTAGTTGATGGCGAGCAACAAGAAGACGAGGGTTGCTTCAGAGCTAAAGCAACAGTGGTACGTGCTGAGAGCATAACAAGGCTCTGGTTTGCGGATGAAAGGTCAGCGAGTCTCTGTTCTCGTTGTCGGCTCCCCCTCTCCTTTTAATCTCCAATTCATGGGATCATATGAAACCAGTTGAAAAGATCAAACAATTAGGAGTAGAACTCACAAAAAGTCGAAAAGGCAGGGCAGGGCAGGGCAGGGCGAGCTAAAAGGTCGTAAGCAAATCACAATACGACGTCTATTCAATGCCAATCTACTCCATAAAAGGTTCCAACGAATAATAAAGCTGGAAGAAGCAGGTGGTTCAGCTCCACCTTCTTCTTCCTCTCACCGGCCTTTGACCAAAGCAGAAGCCAAATGGTACAAGGCAAGCAGGAACACCAGCTGCCTTTGTACGCCATGTTCATGGGAACGAGGATGAAGAATGAAGCTTGCAGTAGAATTACTTGGAATCTGGAAGGATCGCAGAGTGTGTCATTTACAGTATACACATCCAATTCCCCTCCCATCTTTTCTACTACACCTTCAGTGGTCTCGTTTCGACCTCCCCAATCCATTTTCTTAGAATTAAAAGAGAGATTAAAGAGGGGCATAAGCAAAAAATGAATTCTGAGTCTTTGCATGCAGAAAGCCCAATGGATTGATTGTTCAGTGGGGGTTATCTTTATCTAGCTTGTCAAACGTAGCGCCTGCGGCGGCGGCCGCCACCTCCACGGGCATCACGCCTTCCTTCTTGCTCCCGCTCCTCATCTTTATGAACCCGTACAGCTTCTTGAACTCCTTGATCGACTCCTTCCCGAACCCCAGCCCGCCGCTGCCGCCGCCGTTGCCGCAGTCGCTGCCAGCCGCTGCGTCGTCCCACCGCCGCCCCGAACCGCTCTCGCTCAGCCTCCGCCCCGAGGCCGATGACGACTGGTGCAGCGCGCTGATGACCGACTTCAGCGCCCGGCTCGGGGAGGCACGGTTGGCGATCATGATCTCGCCCACCTCCGCCGGGCTGATCCTGGCGCCGCTCTGGAACACTTCCTCCACCTGCGGGTACAGCTTATGGTCCTTGAGGCCCAGGTAGCTGCTCGCGAGGGTCTTGAAGGCGGTGAAGTCGCAGAGGGGGAAGTGGATGTGCACGTCGAGCCGCCCCGGTCGCAGCACCGCCGGTTCAACCCCCTCCAACCCGCCGCCGTCGGAGGTCATAGTGAACACCATCACCCGCTCCTCGCCGCAGCACGAGAAAATTCCGTCCATGAAGTTTAGGATCCGGGTGAGCTGCGACTCGCCCTCCTCGCCGACGCCTTTGCCCTTGAGGTGCCGGTCCAGGTCCTCGACCAGGATCACCGACCGGGGGGTGGTGCTGAGGAGGAGGGCCTTCAGGTCGGCGCCGACGCCGTCCCCGCCCGCGGTGACGCGGGAGAGATCGACGTCGTAGATATCGTAGCAGAGGAACTTGGCCATCGCGGCGACGAAAGTGGACTTGCCGGTACCGGGGGGCCCATAGAGGAGGTAGCTCCGCCGCCAGACGCGACCGACCCGGTGGTAGTAGGCGCGGCCCTTGAGGAACGACTCAAGGTCGGCGCGGACCCGCGCCTTGAGATCCAGGTCCATCGCGACCGTGTCGAGCGTCGCCGGGTGAGTGAGCGGCGCCGACCGCCACCGCGGCCCCCCGCCGTCGCCAACTCCCGCGTAGCTGGTGAACAGCCTAACCTCCTTACGCCGGAGCTCGAGGTCGTCTGCTACGGACTCAACGTGCTGGAGGTAGGGACGAAGGACGCGGGTGCGGTCCTGGCGGCGGAGGCGGAGGACGAGGCGGGGGCCTTCGGCTCCACCGCCGGGGCCGTTGGTCCACGAGACGCGGGCGCCGTGGAAGGAATCAGCGGCGGACTGGCCGGGGCCAAGGAGGAGGAAGAAGTCATTGGGCTTGCGGCCGGAGGAGAAGAGGGTGGCGGCAGCGGCGTCCTCGAGGGAGGGGAGGGCCGCGACGTAGGCGGCGGCGCGGCGGTACAGCGGGTTCTCCAGCCCGCTCTCGCTGTACCGCGGGATCTCGAAGCTCTGGTATGCCTGCATCCGCTCCTCCACCCACCGCCACCACCGGCCCAAGCAGTACACCAGCGACTTCAACGATAGAACGATCCGCAGGAGCACCACACCGCCCACCACCGCACAAACCACCGACGCAGCACCGTTCGCCATCATATCTCTCCCCTCTCCCGCACAAACAAAACCCAATCAACACAAAGAAGGGAACGACCGCCGGCCGGCTCAATGGAGTAATTAGAGTCAAAGGAGGGAGGGAGGGAGGGAGGGAGGGAGGGAGAAAGAGATATGCGTAAAAAAGGCTATAAAGGAAAAGGTTGGGTATTCGAACGGGCGTGGGGATTAAAATATGGTGGGCGATTTGGAATTCCACGGTGACAGATGGGACTTTCCAGTTCAAACCTCGATGGAGATTTGAGCGAGATCAAGCCGTGGTTCGCCGGCCAGCGGTGGACGAGTTTGATTTCCTTCGATGACCGAGGATGGGGAAAGGCGGCCGCCTCCTCCACCTCCTACCTGTGAATGCCGACATGGTCTTTCTCGACCATTAGACTCGTGGACAAGCCCCGATCGTATTTAGTATGAGCCGATTGCACCCATCTCAACGTACGACGTGGCACGTTTCCCTATACAACAACATCAACAACCTGGTAGAGAAGATCCCAAGAATACGAACGTGGTAAATGTGCTCCGTCGAACTCGACTCATGGATCAAACCCGACGCTTTTATGGACCGGGTTAAACGTAGTAGGCTCGTTTGGTAAAGCTGCCCGAGGTAAACTTATACGCACACAAATATTATATATATATGATTGATCAGCATAAAATAATTATTAGTTGCAGCTTTAATTTATATTAAATATAGTGTGATACCACAATTTATTAGGTATATCTTCGATATTTTATAGTATACTTCTCTCATTCAAAGCAATTAAATATAAATACTGGTGGGATACGCGGATGATCCTCATAATTGAAAAGAATATATTAGAATTTATATGCAACTCGTATCTATGCACGTAACGTGACATTAAGTTGATTCAACCGGACCAGGTGGGCGTGACCCGAGTCAATGTTTCTTTGGATTAAGACTGGATGTCGATCTCCAATGTGGATTTTATGTTGGACATGTGAATCAAATTAGGGTCGCACTTTGACATCGGGTAATGGCAGGTGGACGCGCACCAGACGCGGTGGGATATTTGAATTGATCGCCTAATTAATGGAAATTGGAGTTTCGACTGCCCAGCTAAACGCGATTGACCGAAACATATTGACTTATTCACGGTCAAAGAAAGCCGCGTCCCAGAACATCTAATCCTTCAATGAAGTGTTGGGTGGTGGGAGAGGCATGCTTAGGTTGGATTCAATTGCCGAGAAAGAACGTAGCTATTGATCAACACAAAGATTCCCGTGCATGATCCAATACAAACGGTCCAATTCTGTGAACGACAGCTCCATTATTGCGGATCTTACAGAGATCCCAACATTAAAAGGCTCCCACGCAGCAGCTAGCAATGGAGACAAGTAAGTCTGCTGCTGCTCACCTTCTTTCTTGTGTCCACTGCTGCACAGTTCGCAGCAGCTCAAGACCACAGTCACGGGCGGCATGTGCCGTGCGTCGAATTTAGCAGTGGAGGGTGAGAGTTGCAAGTTCTCGTCTCCATAGCGTCATTGTCCGGGACCAGCACCACCGCAAAAGTCCATCATGGATTCAACTCCCGACCTCTTCTTCTTCTCATGAAACCCTAGAAGACGACAGCGACGTGAGCATCGTTTTACCATTCCAACGGACCCAACCCATTCAAACGCCGGAGAAGGGACCGGAAAGTAATGCCAGGGAATAGTACGCGGTGCAGCACGAAACTAGGTCAAAGATTCATGGTGTGTTGCCCACGGCGCTCCAATCCAACTGCCACCATTACTGCGTGTAAGAGAACAGTCCAATCTTAGCATCAAAAGCGTATTTATGACGACGACGAAGGTCTGCAGCTCGCTGGTTAGTTGACAGTGTAAACTTCATGGCGGCGAGAGGCGCTTGATGCCTGCAAATGGCATCAAGCTGACATGAGAATAGCAGTTTTCTACACTGTCTTCGACATCAACACAACCCTCAAATGCTTACTTCTTTTTTCTTTGACAATGAACCGACTGCTTCAGATCATTCATGATGAACAATGAGTTACTGCGAATCTGTTCACGTATATATACACAATGGTAGATAGCTGCTGCATCTATCAGTGGCCAAAGCATTCGACTTCCCCGGATGGAGATGTCTCCATCCAGCTATGTTTCAGCTGGGAATCGGATGCATTGCTGTGCTTCACTGGGAATACATGCAGCAGCACCAAACGTATCCCTCAATATATATATATATATATATATATATAGGTGATCTCACGCTTATTTGGGGCCCAACGAAAAAGACGAATGAACGGCTGGGTTGGCCTCTGACAGAGGAAACCATATAATAGAGCGAAAGATCGGGCAGTAGTAGTTAATGTAGCAAACAGAAGCACTAAAGAAAGAAGCAAGTGGACCAAAGGGAGAAGAAGAAGTCAGATGGGAGGAAACCATCGTGTCAGCCCAACTCATTCCATTATAAAATAGTTCAATATATAAAGGGAAATTAAAAAGATTTAGTCTTTTTATTTGTTAGTAAAGACAGACCAGTGCAAAAATTACTTTTCATTGAATGAATTTGTTCCAATAATTATGCATTTTGAAATGTTAAAACTTAGAATACATTGTGTCATTTTATAAATTTTATAGTTACTAATCATCAAATCAAAATTTGTATCTTGATTTCAGAATCTAAATAATATATGTATTCTCAATTACATAACTATTTTTTTTATATCAATTGTCATGAGTAAATACTTGTTTTTAACTTATTTCTGATATGGAATTAAATTCGAATGTTACACATTAAATATAGAATTAAAAGTATTTATATAATACCTTCTTTCACTCGAACTTCGTTCCTTTATATTTTAGACTTTTGGGTGAAGGTATTATTATTATATTAGACTTTTGGGAGTATCAGCTAACTTAGTAAAGATCTTGATGATTTATCGTAAGGTTCAATCTCACTCTCGTTTCGTCATTTATCTTTTTTGAAAATAAATAAATAAATACTGAACTCTTTCATCAGAATTGAAGGCTTTTGAGATAGCAGTGTAAGTTCTGATACAGAAAGAAATAATACCTTCATCTCAATCTAAAAAACACTAGGGTTGAGAAGTAATGTAATGAGCAAAAGACAATTCGAAAACAAATTAATGATCAAAATAAATCAACATCATAAAATAAATCAACGCAAAGTCAACCCTCTTTCTCCTTTTCGAGCATGCGGACGAGGCTTTCAACCATCAACAGGTGGATTTCAGAATGGATCAACACAAGTGCAGGCACTACCATCGTAAAGAAGTCGAAGAGCTTAAGCTGCTAAAGGCACATTGATAGTGCATAAAGTAGAGAGCAAAAGGTATCAATTCTATCCTATCAAGTAGATAATACATGGATATACATGACCTTAAAAACCATGTTCGCTGCAAAACTCGAAGAACTCCTCCGGCATCTTGTCATGAACGATTATCGTTTAATCGTAACTCTTTACTCAACAAATTATTTATCACTTTTGCTTATTTGACATTATATTTTGCCTTAGTTTTATATGATTTTACCTAAGAAATGTAAGCATAAATAGTCTGTAACACTGCAAGACGATCGCTTGCTACGCGAAGCCAAAATTACCCAGTTTTGGATCTTATGTGCTGTAGTGACCTGGTCAAGCGGTGCAAAACGTCAGCCATCTCAACCCCTTAGAACCCCCGGATGGCACAAGGCTGGATGGAGCTTCGGACTAGTATCAGCCGTGAGCATTCATAAAGAGTTGAACTCGATTTGCATTCGGTACCTTGGGAACCGTTGTTTGTAGACTTGCGACTGTTCTTACAGCCCTAAGTCCTGTTTTGCTCTCTTTCTCTCTTTTTCTATTGCACTCAAGGTGTTCGACGAATTACTTATAAGAGCTATCCTCTTTGCGAGACGTTGGGACTCGTTCGTCGCTCGTTTTTAAAACTAATTAACTTTTCTTTTGCAAGTCCTTCGGGACCTGTATGAGGTTGCAATTGGGCTGACCCTTTGCGGGTAAATAACGCTTTGGCGTTTCATGACTTAGGCAATCCCAGCTAAGTTTGGAATATTAGGCAAGATTGCTTCGTGACTTAGGTAATTTTAACTAAGTCTTCAAGTTTACCACTAGGGTGCTGCACGACTTAGGTAAATTCGGTCAAGTCCATGATATTATGGTATCATAGTAGGCAAGCAATTAGAACAAGCAAGCAAAGAAGATTAGCAATCTTGCTATGACAAAACACTGTGGTAAATCGAGCAAGATGAGGCAAGTCGGACCTTTATCCTAGGCAGCTGTAGGTGGGTTATAAGTGCAAACTCGCTCGTAAGCTGTTGGAGCCGCTCATGAGGAGTGCGATAGGAAACAAGACAAGCACGAAGTTGGATATTCTCCATGACCGGAGAAGGCACAATTTGGTGTGCCAACTCAGAAAAGGAGCCATAAAGAGAGAGTTACAACGATGGAAACCTGCCTTGATATTCTTGAAGCGAGCGTGGAGGAACTCTACCATGGGCAATGAAGACTCCTTAGGGTAGAGAGCTCGCAAGAAGAAGCTAAATTTTGGATAGACAGGGTTGAATCCTTAGTCGACCAACTGACGAAGGACACCAAAGACTCAGTACAATATCTACACAAAATTATAGCAGAACTCACGTCCAAGGTGACATTGCTCAAAAGCACTATTAATACGGGAGGGAACAATACCTACCCTACATCACCATAAAGCTTTAGGGTACCCGAACCGTATTACTACGGAGGTGGCAGAGATGCCAAATAGCTCAAAAATTTCTTGTTCGACATGGAATAGTATCTTCGTGCTACGAGGCCCAATTCTGAAGAAACCAGAGTTTCTATAGCAACAATGTATCTAAATGGAGATGCAAAACTTTTGTAGCAACCTATTGGGAAGAAATCCAACAAGGCTGATGCCAAGTGGATACATGGGAAGACTTGAAGTGAGAGTTGAGAACTCAGTCTTTGCCCAAGAATACAGAGTTCATCGCTAGAAGAAAACTGAGACAACTCTACCAAAGTACATCCATTCAAGACTATGTGAAGTAATTTTTGACACTGATGTTGGATATACAAGACATGTCCGAGAAGGACAAGCTATTTAGCTTTCTCAATCGACTGAAGCCATGGGCACAACAAGAACTAAATCGGAGGAATGTCATTAACGTGATCGGGGCAATTGCAGCCGCAGAAAGGTTGATTGACTTTGTTTCTTCTGAGGACTTGGGTAAGAAGAAACAATTCTCAAGTTTGCTTAACAAAATACTCTCGAACGAAGGAGTCTGGGGGCGAACAAAAGAAGAAGAACTTTTATAAGGGACCAAGCTCAAAAGGCAAGACCCCAAATTCTGGAGGATGCTTCTTATGTAGTGGACCTCACATGGTGAGGGAGTGCCCACAGAAGTAGACACTTAATGTATTAACTACATAAATACACACCCACAAATTGGACAATAGCAAAGTCATCACCCTTAGTTCGAGCAGTTTTGAATCCAGCAGCGATGATGAGGAGTCGCAAGGGCCCCGAATAGGAGCAATGCACTTATTGAATGCATTGCAGGGTCAAGTGGGGGAGAACACAAAGGCAAAGCCCCTAAAGGCAGTGAGCAACAAGCTGATGTATGTGGACATCAAGCTAAATAGCTGAACAACCCGAGCAATGGTGGACACGGATGCTACCCACAACTTTATTCTTGATAGAGAGTTAAGCTGGACTAATCTTAGAGAATAACCTAAGTCATTTGAAGGCTGTGAACTCAGAGGATCAATGGATCTTTAGGCTAGCAAAGGGGATCCCTATCAAGATTGAAACGTGGAGCTGGTACATAAATATGATGGCAGTACCATTGAATAACTTCCAAGTGATTCTTGGAATGAAGTTCATGCACGCGATGAAATTAGTGCTGATGTCGTTCCTAAACTCTCTATGCTTAGTAGGAGGTGACGACCCCTTTGCGGTTTCAGTTTCTCGAGAAGGAATTAAGGACTCACAGCAAATATTGGCACTACAATTAAAGAAAGGGGTATGAAAAAGTGAATTAACTTTTGTGGCTGCTGTGAAGCTAGAACCACTTGACGGGGAGGCCATTCATGAACTTGATGCAGTAGCGAACATTCTAAAGGAGTTCATAGACATCATGCCACTTGAGTTGCTGAAGACTCTACCTCCATGAAGAGGCATGGATCATAATATTGAGTTGGAGTCGGGAGTTAAGCCTCTAGCGAGACCACCATACTACATGACCCTTCAGAGTTGGTAGAACTAAGGGAGCAGTTAGATGAACTACTAAGCAGTGGTCTCATCCTTAGTTCAAAGGCATCATTTAGAGCTCCAGTCCTCTTCCAGAAGAAATAGGATGAGAGCCTCCGATTATATATAGATTATCGAGCCCTCAACAAGGTGATGGTGAAGAACAAGTATCCTATTATGCTCATCACAGACTTGTTTGATCAATTGAGCAATGCCAAGTATTTCTCCAAACTTGACCTTTGGTCAGGGTATTGGTAGGTGCGCATTACAAAAGGCGATGAAGTGAAGACTACCTGTGTGATCAGGTATGGAGCGTTTGAATTCTTGGTGATGCCTTTAGGGTTAACCAATGCTTTGGCCACATTCTATACTCTAATGAACTAGTTTTTCAAGGAGTATTTGGATAAGTTTTTGATCATTTACTTGGACGATATCGTCGTCTATAACCAAATGTTTGAGGAGTATGTTAAGCGCCTTTGAACTATTTTCAAAATTCTCAGGGAGAACACTTTGTTTATGAAAAGGCAGAAGTGCTACTTTGCTCAGATGAAAATTATATTCTTGAGGTATCGAATAGGCAATGGTTCTATCCGAATGGACAAGTCCCAGGTGCAAGCGGTGGTGGACTGGTGAATACTAAAGAAGGTGCTAGAGTTGAGATCCTTCCTTGGGTTTGTCAACTATTATCGAAACTTTATAGCTAGATACCTGAAGTGCATAGCTCTACTGATGCAGTTGCTAAAGGAGTAGTCGTGGAGATGGTCCGACAAATACGAAGCGACATTCCAAGACCTAAAGACTACTGTGTTAGAGGAATCAATATTCAGATTATCGAACTATGAGAAGTCTTTTGAAGTTCATACAGATTCTTCTGATTTTGCTATTGGGGGAGTACTTATGCAAGAGGGTCATCCAGTAGCCTACGAGAGTTGCAAGCTCAATGAGATCGAGCGGTGATATCTAATGCATAAGAAGGAGATGACAGTGGTGGTCCACTATCTATGAGTCTAGCAACACTACCTTTTTGGAGCATCATTCATGCTAAGGATAGATAATGTCGCATCAAGTTACTTCCAGACTCAAAAGAAACTCTCCTAAAATAAGCACGATGGTAGGACTTCTTGGCCGAGTTTGATATGATAATGGAGTATAAGCCCGAAAAGACAAATGTCATAGTTAATGTATTGAGCCGGAAAGTTAAATCGGTGAATACTATACACTTGGAAGGCGAAGGCCAAACAAGTCAGTTGCACTCCAACTTTCTTTCCAGGATCAGGGATGGACTATACAGCGATCCTCAGGCAATAACCTTATGCAACTCATCAAAGAAGGCAAGGCACGATGGTTTTGGGTCCACGAGGGACTCATCTACACCAAAGTATTATGGACTTAGCTGGTTTTGCCTAAGTCGTACGACACCATTGCGAGTCCATCCGTAAAGGTCAGCCTTCCTGAAACCTCCTAGGGTCCCTTAGGACCTATAAAAGAGAAACCGGGTTAGAGGAAACACTTCATATGGGAGCTATAAGCAACAGCTTTAGCAAACACTTTATATAGCCAATGTAAATTATAATTATAGACTTTATAAGTTCTGAACGGTTGCACACAAAGGATAATGGTCCATTACAGACCGAAGTCCCAACAAGTGCTTATAAGACACTCATATTTACAAGCCAAAATCGGTCATAAAGCAAACCAAACTAGGGCTGCCAAGCTTACTGTAGCCCGCTACTTGCTATACAAGATATGTACACAAACTGAAGGACACATACAAACATGAGCATTTCATTCAACACCTTATTTATATTTTTATCTGTAACATTCTCCCTCACTTATTCCTTCGACGTCATCATCATAGCCATTGTAGACGCTGCATCTCCTCACTTTTTGCTGAATCTTTGATATTCGGTTCTAATTGTAACATGCCTCTTGGCTCCTAGCTACTTTCTACTACTGTTGTTGAGTAATCAAACTTTGATTCGCCATACTGCTTCAACTCGCTAGTGACTAACTCTGGTATGGGGTTAGTTGAGCTGTGCTGATACATGTCGATTTCTACGAATCTTTCTAGTGAAGGAAAAATACCTTCCTTGTTATATGCCAGAGTTGCAAGTGATCTCATGTTGCTTAAACTAGATGGATGCTTATTGGAGCTTTAACGAGCATCGCCTCACAGACTTAAGTTTTTGAGGTCCTTCTTCCATGATATTTGATCATTGATCTTTCTTCCACATTTAGTTGTCACTTTCAAGTAGGTTCATATCACTCCTGCTTTTGATTGGCATTCAATTAGGAAATAAAGTTGACAATCTACTCTCAGTAGTACTGATCGCCAATGATGAGGATTTGACAACTATTGTCTTATATAAGCTTTCTTCGAAGGGTCCCTAAACTTGTGCAGAGCTCCTCTGCTGGGTAAGTAAGAGAGCTGGGATACTCAACTTCACCTATTCTCTTATGAGTTGAGAAGGCAAATGTTATTCAATTTCGCCTACCTCCTCGAGGTTGTACTTCATACATTAAGTTGGTTACTAGCATTTGCCCCCTCTTTACTCATACTTCTGAAGCACTTGAAGTGTTTGTACTCCTTGCATTGAGTTAGTTACTGTGATTCGCCTTCCCACTGCCATTGAACTTTTAGAATGCAAAAAGTTTTGCTCGAAAAGAGTAAAAATTTTATCCCAACTTGGAATCCCCCAACTTGGAGTAAGTCTTTGATAGTTCTGGTCGTCTCTGGGATTGTACTGTCTTCTCCATCATCTTTGCCGCCTACTCCTCTGACTAGAAAAGATATAGCACCGCATATTGCTTACTTCGTTCCTTGGTTGAGCACTCCTGTATCAACCTAAAGTCTCTCATTTTTGACTATCTTAATGAGAAGCCTATTAACACTGGTCTTATGAAGTTCCTTGGCCTCTGCCTTTTTGCTCTGTCTTGGTACTTGGAGTTTGCCTCTATATTCTCAACTTTCTCAGCCTCTTTCATAACCAACACTCTCCCTCCATAAGAGTAAGGGATCGATGCCTCCACAGAAGTCCCGCCTCTTCGGTACCATAGCACTGCCAAGCTTATGGCCCTACTATCCATTACCTCGCATCTGCATCTCTTTCTTGCCATCGGTAGATCTACCTCTGTGATACTATGACACTCCTCTGAGTCCATCTCCTTTCTAACCGATGCTTTATTTTTGGGTAGTTGAGCCCCATTGAACTCGTCGTTGCTTCCTCGCCCCTTTCGACCACCTTCTTCAACACCTTTGTGTTCTCCAAGTAGTTCTCCTTGGTTGATGGATAGACAGACTACAATCTCATGTATAATCTCTGATATCTTGTTGCAAGGCTCGCGCTGATTATATTCTCCTTAGCTTCCTTGGAAAGAACGTTCGCTTACTCAGCTTTGTCTTATGACTTGTCGGGCTCTCTTAAGTGAATATTAGCACTAAAGTAGTCCAACTCTCTAGTTGCTCTGATTATACCTTTGTATGATCAAATCCCCTCCATGGGACTCTCTGATACTTACACTCAAAATTCTCTCTCAGTGGTACACAGCCCCCATATGCTGATAACCAAGATTTTCATCTAATGTAAGATTTGATGTGCACACATGGAAGACCCACCGCTGTGGTACCATAATATTCACTCCTTGAATCCATAGCCCTTCTTTCCATTGTGTTATTCATCGAAGTGGAGCTCCCAGTAGCTCCTGATCATACCTATACATGATCGCGTCCCTCACGGGATGTCTTCGCATGTGTTGTATTACCGCAAACTATTCTACCATGATTCGCTATACCATGTCGCCTCTTAGTGATTTCTCCATTGTATTCAGATTCTTATATTATGAACTCGGACTATAATCTCTCCATGAGTGGCCTTTGCAAGCACATCATAGGGCCTTTGCCACCTCCAATGTCATAATATAAGAATCATGGAGAGATCGTAGTCCACCCATTCTCGGGTTACCCATGGACAAAGTATCTCTCTAGGACAGTCCATCGTATAGTAGCTCTAAAAGTCCCCATACTTCACTAAAATTGGTGCACCATTGTCTAGATCCTAGACCTCTTTCCCCTACCAGCACAATCTCTGCTGCACACCACTTTTTTTATGACAACTCGAATAGCAGCACTATGGCATATTCTTTAAGAGAACCCACCTCTGCATCCTCTTGCCCCGTGCTAAGGTCTTCTGATTCCAACTTCGCCTTTGCAAGTTGAATAAGATTAGTTTCTTTGTCAAATGCTTCTATGAGATAAGGTGCATGTGCTTCGAAGCTCCCTTCATCTTTGGCACCATACAACATGAGTTCGCCCCATCAGAATGAAGAACTCATGGAATGATATAATCCTACTCTTGCCTCTACAAGAGTTTATATCCTTGACCTCTGTCCAAGGAAAACTTCGTGCTTCCACTCCATGTTTTTATCTTCTATGTCGACTCCCTTCATGTAGCTTGGATACTTCACCAAGTTCCACCCAAGTTGCTTCACCTCTCGATTTGTATTGAGTTGATGGTAGCCCTTATGCCCATCATTTCATAGGTCAGCCCTCCGTTGAGTTTGATTTTCATATCGACTCTAAGAGTGCCTTCGTATGATATTATTTGGTCGCTCCCCCACTTGATCTCGCAATGCATCTACTAATACATTATTTCATTGGAGATTATGCAATGACTCTTGCTGCTCACTCGATTCGTTGAGCTTTGTGGAGATACTGTCTTAAGGTATTCTTCCTCAACATGTGTAGTCCGCTACATATGATTCTCCCTCTGGAGAACCAGGAGCTATCCTTCCTGGATATCTGTCCTATTGAAGCAACTTTTCTCTTTACATTCTTCCCACTCGAAGTTTCAGATACCACCATCCCCTTTGGACTACTACGTCTTGCTGAATAAGTTGTGTCTTGTTCTACTCCCGCAAATACACTTGTTAGATTATGACTCTTCACTAATACAGTCCTCATTGCACCCTTTGAGGTCTAGCAATATGCTGAACTTGTTGCACACTTCAGCCTCTTATAGATGTATCCTTTCTATACTAAAGAGAAACTTCTGATGCTCCATGGAGTCGAGTTCCGATCGCCTTGGGATAGCTACAAACACTCCATCGTCCATATACAAACCCTTGCATAAGTATCGAATTCTTTGAGTTAGCAATTCCCCTCACCTCTGTGAGCTTTACAAAACTCTTTTGGTCGTTGAGCAACACATCCCACTTTACACGGTCTCATCTTTTACTAAGCGCCCTACTTGCCATGAACACCATCAAGTTTGGTTGCCAACATCTAGCCGTAGCTTGAACTCAGCCATCCCAACTTTTATTATGCTATGCATTCTTCTTAGCTTGCTTGTCCTTGTGGTGCCTCTCGCGTAAAGGGCTGACCATTCCTCTGAATGTAAAACCTGGATGCCCACTCCTCTGAGCGACTCCTTTCCCTACATTTTAATGTTTATTTTCCCCAAACGATTGCGCGTGTTGGCTGCTCTCCACACAGCCCAGCTAGGTCCTCCACATTTGTTTGACAAGTGTTTCTGTGTGTGCTTGTCCTACTTTGATGCCAAAAATATCATAGACTTAGTTAGTTTTGCCTAAGTTGTACGACATCTTTGCGAGTCCGTTCGTAAAGGTCAACCTCCCTGAAACCTCCTAGGGTCCCTTAGGACTTACAAAAGAGAAAACAGATTAGAGGAAGCACTTTCCACGGGATCCACAAGCAACAACTTTAGCAAACACTTTATATAGCTAATGCAAATTACAACTATTTACTTTACAAATTCTGATCAATTGCACACAAAGGATAATGGTCCATTACAGACTGAAGTCCCCACAAGTGCTTACAAGACACACTCATATTTACAAGATAAAATCGGTCACAAAGTAAACCAAACTAAGGCTGCCAAGCTTACTGCAAGCCCACTACTTGCTATACAAGGTATGTACACAAACCGAAGGACATAGATAAACATGAGTATTTCATCGAACACCTTGTTTATATTTTTACCTATAACAAAAGGGAATAGAGTTTATGTTCCGCGAGAGGACAATTTGAGGCGTGAACTCCTAAGAGAGTGTCACGATTCCCTCTGTGTAGGATATCCGGGTTTTCATCGAACAATGACTCTCATGGAGAGGGCCTACTATTGGCCGAAGATAGGGACAAATGTGGAGGATTATGTGCATACATGCTTTACTTGCCAACAGGATAAAGTAGAGCAGCGGAAGCCGATGGGACTTTTGGAGCTACTGCCTGTACTAGAAAGGCTATGGGAGAGCATTTCCTTGGACTTCATATCAAACTTGCCCGTAGTAGGGGGACTTGGATCGATACTCGTGTTTGTCGATCAGTTTTTAAAGTATGTAACGGTCATTAATGCACCCTTACATTGTTCCGCGAAGGAGGTGGCCGAGTTGATGATGAAGAATGCGATGAAATATTGGTGAGTCCCACACAACATCATTAGTGATCGAGATTCTCAATTCTTGGGATGATTCTGGACCAAATTATTCAAGCTGTTGGGATCTAAGTTATACTTCTCCACAAGCCTCCAACCCCAGACGGATGGCCAAGCTAAAAGAATTAAGTTGCACTTAGAATAGTATCTCCGGCACTACATGAGTGCCAACCAATGAGATTGGGTGAAGTTATTGGACATAACCTAATTCTCCTACAATTTGCAACATAGCTCTACATCCAACAAGAACCCCTTCGAGATTATCATGGGACAACAGCCTTCAATTTCCCACACATTGACTATTGGTTATATGGGAAGTAGTCCGTTAGTATATCACTTTGCAAAGGAATGACATCGAATGCAGATATTGCTCTGACCTACTTGGAGAAGGCGACCAAAAAGATGAAGAAGTGGACATATTTGGGAAGGCAACCGCAAGAGTTTAAAGTTTGTGACTTGGTATTGGTGAAGCTCAAACCAGCATCACTCCAGTTATTTAGACACAAAGTGCACAAATGATTGGTGCGTAAGTATAAAGTGTTTTTCCCAATTATTAGTAGGATATGGTACATCTCCTACAAGTTGCAACTACCAGTATGGCTCAAAATTCATAATGTCTTCCATGCAAGTAACTCGAAAGCCTACAATTCTGATCAGCAAGATGCTTTACGAAATATTTCAACTCGACTTTCTCCAATCAGAGCCTCCTACGAGAAGCGAGTTGAGACTATTCTGGCAGATCGCAAGACTAAGTTACCTAGCGGAGTAGAGCAAACTGAATACTTGGTGAAGTGGCAAAAGCTTCCTTAAACAAAAGCTAGTTAGGAGCTAGAAGACGCCCTACGACATGAAGAAGCCTGCTTCAAAGCCTACCAACAAGCATCAACGAGGGCGTCGACAATTTAAGTAGGGGAGAATGTCACGAACGGTTGTCGCTCAACCACAAATTTTCGCTCAGTGAACCGTTCGTCGCTTTTGTTTACTTGTACATATGTTCCACAACATGTTTTACCTTAGTTTTATGTGATTCTATCTAAGAAATGCAAGCATAAATAGTTTATAACGTTGCAGGATGATCGCTCGCTACGTGGAGCTAAAACAGGCCAAAACAACCCAGTTTTGGATCATTTGTACGTGCTACGATAACCTAGGCGAGCGGTGCAAAATGTTAGCCATCTCAGCCCCTTAGAACCCCCCCGGGTGGCACAGGGTTGGATGGGGCTTCGGGATAGTATCGGGGGTGAGCATTCATAAAGAGTTGAACTCGACTTGCATCCGTTACATTGTAAACCATCATTTATGGACTTGCGACCGTTCTTACAACCCTATAAAGTCCTGTTTTGCTCTCTTTTTCTCTTTTTATGTTGCAATCAAGGTGTTTGACAAATTGCTTGTAAGAGGTGCCCTCTTTACAAGATGTTGGGACTTGTCCGTCGCTCGTCTTCAAAACTAATTAATTTCTCTTTTGTAAGTCATTTAGGACCCGTACGAGGTTACAATTGGGCTAACCCTTTGTGGGCAAATAACGTTTCAGCGTTTCAATTCCAGCTAATTCTGTAATATTGGACAATGTTGTTTCACGACTTAGATAATTTCAACTAAGTCTTCAAGTTTACCGCTAGGGTGTCGCACAACCTAGGAAAATTAAGCTAACCCCGTGAAAACCTGTTTCCAACTTAGTCAAAGACAAGTCAACTCCAAACAGGCAATGAATAGAGTTTCTTCGTTGATGTCTCGCATCTCAGACGAATGGGACTTGATCTACCGAGTAGCTCTTCCCAGAATACAGAACGAGTCAACAAGTTTCAGGAGGTGAATAGAGCAATTTGGTTTTGTTAACGTACGGTCTAATTTGGCTCTTATGAAGAGAGCGGCGCCATCTATCAATTGGACGGGCTTCAGCCCGACCCGTCAATTATAAAGGTAGGTTTAATTGTCAAGAATACACCTCAGGATCAGGTCGATATGTCGGTTATAAGGTCATGCAAGCATGCAACTTCCAAACCTCACCAGGAAAATTCAACAATCACAATTTGCGATGGCATCCGTTCCCTGTACATGAGTAGTGACCACCAACACACACGAAAGCCACGAAGGAAGGAGGAGGGAAGCAAGAAAAGAGGGGAAAGGTCAAACACCACCATCAATGCGTGGAAGGTGCAATCACCAGCAGAAAATTCCGGTCTGCTGCTCGGGCTCGTCCGTCTCGTATCCGAAGTCATCAAGCAGCTTCGATCCCTGGTGCTCGAAGACCTCGAGATTGGACGCCATGGACACCACATCCTCATCGGCTTCGAAACCAAGACAGTCCTTCACGGCCAGCCTCTCCAAGCTTCTGCACCCGTTAAGTATCACCCGCAGTTCTTCCTTGGTCAAGTAGGACTTGCTCAAGTCCAGGCACTTGAGCTCCGGAAGGCAGCTGACCATGACGCTCGCGTCCTCCGGGGTGATCAATCCCGACACCCGCAGCCGCGTGAACCGCCTGCAGTCGTGGCCTATTCTGGTGACCAACGCCAGGAAGGAAGAAGGCTTTGATTCCAGCTCGAGCTCCTCGAGGTTTCTCCACCCGCCGACGAGTTCGGGGATCCGGAGTTCGTCTTCGAGCATCAGGTGATCCGGCAAGGCCAGCCTCTTCAATCCGGGGCACCTGCTAGGTGACGCCATTAGAGTCTAGGATTCGGCAGAAACCCGCCATGGAGAAGATCGCATAATGCCGCACTACTCACTTCACGGAAGCGCACACCAAGTCTCGCCACGACACACTGGATGACGACGGGAATACGAGCTCCGTCACGGATCCACGAGCGCGGCCGACGACGAACTCCATGAGAGGGGAGAAGGAGAAGCTGCGAAGGGAGTAGCGGGAGACGAACCCCTTGCAGAACCTGCTCCATGGCATGAGGTCCAGCGTCCGGAAGTCGACGACTCGCCAGCATCCGGGGTCGAGGGAAACCTGCGCCCAGGACTTGCAAACGAAGGGCACGGAGGTGGTGAGGTCGTCGAGGCCCAGCCGCAGGAAGATGGTAACCAAACAGTCCGTCGGCATCTCCTCCCATCTCCTTCCTTCCTCCATAGCAAGGCGTCGAGCTTTGGGGTTGATGGATCCGGTGGTTATTATGATTGACCTGAAATGAAAATGTTTTATGCCGATGACAAAACCTACGGCAGGATAAGTATTACTCTCGAATTCTATCGTGACACGAAATGTAAAAGTTGTTTGCACCACAACTCTCAACCGCCATGTGTGCGACACGGCAAAGAAAGGTTGTCCGAGCACGTGGCGAACCGGATGTACTCTTCTTAGTTCTCGACCTGGCCACCAAACGAGACCAGCTTTCCCTGGGTTGGTGTAGCGACTCGGATACGCTATCGAGATCTTTCACCTTAAGCTGAAGCCTTCAAGGACTATACTCGCTGCGGTCTTCGTCGAGCACAGCTTCACCAATCAAGGAAAACTGATCTAGCACAAAGAAATAGATTTGACGGTAGCAGCCAAAAGAAGAGGCAATTACAGCACAAAGAAATAGGATTTAACGGTAGCAGCCAAATGAAGAGGCAATTACAATATACAAAAAAATGAATGAAGCTTGATACATTAGGAATTCAATACAAGAATTGGATCTACTTTTTATGATAAAATCCACGAGTAGCTTAATCCCAGAGAGAACAAATTTGAGAAAAAGATTTAATATAAAGGAGATTAATATACTGAAAGCAATATGCCGATGCAGTTGGGGGGCGCATGGATACGGTGCTTGGTGTTGTTGCTGCAGAGCCTTCCTGTTGCTGGGATTTATGCCGTGGCCGAGGAGTCAGAAGCATCGACAAAAAAAAGTTAGGATGGGAAGTTACAGAGATTAACCTGAATCAGAAGCATCTGTGAGAATACAGCACTTCAACCTAAATTATCCATAAGAGTACAGATAAAACATACTTTTTAAGAGATTGGGAACTCTGCTCTGAAAGCAATCAACCGTGATTCCAAGGCAGAAACCGGTGAGGCCGGGCTACAGTTGGTGCTGAAAAGCAATGGAAGATGAACACATGTAAAGAACCCACAAGCTCGATATTAAGCTAGTCAAAAGTGATAATGTAGGCTTAATCTAAGATGCAGATTCAGAATCTAACATTGCTGATTTTTGGATGGTGGCGTGGAAGCAGATGCAGCTGGTTTCATAAATTGGTCAGATGATTGTCTTTGAGTCCACTCCTACAAAGGGTGTCCACCTGAGAGGTATTTGAGTCCATGTCCGTGGCAGAAGTTCTGGTTGGTGATGCTGGTTGCACCTCCACATCCGGATAAGCAGCCTTGAATCTTGCCCTAAGGCCTTCATCCACTAGCTGCACCCCGTTCAATTGATTGCCAAGTGATAGCCACCTGGTTATAACAAACCAACCATTATAACAAACTCACCAAATAGAACAAACTACTGTACCTAAAGAAGGATGACTTCGAAATAGAAATACAGATAATAAGTACAATATTAAGATAGTCTGCAAGGAATGTATAATGAATGATAACAAGATGAAGGAAAATGTGAATGGAATGCAACTCATAAACAGAAATAATACACTAGAATGAACATCATAGAACTCCATAAGTTTTACAAGGAAGATCCAAGAAAATTGCATCAAAAAATTACTAGCTTAAACAATAGTCACATATTAAATCATTCTGTAGAAGTATAGATCTTCACATGCATTTACATGATATGACCGTCACAATCACGATCAAACCCGTTTTCACAGGCAGAATTTAAGCACAAAAATAAAAGCAAACACCAACAGATATGCAAACAAAGAAGAAGAAACAGATACGATGCAAACAAAGTGCAAAATGTGCACATGTATAAAAGGTGCAGCAAGTAAAAGCCAAGTAAATATGAGCAACACCAGATGGGAATACCCTGCATGTGTATTGTGTATTCGAGCAAACAGTTCCAACTTTCTTGTCCTCGGGCTGATTCTCTCTAGCATTGGGTACATCTGCAATCAATCATGTACAATAGAAATATAGCAATGAAGATGCATTCTCAAAAGAAGTTAAGATTCAAGACAGTAAATTTTCAAATTAAATCCATTCATATTTACAAAATTAATAAAGTAATGCTGGTGAGAATCAAAAAGAGTGATAATGAAGTATTCGCCCTCACACCTACGATGCACGATAGAAAATTTGTATAGTGATACACATTGTCTATATTCATTTTTTTTATAGGAAGCAGATGCAAAATATAAAATATATTACCTCATCAGGTTTTCGGCTTGTTTCCCGAACTTCAGCAACAATAACATCAGTATCAATGTTCCTGTTTACCTCAGGATTCCCCTTTATTCCGACAAGGCAATGCTCTTTGCTATGATTGAGCCAGTGACCTGTGCGTCCAGTTCTTATAATCCGTTGAAGCTGATTGGTCTTTACCCAAATGATTTCCTCAACGCGCTGGTATCCCCAAAGCTCTAAACTGGTAATAACATTAAAACCATACAGTGTGCTAACTTAAGATCCTCCTACCATCAGGACAAGTTTTCAGAATACACACTTTGTGTTTTGCTCTCATTTGCAGCACCACAAAAACAAACTTATACTGTGCTTGTACATTCTTTAATTGCATTTTTAGCAAAACTCTATCACAGAAGAAAATCAATAACAAGGAAGAATCATACAAAACAAATAACTTGATATTAATAAAGCTGACTTCAATATTGTTCAATCTAAAAGAATAATCACAAGAGCTAAAACAACTAACTACTTTCCCATTGATCCTATTATTGCTGATGGAAAGTACTACAAGCAAAAATCCACTAAGTGCTAAAGACTAAAACACTTAAACCTTGTTAAGAGATATGAAGTAGCCTCTTTTTGACCAAGCAGATACGATCAATGAGTATTTAATACAGCTCCTACTGGGCACTTAGATTTCTTTAGATCGAAGACAAGGGTCAAGGGAAGTAATCCAGTAGTCAAGCTCAATAACCTTTACCTATATGATGTTACTTGTTTGGTTTGATAATAGAAAATATCTTCAACCAGAAAACTAGTGGTATAAACAAAGGGAATATGTTAATCAACCATCTTATTCAAATAGGTATTCCACTGGTTGCATTCTTTCCCTAATAAGTGCATCCTTTTGACCAGTCAGTATAAACCCTACGAGATAAGGTTGTTCAATGGGAAAACTCTATTATCCAACTTGATCTGAATGGTCCTCAGTTTTCTTCAAAATAGTATATCAAGTTTGGTTCAGGTTCTCAGATGTATAATAGCCTTGAGTCATCTATCAATCATGACTTGTCGGTTTCCATAACTATATATTTAATTACAGATATTAATCTAATCATTAATAAATAGACCATGTCATGCAGCAAAACTTTAAGTTGCTTATTCTAATGTAGAGTTTTAGACACCAACTTGAAAATCCTCTGCCATCATGGCCAAAACCAAGTATAGAGGAAAAGAATGATGAGTAACAAGAATACCAAAAAAATTGATTCATTTAATCACATTTGTAGATAAATTTCCAAATATAAGCAGCAGATTTAAACCAACTCAGACAAAACCATAAGAAAATTCGATTATATCACAAAAGCAGCAATGAAAAGCAGATCAACCTACTGGGTAGTTAAGTAACCAAGTATATAAACTGAGCAGAGCAGAAGTGCAAAAGAAAAAAGATCACTTCGGACCAAGGCTTATGCATGGCAATCAAGTATGCTTTTCTGTCTAGAAATTCATCAGTTGTGTATGTATGCAACCATCACTTTATTAAATCACACTATCAACAATTTCTAAGAAAAAGAAAAAAACAAAGTATAGCTCACCATTCACGACCAAGTTCCATTGCACGCCCAGTGACCCAAAGGAAAATCAGACCATCAGTTTGCAATATTGGTACATTAAGATTTTTCATTTCCTCATCAGCCATTGTACCATATGGCAATTCCATATGAATATCCCATGGAGGGTCTGCCATAATAACCCCAAATTGCCCCAAGATGTCCATTCTAAAGGTTCGAATATCACAGTTTATCCACTGGGATTGACCAAGCTCAACTTCTGAACAATATTCAGCCCTTTGGTACTTTACTGGTCTTTGAGGTGGATTAGCCAATCCCAGAATTGGAGCATCAAGTGTTTGGTCAAGTTCATAATGAACATATTTGCAAGTCTGCTATGAAAACATTGAACAATATAAACCAGAGAATAAGAATGGAACCACCAAAGACAGATAGAAAGCCAAAATTTAACCTTTGTATGACGGCATGTATCCAGAAAGGAGCAGTCACCCAAATTTGTATCAGTATGTGGAGCAATAATACGGCGGAAATGAACCTGATTGCAAATAAGTTAGATTCAAACCTTCAACAAAAAGCTACTAATTTCAAGGGAGCAAAAAATGAACCTCAATCTTATGAAAGATATATCAAGAAACTGAAGTCACCATTGAAATAATAAGTGAAAACATAAGGGTCATTACTTAAACAGACAAATCCTAAAGGCTCTAGATGGTTCCCATGTAGTGTCGAATCATCAAGTCTAATAACATATACTGAAAAAGTTAACAATTTATTTAAAGCATCAACTTCATAAGGAGATGAAGAATCAATACCCCACAATCAGTAATTATGGACCTGGAGACTCTAGACAGCTTACCAGGAATGCCAAATTGTCAACTTTTAGTGTATATACCATGAGCCAAATATCAAGCTATTTATTTGAATTTCCCCTCATAGCAACAGTCAGTATCTACTAGATTCAATGAGATGAAGACCAAAGAAAATTTCGAAGAGCAAACAAAGGGCATAAACCACTTAGAAACAAAGGAAAAAGTTTCCTTTAGTGCAAATAAGTTGCAGAAAGGTAACATATATGCAACCCAAAGTACTCATGGCCGGCTAGGGCAGGCTCCTCTAAACTTTTCAATCCAAAGTTCCGTCTTGTTCCATAATAACATTTTGTTCATTTTTTAACTTAATTTATCCACTGCAATAGGCTACGTTCATGTGACACTCAATGCGTTCCTATTGTTGCAACTTGAACCCTCACTATGTTGACGTAGCAAATATTTTACCTTCTTTGCCACCAAATGTTTTGACATGCAAAAAACATGGTTTCTTATAATTCTTTTTTCTGGTCAGAATTGTCTAGACAAATCATCCATTTGAGTATTCCATCAAGGTCCTACTATAATACACTAATAATTCATCAGAAAGGCTAACAAAGAACATTTTACTTTTAATTTCCCTCAAAAAAAAAAAAAACATACCGACTCAGTGTTGACCTCTAAACAGTGTGCTGTTGTGTTGTTGTGTCGACCTCTAAACAAAGAAAAAAAAATTACTTCAGTTAAAAAAACTGTCATGTTGACCTCTAAACAAAAGTAATAAGCCTTCACAGAACTTGCAAACTAGTATGAGTTCGGGAAGATGTACAAAGGTCCAGACAATCCAACAGAGAGCATACCGACTCTGATACTAGAAAACTAACAAACCACAAAAGAATAGCATGTCAAGGAACATGCTTGCTTGCTGACTTCTAAGGTAACAGGCTTTGAAAGAACTCACAACCTAAAAGTAGGGAAAGATGTATAAAGGTGAGTCGTATCTAGGACAGTGCATATGTCTTGCTATTTGCTTTGTTGTTTATTGGGGTTAAAGGATGCAAAGAGAGCATTATTATAGAATGGGGCTTCAGCTATCATGAAATTAGCACAGGACCTTGTAATTGGACTTGAATTGGACAAAAGAAATCATGATTCTTATTCAGTTCTGCCATATACAAGTTGGCATTGGAGTTACTGTTTAAATCAATACACAACTAGAAGGAAACAAAAGTAAACTTGTGAACAGGACTCTGTTCATTTGTCCACACAACAAGACAAATAGTGAACAAGTAAATAAGATGATTATAAGTTACATCAAGTAATCTCTAAGAAAAGTTCTCAAAATTTGATGAACAAATAGAGCTCATGGCATTTCAACAACATAACAAAAGTCAAGGATTAGCACCTTATACTAGTAAGATATTGACATAAAACTAACCTTATCACAAGCAACAAATGAACCAGAATGACGCCGGCAGTCTTCTTTAGTTAGATGAGTACAGTATTCCTTGAGTTGAGAGCCACCTTTCGTCTTAAACTGAGAAAAAATGTCAAGTTTAGACAGGCAGATGAGAGGAACACCAATCGATTCTTGAACAGAATATATTTGTCATATTAACATTTAACTTAATTAATATTGGATTAAGAGGTACGTGCATCATGATGTATTGGAAGTATGTTAAAATAAAAGGCAGGTTATGTTGCAGGTAACAGGTTGTACAAGTACTTGACTGACCAAGAGAACATCGGAACCATATCAAACAAGTAACAGAGGGAAGCAGCATAAGTATGTCCCATCTTATAATAGAAGATTTCGATTGGATTCATGAACAAAAAGAAAAGAAAAATAAAATTGACTGCATCCTTCCACTCCTGATTCTAGTCCTTTATTCTAAAAAGTTGATTTGGAAGCAGCAGCTCATTATGCAGACATGAATGTTAAAAGCAGAGAACAGTTGCCAATAACAGCAAATGACTACCATCCATAGGTCAACACTATGGCAACCATATTTAAGCAAGCATTTGTCCATTAGAATTCCAGTTTCACAAATCCTGAATGCATAAATCTATTCATGATTCAAAATCCATTACATTTGATAGCTATAACAACCCTATGATTTATAATCATATTATCATTCTTCTATTAGGCGAGTTGATGTTTCATGGAGAATCAATAGTGATGCAAGGAGCAGTAATAAGTTTTAAGTGAATTATCCGAGCCTTTGCAGCAGCTGCGGCCTCCTTTGCTGTAGGGCGGTGAATGAGTTCCAAAAGCTCCTCGCCTGCCTTCGACAGCTGCATCTCTCTGAATGTCTTCTTATTCAACAATGCATCTAGATCATTTAGATCATCTTCCTCAGTCCCTTGCTTTAGCATCGCTGGATTAGGCCCACCCGAAGTGTTACCAGGTCCGATGAGAGGCCTCTGTAGGGGAGCAAGTCCCATCAATCTCATTGCTCTAGGTCCAGCACCAGCCAGAGATGGCGGACCGCCAGACCCCGGAAAGAGATGCGGCATGCCGGCGAGATGAGCATCAGGAGGCCCCATCCACATATCCGGCGACGGACTTGCTATCATCACGGAAGTGTTATCAACTCCTGCCATATTTGGCCCCTGAGCCTGATAGATGCCCTTGCTCGAGTTGCGTTCCGTCGAGATATTGCATAGTGGTGGCTGCTGACCCTGAGAAGAGCTCTCTGGAAGCTCTTTGAGGAGCTTGTTCCGATTGATGCTCCAAATCATCAGCACTGACTTCCCGTTCACCGTGAACTCCTCCAACTGCACTCCACCGCTCTCTTCCGCTATACGCCGCAGCGCCATCTCGATGGCAGAAATTGGCCCAAGATCCCCGCCGAGATCGGTCAGTGCAGCCTTCTCAGACGGGGTGGCCGAAGACTGATCGTTCACCAGCCGCCGAAGCAAGGCGGCGGAGTCGATCTCGGTGAAGGGAACGAACTCCAATAGGCAGACGGCGACCATGGTGCGGACGACGGAGAGAAGGTCGCCGCCAGAGGAGGCGCCGCCGTCGGCCACGGAGGAGGGCGGAGAGGGCTTGCGGCGGGTGCGAGGGAGGGTGCAGGCGTCGGGGAGGTGGCGGCGGCGGGGGTTGACGGAGTGGTGATCGAAGGAGGGCTTAGAGCTAGGGCTGGGAATGAGTGTGGGAGAGAAGGGGCGGCGGTTGAAGGCGGAGATAACGCGGAGGGACACGTCGAGAGAAGAGGCGAGATCGGGGACGAGGGAGTGGAGGGAGGCCAGGAGGTGTTGCTGCGACTGGCGGCGAGCAGCGATGGTACCCTCCATTTGGTGGCGCATCTCCGTAACCGCGGCGATGTCGTCACCTTCTTCATGGCCATCAGTTGGCGGTTCCATGCCTGGCTCTCGAGACCGAAACGGACGAGTCGAGGCAGCGGCGGGCGTCGGCTCTCCCTCTCTCTCTCTCTCTCTCTCTCTCTGCCCCCGATACGAATGATGAGATCCGACTCGTTACCTTAAAGCACGTGAGATCCGCGCGCGTTAAGCATGAATTTGGGTTCACTATAGGTGCAGCCTAACCGAAAACCTTACATCACCTGCCTGCCGTCCGTCGCCCTCGTCGGCGATCCAACGGTCGAGATCAATTCTCAAAACGTGGGGTAAATCTAACCACGTATTCTGTGAGGACGGATTCCCGGAAAAAGGAAAGGATTGGTTTTGGCTTTTATTTTGCTGCCTCTATATTTAAAAATTTATACATTATTCCTTCGAAATATTTCCTCCCCTGTTTTCATTGTCGGTTCTTATTTGGTATAGTGAATTAGAAGCTGTTGGTTTTGGTCGGGTGCATTTGTTATTCGTCTTTTCCAGAAGAATACGCCTCATTTTTCGTATTTTTTGCCCATAGAATATTGTAGCTTTTCAAAATTTTAATATTTTCTTTCCTTTATTTTCTTTTTTAGTGGCGTCGTTTTTTGGGTCTGATTTAATGCATTGAACCGGTTAATTAAATCGAACCAAATTAATAACCAAATTTTATATTGTTAAAAATAAAATACGAATTTAAAAAAAATTGGTTTTTCCCTTCTTTATTTAATTTCACCTCCCTATTTGGTTTTCTTTCTTTTACAACAAAGTAAATCGAACCAATCGATATCAAAATAAAATTAAAATTAAAATCTGTTAATAATAATAATAATTTAAAATATTCTATAAGTCATAAAAATTTATGATCCAAGTTCTTATTTTTTTTAAATAATATATAAGTATAAAATATTTAAAATTAGAAAAAAAGTAAATTATTATCGAAGATATAAAAAATGTATAATCCATATCTTTATTTTTTAAATAGTATTTACACAACCAAATATTAATTATTTTATTTTATGAGTACTATTTGGTTCAGAAACTTAAGATTTAGTCACTATTTCTTAAAATCAGTGTAATTTTGTCAATCTTAAGTTTGTTTTGCTCATGTAAAAAAAAAACCCTTAAAAAAGTTTGTTTTGCCCAAAAATACACTTCGAAAGCCTCAACGATTTACATAATTTTAACAAATTTGATCTAATTTAATTAAAGTTTGATCATTTATATTATATTATTTTTTTGTCTTTGGAAATAATATAATCGTCCAATTTTTGAGTTTTTTCTAAAAATGTATTTGAAGTACCTTCTTGTTGCTGTAAAGATTCATAATAGAAGATTAACAAATTTTAGTATTAAAAAACTAAATATTTGATTGTATAAAACTGATAACTGAATTACTTAGAATGTTTTTCTAAAAAAATAAATTAATAATTGAGTTTGCTATAATATTTTTGAAAAAATAAATTTTGATCGTTAACTCGACAAAGTTGATTCGACGTATCTTGTTTTTCGAATTATATAAATTTGAGGATGGAGAAGTCCAAATTGAGATAAAGTGTTGTAATATAAGAGTCAAAGCATAAATGGTTAAATGACTTGATCAACAAAGAAATTCTATTTGAATCAAATGCCTAAACTGTAAGTATAAAAATATATTTTTATTATATAAAAATTTAATATCAGAATTAAAATTAAATAATAATAAGTTAGTTTTACGATGTGTATAATAAAAAAATATTATCTAATTGTAGGGATAATGTTTCCAAATCTGAAAAATTATAATGATATTAATCTATAAAGAGAATAACTATAATCTTTCTATCTTTCTTAGGACCACTATGATCAATGAATCAGGGACAAGAGACGATAATAAAAGAACCATAATATTTCAATGACATAATGTGCGAAGACGTGCATACATGATATTATTGAAAAATTATAGATCTTCTCTCATATATCTATTTATAGGTAAGATTAGATAGTCTAAGACAAGTAAATAGAAGAGTCTCTTTCTTCCATCAAGATTATATCTTAAAATATTACCATAATTGGACTTTCTTTTTATTGGATAATAACCACCATTAATATATATCTCTTAACAAATATATATTCTCATAATTTAACATTCTTCTGGCCCATTAATTATTTGAAAATGATTTTATCTAATTTGATTATAATTTTTTTAAAAATATTTTATATATGGCTATGATCTTAATACAAGCTAATAAGTTTAATAAGTATAATAATACTATATTAAGTTTAACTATAAAGATTAGTCATAGTGATTATATGTCATCAATATCATACTCTTTTAATAATTATTAGTCATTCCTAATATAATCCATAATAATTACTATAATTTATCTTATCGAGATAATTATATTATTATATTTAACTATAATATGCATAAACATAAAAATAAATAATATACTATAAATAAATAACTTTAATTAAGTAAAAAATATATTAATAATAATATCCACATAAATATACACCATTGTATCATTTATGACTTACTCACAAGCCTCATTTTAAGAATATATTCTTTAAAGATTTTAGACCGTAAAGTTTTAGTAAATGGATCACTGAGGTGGTGCTTATATTTTTAATTAATAATTACTATTTTTGGACTCTTTCTTTAAACACCAAGTGTTTTATCTTGATATGCTTCGAACCACTAGATTATTTATCATTATTAGAGAAGAAAACTGTTATAATATTATCACAAAATATCTTCAATGACTTAATAATTGAGTCGATCACACTAGGTCTTAATATGAAATTTTATAGCCATAAAGCTTTATTTATGACCTGATATAAATTCATCTTCCATTATTGATGATGCAAAACATGATTATTTTATATTTTTTCAAGAAATTATCCCTCTAGTTAACATGAATATAAATTTTAAAGTGGACTTCCTTTGAGATAATTTATAAAATCAATATCTAAATATCCTATCACTTTAAGCTGAACTAATCTTTTATATGTGAAAATATAATCTTTTGTCCATTGTAGATATCTCGTTATTTTTTTTATAGCTTCTAATGTTCTATTCTTAGGTTGTTTTGGTATCGACCTAGCATATAATTACAAAATTAATATATAGTCTTATACAAGTTTAAACATATAATAGACTTTCAACTACGCATATGCTAGTTACATGTGCTATGTAAGCCAACCACATGAGTGATGACACATGTGATACGCTCTACGATCTTTTTGCTTATGATTATTATTGACATATTCTCATATTATATTATCTATTGTATATATATATATATATATATATATATATATATATATATATATATATATATATATATATATATATATATATATATATATATATATATAGTGATGTCGTTGGTTCTGTGCAATGAGAATTAGATCGTAATGAGATCATAATAATAATATCGATTTACATTTAAACATAGATCTCAAATAATTCCGATCATAGGTTATTCGAGAGGGACATCGAGATAACCAGATAGACTGGTTTACTATATACTCGTCTATATGATAGAGGTGATTGGTCTCATAGCCATTTATGTGAAGACATTAAGGCTATAATACAAGTACTTATTGGAGAATGAGTTCACTGATTGATCCGCTTATGCAATGCTGTATGGTTAATAATACCTAATGTTATATAGCGATCCATAGTCTCAGTTGTGTGTCTGGTCCTTAGACTTGAAATACCAAAGATGCATTGTATAAGTACTCATTTCTTTAACGTTAGACTTATAAGTTTGGAAAGTTCTAGATCTAGTACAACTGGTTATCGAGATTGGTAGTCAACCTTCCAAAAGCAATTGAGTGTTAATAAAGGATCATCCACTCTCGGTATTATGAGAGGTATATCCTATATGTGCTTTGTTAGATAAATTCCTGGCCATGGTCATTCGGATTGAGAGAGAATGTGTTCTTGGGAAGAATCCAATTAGAGCAAGACTTAGATGGATTCCATATGTGGCCTCACAGTACCATGTCCAATATATAATCTTTAGGATATTAGTTAGATGAGGGGCTATAGATATACGATAACTGTGGATAGATAGGTCTAATGGATTTGATGTCACTGTGTCGTTTGGGGACTATGGCGAAGTGACCTAGTACATCTATGGTCAATGAATCGAGTGAATTATTATAGGGATAATGATTCACTATATCAGAAGGAGTTCTGATGAGAGCGACTTACGACTAACTCGGTATCAGGCCTAGAGGATCACATACATATGGTGGATGCTTCAGCGAATAGAGGATTCGATAGAGATCCAATTAGCCCATATTCTCATTAGATGAGACCCAGCGTTGATGGGCTCCTTGCATGAGGCCCAATTAGAGGCCAAAGGGATTATTGGATATAGATCCAATAATATAAGATTCATGGGTAATTGGATGGAGATCTAATACCCATTAAGGTAAGACTCCTAGGGTTTTTAGTGACTCTCTATAAATAGGAAGGAAGGCTCATAGTTGATATACTACATCTTTGGCTGCCCCATCATATTCTTCTCCCTCTCTCTGCGTAAGAGTTGCGAGACCTAGGATTGCGATTGGAGGAGTATCGCTACAGCGATCTATCATGTGCATACCGCTAGAGAGGAGGACGCTTTACCTCCTTCATCCTCTCCATCTGGATCTGGAAAAATAGGGATATATGATCTCCCTAGGTAAACAATCTCTCACACGAGGTAGTTTTTTAATTTTGTAGCTTTCTCGCGATCTAATCTTTTATATGATGATTTGATCTGCATGAAGAACTTGTTTTGTTTTAATCTTTCACTACGCATATGATGCTTCCGCCTGTTTTTCCAACAATGGTATCAGAGCCAAGGTTCTTCATGCTAAAGATTGGTTTTACACTATGTGTGATGAGGTTGCATAGCATAGAACTGTTCTACGCACTCTTTCTACGTTTTCGCGAAAGGAAAGGGCAAAGAATGGCGCCCCTATAGGCGGTCGACGACGATTGTTGGAAAAGGGCAAAGGATTTAGGGTTTTTGTTTTGGCAAAAGGATGATTTTGCCCCTTAGAATTTGATAAAATTTGAGGTATGTCCTTTATCTATAATTCCCAAAACACCCTTAATAATTTTAGAAATTGAGGATTGTCCCTTTATCCAAAATTCTAAGGTTCTTCATGCTAAAGATTGGTTTTACACTATGTGTGATGAGGTTGCATAGCATAGAACTGTTCTATGCACTCTTTCTACGTTTTTCAGCGAAGGCAGCAAGGAAAGGGGCAACCGGCCATGGCCAGGCCCCTATAGGGGCGGTTGACGACGATTGTTGGAAAAGGGCAAAGGATTTAGGGTTTTTGTTTTGGCAAAAGGATGATTTTGCCCATTAGAATTTGATAAAATTTGAGGTATATCCTTTGTCCATAATTCCCAAAACACCCTTAATAATTTTAGAAATTGAGGACGGTCCCTTTATCCAAAATTCTAAAAATACCCTTGATAATTTTAAAAATTCCTAATATATCCTAATTTCTAAAAATAATTATTTAAATAATTTAATTAATTATTATATCTCTAATAATCCTACATGTGATGTGTTGTATATGTGATGTATGATGTGGATGGATGATTATGAGCCATGTGTTGTGATATGTGTAATTGTGGTTATTATTATTATTATTAGGGCATGTGAGCCTCCATTTTTTATCATTTATTATGGGCCTACGTGCCTATGATTATTTTGTAATCATATGGAAAGACATGGTGGGAGCATGGAGGTGATAGTGGGACCCACGATGTCATGATAGGAGATCATGACATATGGTGATGCAATGAGGATCCAATAAAATCGATGATGATAAGACCAACGATCACATGGCATAGAGATGTGCCGATATAATTGAGTGATTACACCCATTGGCTTAGACTTAATCATATTAGGTGACGGCTCATGATCATCTGGTGTAGCTTGCATATGTGGTATGTGTTATACACCTACTATATATATATATATGCATGCAATGTAGATATATATTAAATATGTATGCGTATGACACGATATATTAGGAGACCGATACTAAACAAAAAACCCCTCCTATGATAATATTAAGTCAATGAGCGTGAGACAATAAGATTGACTCACGTGACCTTCCATGGTTATAGGAAAAAAATGATTCACGACATAGGTTAAGTTGGTAAGTCCCTTGAGGCTCACCTATCTACGTGATCGATATCTTGCTTACGACTTAGATATGTCACCAATGACCTGAGGACATGGTATGTTTGGTCGAGTCCCTCGAGGACATAGCATCGAATAAGTCTCATCTTACAACGATGGTAATGACTTAACCGAACATTATGGTTGGTTGAGTCTCTCGAGACCATGATGGTTCGGAGGCCGAATATGATGAGAATCACAAGGAGTTGTGATTAGCAAGAGTTGCCTACCATTTTAGCTTAGTGTAATTGGTCGAGTCCCTCGAGTTTGCATTAAGACGCCAATTAGATCTCGATTCCCACTAGGAGTTTGCTGGAGATTTTCGTCTCACGTGTTGAGGGTGTCACATGATTCATTAGGAAAATAGTGAGAGTATATTAAGATAGAAGTCTATATCTTAATTAGTTTTTTTTATAAAATCTACATGTTATTTATTTGTGCTATATCTTGTTTGTCAGAAACATATCGCTTACAAACCCCTTACATGGCATACTTGATGTCAATCGCCTCACTGGTCCTAACTACAGGGATTGGCTCTGTAATTTAAGAATTATTCTAACGGCAAAGAAAATCACGTACGTCCTTGATATAATTATGCCCACGCCGGAAGAAGGGGCAAACGAGGATGAGATCGCTCATTATGTAAAGTATATAGATAGTCTTCGTTTGCCCCTTCTTCCGGCGTGGGCATAATTCATGATGTGAAGGACAAAGACTATCTTGTAGATAAGGTAAAATAGAAACTTGGAGAAGCTTCAGGTATATTCATAATTAGTCTTTACTTATCATGTTTTCATGATAACACATGTGTATTGGAAACTAGAAGTGCTTAACATATCTACAATTCGTTGCAGGTTCTGACAAGACCTAGGAGATTGGCCATAGGCGAGATGAACCTCAAGATGTGCAATAGAGTAAGAGTTGCTACAGTTGTTGTTGGGGAGGTCACCCTACATTTGCTTGGTGGAGCTATTATTGCATTGAATATATGATATTTTGTTCCCTTTATTATCAAAAGTATTATTTCTATCTCTTGTTTGACAATTAGTGGACATAAATTAGTTTTTGAGAACAATAGTTATTCAATAATTATGGATGATGAGATCATCACTAGAGGGACCTTTATAAATGACTTATATGTGTTAGACACTTCTCTACATATCATGAATATAAATATGTCTAAGAGAAAAAAAGATGAGATGAATAATGCATACCTATGACATTATAGGATATGGCATATACATGAGGGAAGGATTCAAAAGTTGCTGAAAGATAGATACTTAGATCCATTTGACTATGAATCATATGTAACTTGTGACCCTTGGGTTATTGGAAAAATGACCAACTATCATATTAGTGGAACTGGAAAGAGAGCTTCTGAGTTATTGGAACTTGTACATAGTGATGTATGTGGTCCCATATCGACTCAGGCTATAGGTGGTTACTCATACTTCATTACAATCACTGATGATTTCTCTAGGTATAGACATGTGTACTTGATGAAGTACAAGTCTAAGGCCTTTGAGAAATTCAAGGAATATAAGAATGAAGTAAAGAATCAGATTAAAAATAATATTAAGACTCTTCGATCAGATCGAGGAGGAGAGTACTTGAGTACGGAGTTCACCCATTTCTTTAGGGACAATGAGATTCTATCCTAGTGGACACCTCCTTATACACCTCAACTTAATGGTGTATCAGAAAGGAAGAATCACATGTTGTTGGATATGGTGCAGTTTATGATGTGGGATACCTCAAGGAAACTTATGGGTATTGTTTCTATCATCTCGAGGACTAAAAAAGTCTTTGTTACTAAGAGGGCTATGTTTCTTGAGAAGGAACACATTCTTGGTGGAAACAATAGGAGTGAGATAGAGTTGAGCGAGGTTATGGAACCTATCTCAAGCACAATTCCAGAGTCTGAGTCTATTCAGGTACCTAGCACACAAGTTCTAACTTTGCGCAGGTCGAACAAAGTATCTCACCCTCCTAAAAAATATGTGGGACATATCAGCGATGAGGACTCTCAGGATGTTGATCCTTAGACCTACGAGGAGGCTATTATAAGTATAGACTCTGGGAAATGGTAAGAAGCCATAAATTCTGAGGTGGATTCCATAAACTCTAATAAGATTTGAAACCTTATGGATGCACCTAAGGGTATCGTACCCATCAGCTGCAAATAGATCTTCAAGAAGAAAAACAGAGTGGATAGAAATATGGAGACTTATAAGGCAAGGTTGGTAGCTAAAGGATATCATCAAAGGCAAGAAGTTGACTATGACAAAACCTTTTTACCTGTAGCCATGCTTAAATCCATCAGAATTCTTTTAGCCATTGCAGCACACTACGACTATGAGATATGACAGATGGATATGAAAATGATATTTCTCAATGGCAACCTCAAGGAGGAGGTGTATATGATACAGTCAAAAGGATTCATATCAAGAGAAGGTTCAGATAAAGTGTGCAAGTTGCTTAGATCCATTTATAGATTGAAATAAGCTTCTCGATGTTGGAACATAAGATTTGATGAGGCGATCAGATCTGATGACTTTGTTAAGAATGAAGATGAGCCTTGTGTGTACAGGAAAGTAAACAAAAGTGCTATCACCTTCTTGGTATTGTATGTGGATGACATCATAATCATTGATAACGATGTAGGAATGCTTATATTTTGTAGATAATCAGTGATTGTACTTCCCTCTTATTTTGTATTCATTAGACTAAAGAGGAGGTTGAGCATGTGAGTATGTGAGCGATTTGCTAATGTAGTTTGTAACTTGCACCATGCTTCAGCAATAGTAGCACATGAATATATAAGTGGGGCGACGAATCCAGCAACGAAGGCTTGAATCACCTGAAGAATGAGACGATCTTGGCATAACCACAATTTGAGCTTCAAATTTGGTACTAGACTTGATGCCCCTAAGATGTTGATTATTACTGGTGGACAAGTGAAAGATCCATCAACATTACCTAATAGATCATATCCAAAGATAAGATTAGAAAACTGAGCATGCCAAGACGCGTAGTTTCCTCATTTGGATAATTTGAAAGGGATGAGAGCTGTAGCATTGATGGAGATGAGACATCTATTATGAGAAGTGCTACTGCTCCCTATGGGGACAGTGACAGGAAAGTGAGAGGTAGATGATGAAGACTGTGAGAAACAAATACAATCACTATGTCAATTAGATCTGGAAGATGAGGACTGCGACACAGGAAAAGGGGCTAAAAGAGGATATGCCTCAAATATCGCTAGTTTGCAGGCAAAAGGCTTCAACTAGTTAATCAATTATAAGGTGCAGAACAGGTGAAGAAGAGATGCCTCTAGTACCGATATTGCTACTTGTGGAAGGAGCTTGAGAGGTGGAAGATGCAAGCAGGAGACCGATATGATACTACTGAAAAGAATGCAGAGGTCATGGGTACAAGATCGCAATGGTGACTCACAGGATTGATCTGTCCATACACCTCCCTGCATTCTGGATCATATCTGAGAAGAGGACATCAATGCAGATCAACGATCGAGGGAGAGGAGCCCTCGGTAAAGGAGGCAGAGGAGGTCTGGTGACTAGAGCAAAAGAAGCAGAGGTTGCTTTATTTCTGTTATACTGCGGAAGAAGAAGACTGCCAATAAAGGACTATAGTTGTAGGACAATAGTGCCTTCATCTTGTTTAAGTACTTTTTGCCGATGAGGCGAGGGAAGAGGAGAGGTAGCAACTTGATGCAGATCAGGTGATGACGGTTGCAATCTACATCGATCGTAGTGTTCGACCAAGGTCGATGCAGAGGTGAGAAGAGAGCTTGCAGTTGGGCGTGGACTAGTGCTGCGGGTGGGGTGAGTAGCAATGACGATGAGCGGTGGCGAGCGAAGGGCAATGGCATGACTAGCGATGAGGGGCTTGGCACTGGTGGTTCGATAAGCAGCAGACAAAGATGCTCAAGAGGCATAGGACAGTGGTTCGATCTATGGTGAAGTAGCCCAATGAAGAATGCAGGGGAAGGGTGGGAGAAGGCTAGGGAGCAGTTGGTGATGATGGGGAGACACCGGCTGCGGGTAGGAGGAGCCAACTGTCATGAAAGAGAGTGTAGTGTTTGGCCGAGTTCGTGGCTGAAAGAGTGGCTAAGCTCGAGGGAGAGGGCCCTTGAGAGAAATAGGGGCTGCGATAGTCCCCGTGGATGCTCACGCAATGTGATTCCTGTCTGGAAGCTCTGGTTAAAATATCGTCCTCGCCAAGTTGCTTCCTAGATGGGTGTGGTGGCCAGGCTGGTTCGTGCATTGAATCTCGATTCTATGCCTTCCCTTCAGTCATCATGTTCTTCTGGCCCCAACTCGTCTGTGGCGATAGTGTTGATGAAGGTAGACGGTGATAGGAGTGGGAAGCTGACGGTGATCGAGGAAGACTTAGAGCACTTGCGTCTGAGAGAGGGCTTTGATATTATGATAGAAAAATGAGAGGAATGATTGAAAAAAGAAAGAAGTGTATTTTTTTCTGCACCATGCGATATGGTTGCTTGCCTGGTTTCCAGTTTGGAAATGTGACGTTTATTTTAAATTTTTTACAACAAGAAAGTTGGTATATGTTATTTTGAAGTTTTGTAAAAAGTTCGAAGTGTTCTTAGGCAAGTAAAAGAAAGGCCAATTGGTCCCTTTCTTATAACTAACTGGGCCTCGTTCCTTTTCTCTGTTCCATGCAAGTAACGTCCTACCCGCGTATTCAACTTCCACCTTATCTTATGTTCGACTTAGCACTCGACGCACACTTTTTACGTCACCGCATTACCTGTTTTTCTTAATTATTTTGTTGAGGAAGAATTCTGTTTGAAATTTTTTTCTTTATTTTTATATTGTGAATAGTTATTTAGTTGTTGTTAGCCGTGTGTATGTTCTAAATGATGACAGTATTTGCTGATAAGTCAAGTGAATGTATGTAGATCTTCCTTTTTAAATTGATGAATAATGTTGTTGTAACTACTCTGCAAAATATTTCAGATTATATGTGTAGGTAATTAGCAGAGATGATAAAAAAGGTGTACCTGTTCATTAGACCTCGCCAAGTTACGTTTGGGAACACATTTAGGTTTTCAATGTGCAGTTGAAGAAAGAGGTCCGAGTGAATGCACAGTCGTGGAATGCTTTAAGTATTTAATAAACAATAGATAAAAACTATATTTTAAATATGAATTTATGTAAGTGATGTTTCATAAAATTGTATTTCAAAAGTCCATTGAACATTTTATGATAAACTTACCCTTATAATATTTTTTAATATTTATTCAAAAGTGAAGACATATTTTTTATTTAAATTAATAAGTGAATAAATAAAATAAATGTATGTATGTAATCTTATAAAAAAATTTGTATGATCCAAATATATAATAAATAAAATATATAATCATCTAAACAAATATAAAATAAGCTTTAAAATAAATAAATAAAATTTTATCTCGTAAAAAATATAAATCATATTTATTTCTCACTAAATTATGGAAAGATAACAAAAAATTTCACCACCTCTACATCTCTTCCTTCTCCCTTAAGAAAAAAAAAAAGGAGAAAAGGAGAAGATTGGAAGAAAAAAAAAAAGGAGAAGAAGAATAAGAGAATAGATTTAGGGGTTTAGGGATTTTGATCGTATCCATATATTTGTGATCAAAATATTCAAAGGCAAGTGTTCTATCATTTTTTACTAAAATTTTATATTTGTTTTTACTTTGATTATGAAAAATTCAGAATAAATCAAGCATTGCAACCCGAAATCTCTCTTGTTGGTTCTAAAATTTTGAATCTGAAAAATTATTAAGGTTCCAACCCTTCTATATTAATTTGGCTATAAATCACTGCACTGATTTTCAATTTATATAAGACTTATTTTATATGAATATAGACTTATAAATTTTTATTTTGATGACTTATTTGAAGGATTTGGAGTAGTTTTGGCTGCCCAAACATCTAATTGAATAGACCCTATAAATTCGATAAGATAGAGATCATATTTTTTGACCTGTTGTTACTTAATTATGTATAACTCCCTTTTGAAGTCTTTGATTTATGTAAAAATAGATTCATTAGAATTTATACATATATATCTTTATTTTGACATCAAAATTGAAATATTCGGTGTTCAATTGCTTGCCTAAATATTTATTTCAATTGACCCTATGAAATCTGTAAAACATACATAGCAGATTTGATTTGTGTAAAACTTATTTCTTAATAAACTAGAATTGTATATCTCTCTTTTCCTACCAGATTTGAAGGATTTGTTACACATTTGCCTACCGAAACATTTGTTTTAGTGGATCCTACCTATTATGTAGAAATATGGATCATGGATTCTAAACTCCGTATACTAAATTTTTTGGAACTCCCTATTAGTAACAAAACTTTACAAACTAGGATTCATGTAAAAGTTAGTTTTTCAATTATATCCTTTTTTGAGTAATTTTCAGCATATTTGATGATTCAAATAATTTATGCAAATGTGTCTCCTGAATTCTCCCAGAGTGCTCTTGCCAATTTTGTCTATTCTTGTTTTATCTATTTAAAAATTAAATTTATTCTAGAATTCTTTCTTTAATTAAGCTTTATATAATTACTTTGAATTCTTTTATGCTCTTATCCTTAAATCCTTTAATATTTGAATATATTATATGCTAGTTTATGTTGCATTATATTATTTCGTATAGGCGCATGCATGTCTCATTGTTTCGTATGTGCTTTCTATGCATACCAATTTCATTGTTCACATATCCTTTTTGTACTATAGTATTTGTGAGATAATATGAACCTTTGTCAGAAATAGTAAAGCGAGTTATTTAAAGCCCACGATGCTCTACTTCTGTCTGATGAGAAATGGATAAATTATATTTTGTTTAATCTCACACCATCTATGTTTTTGATATGATATCAGATCATATTCTATCTATCATCAAACTAAGTCCTTTCTTTTATTGGAGCCTTATATTATTATTTTGAATCCTTATATGCTCCTGTCCTGAAATTAATTGTATACTTGAATCTGTAATAAAAAGTTTATGTTACATCATGTTGTTTCATATTGTCACATGTACATTTTGTTGTTTCGCATGTGATTCATATATATGTATCAATTTCATTATTCTCATATCCTTTTTGTACTCTAGTATTTATAGGATAATATGAACCTTTGCCAGAAATTATAAAGGGAGTTATGCTTAGAGCCCGCAATGCTCTACTTCTGTCTGATTGTCATCTAGAAATTAATAGATCATATTTTGTCTAATCTCACTTCACCATCTATATTTTTGATATGATATTAGATCATATTATGTCTATGACCCAGCTAAAGTCTTTTCTTCATCTGAGCTATATTATTGTTTTGAATCCTTATATGCTCTTGTCCTTAAATTAATTGTATACCTAAATCTGTTATGAAAAGTTTATGTTACATCATGTTGTTTTATATTGGCACATACATAGTTTGTTATTCTGCATGTGTTTATGATATATGTACCAATTTTATTGTTCATATGTCCTTTTTATACTATGGTGTTTTTAGGATAATGTGAATCTTTGGTAGAAATGGTAAATGGAATTATACTTAGAGCCCGTCATGCTTTACCAGCTCCCTCTGACTTCACCCAGATGTGGGTGGATGGAGCTCCCAGACTGTCACGGGCTTAGCTAATTTTGTCTAAGCCGTGTGGCACCCATGCGTGTCTGTCCGCAAAGGTCAGCCCTCCCCGAGATCTCCTAGAGTCCTTAGACTTACAAAAGAGAAAACGGGCCAGAAGAAGCAATTCCCATGGGATCCATAAGCAACTGCTCAAGCAAACACTTTATAAAGCCAGATACAAATTACACCATGGACATTACAAACTCAGAGAGGTTGCACACAAAAGAAAATAGTCAATTACATACTGAGGTTCCCACAAGCGTTTACAAAACACCCTCGTGTTTACAAGCCAAAATCAACCACAAAGCAAATTAAAATAAGGCTGCTAAGCTTACTGCAAGCCCACTACTTGTTGTACAAGGTATGTACATAAACCGAAGGACATAGACAAACATGAGCATTTCATCAAATACCTTGTTTACATTGTTGTCCGTGACATTCTCACCCACTTATTCCTTCGACGTCCTCGTGAAGCCACTGTAGACGCTACATCTTCTCGCATTCTGCCGAATCTTCAATCTTCTGCTTTGGCTACAACATGCCCCTTTGGCTCCCAGCCACTCTCCACTGCTGTTGTTGAGTAGTCAAACTCTGATTTGCCATGCTGCTTTAACACACCAATGACTGAATCTGGTGTGGGGTTGGTTGAGTTGTGCTAATCCTTGTTGGTTCTCATGGATTCCTCTGATGAAGGAGAAGACCTACCTTATTATGCGCTAGTATCGTAGTATACTCATGTTGCTTGAACTAGGTGGATGCTTGTTGAAACTTTGACGAGCATTGCTTCATAGACTTTAAGGTTTTTGAGGTCCTTCCTCCATAATGTTTGCCCATTGATCCTTCTTCTATGTTTAGTTGTCACTTCTAAGTATGTTCGCATCACTCTCACTTTCGATTAGTCAATTAAAAAATGAAGTAGACAATCTACTCTCAGTAGTACTGATCACCAATGGTGAGGATTTGACAACTATTATCTTTCATAAGCTTTCTTTGAAGGGTCATTGAACTTATACAGAGCTCCTCTACTAGATAAGTAAGAGAACTGGGATACTCGACTTCACCAATTCTCTTAGTAGTTGAGAAGGCAAGGTTACTTGGCTTCGCTCACCTCTTCGAGTTAAGAGAATTGGGGTACTCAGTTTCGCCCATTCTCTTGAGTTGAGAAGGCAAAAGTTACTCGATTTCGCTTGCCTCCTCGAGTTTATACTTTATGCATTAAGTTGGTTACTAATATTCGCCAGCTCTTTACTCATACTTCTGAAGCACTTGAAGTGTTTGCACTCTTTGCATTGAGTTAGTTACTATGATTCACCTTCCCACTGCCATTGAACTTCTGGAATGCAAGAAGTTTTGCCCGAAAAGAGCAAAAAGTTTACCCCAACTTGAAGTCCCCTAACTTGGAGTAAGTCTTTGATAGATCTGGTCACCTCTGGGATTATGCTGTCTTCTCCATCACCTTTGTCGCCTACTCCTCTGAGTAGAAAGCACAATACCACATACTGCCTACTTCGTTCCTTGGTCGAGCACTCCTGCATCAACCCGAAGTCCCCCGGTTTCGGCTATATTAATGAGAAGTCCATCAACACCAGTCTTATGAAGTTCCTTGGCCTCTGCCCTTCTGCCCTGTCTTGGTACTTGGTACTTGGAGTTTGTCTTTGTATACTCCACCTCCTTGACCCCTTTTACGACCAATACTCTCCCTCTATGAGAGCAAGGGACCGATGACTCCATGAAAGTTCTGCCTATGCGGTACCATGGTGCTACCAAGCCCATAGCCCTACTATCCGTTGCCTTGCATTTGTGGTACTATGGTGCTCCTTCGAGTCCACCTCATTTCTAACTAATGCTTTGCTTTTGGGTAGCTGAGCCCCACTGGAATTGTCGTCGCTTCCTCACCCCTTTTGACCACTTGCTTCGACACCACTGTGTTCTCATAGCAGTTCTCCTTGGTTGATGGAAAGACAGACTACAACTCTCACAGATGGCCTCCGCCATCTTATTGTAGGGCTCGCGCCGATTCTGTTCTCCTTAGCTTCCTTGGTAGCAATATTCGCTTACTCGACTTCATCCTCTAACTTGTCGGGCTCTCTTAAGCGAATTTGAGCACTAAAGCAGTCTAACTCTCCAACCACTCTGATCATAGCTTTGTATAATCAAGTCCCCTCCATGGGACTCGCTGGTACTTGCAATCTGACTTCTCCCTCGGTGGTACACAGCCCCTATATGCTGATGACCAAGGTTTTCATCTGATGCAAGCTTCGATATGCACACATGGAAGACCCACCTCTGTGGTACCATGACATTCACCCCTTGAATCCACAGTCCTTCTTGCCGTTGCATTGTTCACTGAAGTGGAGCTCCCAGCAGCTCCTGATTATTCACATGATCACGTCCCCCTCCATGGGACTCACTGGTATTTGCACTTGGACTTCTTCCTTGGTGGTATACAGCCCCCATATGCTGATGACTAAGGCTTTCATCCAATGTAAGCTTGGATGCACACACGAAGACCCGCCTCTACGATACCATGACATTCACTCCTTGAATCCATAACCCTTCTTCTTGTTGTGTCGTACACCAAAGTGGAGCTCCCAGTAACTCCTGATCATACCTTCGTATGATCTTGTCCCTCACGGGACATGATCGCTTGCGTTGCATTACCACGAACTATTCTACTACGATCCACTGCACCATGTGACCTCTTGGTGATATCTCCATTACATACAGATTCTCGTGTGATGAACTCGGACTACGACTTCTCCATGTGTGGCCTCTACCAACACATCGTAGGGCCTCTGCCATCTCCGAATTATAGTCCGCTCCCTTGGCAATTCACCTTCGTCCACCCACTCTTGGGTCACACCTAGACAAAGCATAGCTCTAGGACAGTCCGTCGCCTAGTAGCTCATAAAGTCCCCCTGACTTCGCTAGAATTGGTGCACCATTGTCTGGATCCTCGGCCTTTATCCCCTACCAGCATAATCTCTGCTATATACCACTTATTCCTGACAACTCGAATGGCAACACTGTGGCATATTCTTCAAGAGTACCTGCCTCTACATCCTCTTGCCTCATGCTAAGGTCTCCTGATCCCAACTTTACCTCCGTAAGTTGAATCACCTTAGTTACTCCGTCAAATGCATCTCTGAGGTAACTTGCATATGTCTCGAAGCTCCCTTCATCTTTGGCACCATGCAAGATAAGTCTATCCCATCAGAATGAAGAACCCATGGAATGACATGACCTCACTCTTGTCTTTACAAGAGTTCATGCCCTTGACCTCTGTCCAAGGAAAGCTCCATGCCTCCGCTCCATGTTCCATTTTCTATATCGACTCCCTTCATGTAGCTTGGTATACTTCACCCAGTTCCACCCAAGTCGCTCCGCTCCTTGATTTGCATTGAGTTGATAGTGGCTCTCGCATCCACCATTCTATGGGTTAGCCCTCTGTTGAGTTTGATTTCTGCATCGACTCTAAGTGTGCCTTCATATGATGTTGTCTTGGATTGCTCCCCCACTTGATCTCGAAATGCATCCACCAATACATTACCTCATTCGAGATCATGCGATGATTCCACATCACTCACTCGGTCCATTGAGCTTTATGAAGATATTACCTTGAGAAACTCTTCCTCAATATATGCGGTCAATTGCACATGATTCTCCCTCCAGAAAACTAGGACTTATCCCTCTTGGATATCTGTCCTGTTGGAGCAACTTTCCTCTTTACATACTTCCCACTGGAAGTTTCGGAGACCACCATCCCCTTTAGACTACTCCGTCTTGCTGAACAACTTGTGTCTTGTTTTACCCCCACAAATGCACTTGCTAGATTATGACCATTTGCCACCAATACAGTCTCTACTACACCCTTTAAGGTCTAGCAATGTGCTGAACTTATTACACATTTCAGTCGCCTACAGACGTATCCTTTCCATGTCGAAGAGAAAGTTATGATGCTTCATGGCACCGAGTTCCAATCGCACATTGGGATGGCCATGAACACCTTGTTGTCCATGTACAAGTCCTTGCATGAGTACCAAATCCTTTGAATTAACAATTTCCCTCACCTTTGTGAGCTTTGTACAACTCTTTCGGTCATTACGCAACACCTCCCACTTTGTATGGTCTCATCTTTCACCAAGCGTCCCGCTTTGCCTTGAGTATTGTCAAGTTTAGTTGCCAACATCGAGCTATAGCTCAAACTCAACAGTCCCAATCTTTATGCGCTACATATTCTTCTTTGCTTGCTTGTCCTCGTTGTGCCTCTGAATGCCAAGTCTAGATTCCCGCTGATTTGAGCGACTCCTTTCCCTATCTCTCAATGTCCGTTTTTCCCCAAATAATTGCGTGTGCTAGCTGTCCTCCACACAGCCCAACTAGGTCCCCCACATTTGTATGGTAAGTATTTCTGTGTGTTCTTGTCCCACTCTGATACCATATTATCACGGGCTTAGTTGATCTTGTCTAAGCCGTGCGGCACCTATGCGTACCCGTCCGCAAAGGTCAGCCCTTCCCGAGATCTCCTAGAGTCCCTTAGACTTACAAAAGAGAAAACGGGTCAGAAAAAGTAATTCCCACGGGATCCATAAGCAAATGCTCAAGCAAACACTTTATAAAGCCAGATACAAATTACACCCATGGACATTACAAACTCAAGAGGTTGCACGCAGAGGAAAATGGTCCATTACAGACCGAGGTTCCCACAAGTGTTTACAAGACATCCTTGTATTTATAAGCTAAAATCGATCATAAAGCAAACCAAAATAGGGCTGCTAAGCCTACTATAAGCTCGCTACTTGCTGTACAAGGTATGTACATAAACTGAAGGACATAGACAAATATGAGCATTTCATCGAACACCTTGTTTACATTATTGTCCGTGACAAGATGTGGGAGACTTTTATCTGATGGTCATCCAGAAATGGATGGATTATATTTTGTTTGTATCCCACTTCACCCTTTATATTTTTGATATGATATACAAGGCATTGATTTTGAGTTTATATGTGTGCTTTGGATAAGAATGAAACATATGTTATGTTTAATATAATATTTAATCTTATGTTCCTTATTTGTTCATTTGATAAACTCTAAAATAATTCATACAACTTTTATATACTCTAAAATATTTCGTATGTCATTGATATGTTTTAAAATATTTTGAAATATTTCATATGCCTTTGATATATTTTGAATCATTTCATGTCATTAATATGCTCCAAAATGTTTCATATGTCTTTGATATGTTTCGAAACATTTCATATGTCATTGATATGCTCCAAAATGTTTCAATTGACATTGATATTTTTTGAAACATTTTATATATCATTGATATGCTTCAATTACTCTTTATTCCATATGTTATGAACCAAATATGCTTTGAATAAAATGACATTTACAATTCTATATCTAATGGGTTGATATCAATAAATTCTTGTATCTCTGTCTTGTATTTTGATACCAAGTTTGTTTTAAACTAGCCTCCTTTGCTTTCGATATATTTGTTACTTGCTGAGCTTTGTAGCACTCTGTTGATATATAAATTTTTTAGGTTAGCTTGTCATTTACTAAAATGTTTGAAATCGGGCAGAGGCAGTATAAGCTAGAAGATTTTATGGGAATCTTTATTAGATGATATATTTATGTTGAATAAGAATACTTGTGTCTAATGGAATGTTATCGATAAATTGTGAAGTGATGTGTCTTGTAATTTTTTTTAAAGGACCTCTCATGTTTAGGATTTTGGAATGTTACGTTAATTTGTATAATAATATGAACTTGTGAAATGTTAGCTTTGTGATCATATAGATTTCTACCCTTGGGGATTTTATGATGTGGTTATTGATTCATTGAGTTGGCTCAAATTTATGAATCTTTGAGTGAAATGATGTATTATAAACTATACAGGTTTATAGATGGATGTGAAAAATAATTAAATATTTTCTTTTTAGTGTCCTCAAATATTAGTTTAGATCCTAGATTTAGATTATGATAAATTATAATATTATCGATTTTAAGACAAGGTCACCCATCCTGAATGTGATAATTCGAGGGGCATGACAGCGTAGGATTCGTTTAACTACACACTAGTGCATAGTAAATGACCGATGAATGAATTATGATAATTTATTAATTACAAATGAGATATATGAATGCATAAGAGCTAAGTATTATAAGGAGCTAACTACTTATTGATACTGAGTGAGATTTGTAACATGACTTCTATCATATAATTTGAATGATTCATTAGTAGAAAGGAGAGTTGTAACCTCTTTCGCATCCTGCATGTTTGTTTTAGATAAGAGATCATGAATATACTTTCTTTGTGAGAAGAAGAGACCGAAAGATGTAAATGTTGCTTCCACTCCTAGAAAGTAGCCTAAGGTTCCTAGATCTTTGAAGGAGAATCGATCTAACAATTGCTTAAGGAATGCTTGGATCTCCATAGGATTACTACCTATGACAATAATATCATCTACATACACTAGAAGATATATTGTGTTGTCATTATGTTGTCATAGAAATAACGAGACATCAGACTTGGATTTGATCAAATCAGTTGAGTTTACAAACAAGCTAAGTTCGATATACTAGGCTCTCGGAGCTTGTCAAAGTCCATAAATAGCTTTTTATAGTTTACAAACATACCTCGGATACCGAGGATGGATGAAGCAAGGAGGTTGCTATATAAAGACATATTGAGTTAGAGGGCCCTATAAAAAGTCATTGTTAATATCTAGTTGACGTAAGTGCCAATCTTTTAAGATAGTCAATCTTAGGATAAGTCAAATTGTTGTGGGTTTACAATAAGATTAAATATCTTTGTGGAGTCAACACCGAGAGGTTGATGAAACCCTTTGGTCACTAGGCGTGCTTTATATCTGGCAACACACCCATTTGGGTTCCACTTAATTTGAAAGACCCACTAACACACGATAATAATTTTGTGTGTGATGAAAGGGAACAAGAGTCCATTAGACTTATGAAGGAGAGCATCATATTCTTCGCATATAGCTTTACTTAAGTATGGAGATTTTTGGGCCTAAATAACGAAGGTGGGTTTGATGGTCTCCGGTGAGGATTTTATGCTAGCATGTAGGTTAAAGACTTAATGTGGTTTAAAGATACCATTTTTGGAGCGTATTGTCATTGGATGTCTAGAGTGGTAGTTTGTATTGGTGGCACAAGTAGTGGAGAGTCACAAGCACAGTATAGGTCAGGCTGAGGGATATCAATGTCACTAGATCTATGAGAAAGTAATAGCAGGGGTTGGGACTCTAAGGGCAGTGCCTCAATAGAAGGAGAAACTTGTGGAGAAGCGGTGGATGGAGTGAGGAGCTGCTGAGCTGGAGGAACAATAGAGTATAGATCTAGAGGGGAAAAACTAGATGGTGTGGTGGGAGGCTCGATGGGCGACTGAAGGTGCATGCTAGTGATGTATGGTTGCTAGAGTACTAGGTACCCTGCAAGTAAAAGAGTTCCTTCAAGAAGGTACTAGTAAAATATTTATCTTAATCACTAATAATGGAGCATAGAATTTCATGCAACTTCACTATATTCTTAACAAAAATGTGAACAATGTTGAATCTCAGATTTTGATGATGAAATAAATTTATGGGTGTTTAATCTAACATATATGTATTAGAGGGATTGATGCAGGATTAACTACGACAGAGAGATACTTACAATCAAATGTGGGCTAGAGTCAAGTCTGGGCATCGGGCCAGGATTCAGACAATGCAGTGGAACTCACCGAGAGACTAGCCGAAAGCTTGTCGGGAGTTCACCGGGAGCTCGCCGAAGGGATCAGAGGCTTACCGGGAGTTCGTCGTAATCTTGCCAAAGGTATCAAAACCTTACTAGCAGTTCGTCCGGAGCTTACCGAAGGTAATCAAGAGCTTGTCAGGATGACATCGGGAGTTCACCGGAAGAAGACTAAGAGACTCGCTGGGAGATCATTGGGGGTTGTCGAAAAACTTGCCGGGAGTCAGGAGGGTCTTATTGGACTTGATAATCATATGATTGTAATTGATTAAGTCGTAGTTAGCATCAATTTAGGTTTAAGTTCTACTTGAGTTAGATTTAGAATGAATCCAAATTAATTCAAGTGAGGTAAACCGAGTCCACTATGGGAATGGATTGAGCTCAGGTTGAGCTCAATTGGTTGACGTGAGAATTAGTCAATAGAAGGTATAAGTTAGGATTAAAAAAATGGATGGAATCACTTTTCCAGGATTTCGATGATTGTACCATCGGTAAGCGATGGTTGTACCACCATCGCCCAGTTTTTCGAGCATCTTTTAGCGATTATACTACTGACGCGATGATTATATTGCTCGTACCCAGATTTTCTGGATACATTTGAATTTTAGCTCCATTTCTGAAGCCAATTGGGGTCTATAGATATTCCAAATTTTTTTGCTTGGAGATGCAAGGGTGGTGAACAAAATAGTGGGTTAAAATTTTATTAAAGGGTTATAAAAATTTAGAGCTTCCCTTAATTGCTTCAAATTATAAATTGAGTCTAAGAGAAATAAGAAACTCTTATAATGGTTCCTTTCCTGAACCTATGAAAAGGAAAGAGTGGAAAGTATAAGAGTTTGATCTTCACCCAAAGAAGATTGATAGTAGATGCTAGTAAACCTCGGAGAAGAGGCCTCGAGGAGTATACGTTGGCTAGGTTGACGCCGAACCACTATAAGTCTATGAGCATCTCTTTACTTTTGTCTTTTTTATTATGCATGTCCTTATATGAAGCTTTCCTTTAGCATGATCATAACTTAGCTTTGTTCAATAAGCTTATTGCTCACTTACTCAATGAAAGGCTTTCGATTTTCGATTTTGCTCCAAACGAAAGTTTTTCTTAAACCATGATTTTTTACACTTGCACTAATTCACCCCCCCAAGTGCTAATTGATCATAACAATTAATATCAGAGCAAGGTCTTACTCATTGTATTAACACCCACTTAAGTAAATGACTTTGTTTGGCATGAATGAAAGACATTATATTTCACGTCCTTCTATATTCAATGGGACATATTACACATATTAGAAAATAATGATGTGTATATTCTTAATCTCTATGGATTTTGATTTATGACACATTGTAGATAATGGTTTTGAAAAATCTTTTAAACCAATGAACGAATGGAATGATTTAAAAATGAAGAAATTTTTATTAAATGTAAAGGCAATGAATATCTTATTTTGTGCACTTGATAAAAATAAATTTGATCTGGTTTCTTGTTTTGATTCGGCTATCAATATATGACATACATTAAAAATCACATATGAAAGCATAATTAATCTAAATGAATCATTAAAAAAAGGACTTCCAAAAATAAATTTGAATAATACCTTCCAAAGAACATGAATGATAATGAATTGAGAACATAAGAAGACCTTCTAATAAACATAAAGGAATTTGAACTAAAAAGAACATATGACTTATCGAGTGATAAGAACTTCAAACCTTTGACGAATAAACCGGACAAATTAGCGAACAAAAATCATAAAAATAAACCTAAATTGGACAAATTCTATTGCTATAAATGCAAGAAGCCGAGGTGCTCTGAAGATAAAGTGCACAACCATGAAGCGAAGAATTTCATGCTTGTGGCAAACCATGATGAGGTAAGTAATCCACCTGAAAGTTCTTTACTTTTAATAAGTTATTACTTTCTTTTCGTGAGCTTTATAATGAGTTTAAAAAACTTAGTAAGTCCTTTAAATTAGCATGATTCTTTAGTTAATAAATTTGAACAAATGCATGATGTATCACCATCATATAATTCTTGCTCTAAATGTGATACGCCATAAGAAGCTACAAAGAAAAATATCATGTTAAAACAAACTTTAGAAAAATTTGAAGTAGGAAATAAATCCCTAAACATGATCATTGTAAATAAATGTCATATTAATAAGAAAAAACGTATAGGCTTTGTTGACAACATTCAATAAAAGCCAACTATTTTCGTCAAAGGATTCACACTAAACTAACCATCAAAAATTAAATGTAACTTTTGTAGTAAATTAGGACATAAAGCCTACAAATGTTCAATTAGAAAATATAGTCCACATAAACTAATTTGGGTTCCTAAATGAACCATAAGTAACCTCAAGCCATTAGAGAAAATGAGAAGAAAATTTCATGAGGGACCCAAACTCAAATTAGTACCTAAATCAAAATCTCTCATATTATAAAGTTATCTCCTAAAAAAGCTAGAGCACTAAATAATGTTTTGGAAATGGATGCTCAAGGCACATGACTTAAGATCTAACAATCTTTCAAGCTCACTAGCCTAAGTAAATAGTAAGAAAAATTATTAAAATTAAGTTTATTGATAGGAAATCTTATAATAGTTCATGATTATAAAATTAATCTTAATTATCTTTCAAGTATGAATAATGATGGGAGCATGCAAAGGCTATTGTTGAATTACTTAAATATTATGGTGTTTTTGACTCAATTAGCTTATAAATATCCTTGTTAAATGACTAATTTAAATGGTTGAATAGTTGTATGTTGAGATTGAATGTGTGTTGTTAAATGATAGATTACTTTTGAATTTGAACATATAATAAATAAAAATTTAAAAATGAGTTTATCAACTCCTTGCACTATGTGTAAATAGTTAGACTCATTTAAATGTTAGAATTAAGATCAATCCAATTTTTTTACTTTGAAGATGTCTTACCATTTTGATGTGTTATAGTAATGACGTTGATGATTCCTTCTCGAATGAAATTTGGTTTTTGGTTTTTGGTTTTAAATGATAATTCATTTATTTGAAAAGTATTCTTGAAACAAATCACATGAAATAACTAAAAAAGAGAATAACTCTTCTTGAAAATATTTTTTATCCTATCAATCCTTCAAGAAGAGATAAAATGATACCATTATTGTTAAATCTCTTAAACTACAAAAATGAATTAGAGAACTTTAGCTATTTTTTTTTAAAAGCAATCTATATTGCCTTCATTAAAAATTTTCAAAAAGCGATTTTTGATGATGATATTAGATATGTTTTCAAATGACTTTTTAAAAGAGATTGATGAATCTATCCAACTTTATTGATATTTTGATAATTTTATCATGATTTTGACAAGTTAAAAAATTACAACTTGAAATTCTTATATAAATCAAGTTCGTTCAAAGAAAATCATGAATCATAATTTGTCTCTTTGAATCTATAACTTGAAAATCTTCTTATGAACCATATTCTTGATAACTTGAAGTTTCATATATACAAATCAAGATCTATTTTTTCTTCCTTGAAATTAACTCATGATCTTGATATTTATAATTTGATATTTGTATGAACACTCGATCTTTTAAAGATTTCCAAAACTTTGAATTTTAACTAAAAATAATTTTATCAAATTAAATCATGACCTTTGTATTTACGATTGATATCTTTTATGTCATGATTTATCCTTGACTTGCATTCGTGAATGGTACACCTTATCACCAAAATTAATATTCCTTAAACTTGTGATAAGTTAAAAATTAAAAGAGATTTGTTTTATCATAAACATTATCTTGATTTTTTGACTTGATATTTCCTTTATAGGAATCATATTTAAATCTCTATGATTTTCACTTTTTAATAAAAAGGAGATTTATGATCTTAACAATTATAATTAAAATTTTTATCAAGATCATTTTTTTATTTTATTAAAAATACTTATCTAAATGAATTATATCTTAAGATTTATCTTGGATGAATCAAGAGTATTTAAACCTCTAAGACTTGTTTTCATTATTTACAAAACAAGGGAAAGATAATTCTTAAAAGAAATCATGTCTTTTGGTGCTTAAATATTTGATTTTATCTTTAATGATATGATCCTCTTATACTTTTGGACGTGATTTGAATATGGATGTAAAGAAAAATTATACTATCTTACTTTTTTTTAACAATGAGAGAAATAAAATTATCAATATGATTAAAAATAAATTGGATATGATGAATCTTATAACATTGAATGAGAAATAATTTGATTAGAAGAAAATTTAGAATTTAAATTTCTAAATGCTTACGAAATACATGATTTACAATTTGTGACTTTTATAAATTACGCTTCTTATCAAAATTTACATGAGATGATCTTCAAAATGCATTATTTGCTATTGTGTTTGAAATTTTACATAAGATGAATGCATATGTGGATCTTAGATTTTTGAGCTCACTTTCGAGATGATTCTCATTAAAATTGACATAAGAAAGAGATTCACATTTTTATTGATGAGATATTTTTTAAAGATTATTCTCGAATCTTGATAAATGTTTACAAAAGAAGAATATATGACATGAACTTTTATGATGCTTGATATAAGCTCTATTTTTGTGATGATATTTTTCACTCCCCTCCCTTGTTTTTACTACTTCCTTGTTATTCAAAAAGAGTAAGAAAATTTTCATAAGAAAATTATGTTTTACTAAGGAGGAGTAATGCAAGATCTAATCAATATTTATTTTGTAGAAATATAAAAAATTTGATGCGTTATGAGTTAATATATTATGAAATTATTTGCTCATTATTTCACCTCTTTTTTTTTATGGCAAAAGGGGAGAAATAATATATTAATGAACATATATGAAAAATGATACATGACAAAAGGGAAGAAAATTTTTATGAAAAAATTATGGCTCATATCCTATTTTATTAAGGGGGAGCAATGACACATGTGCTTTGAAATTATTTTCTCTAATATTTCATATTTTTGTTGATGACAAAAGGGACGAAATGACTTAATGATGACACATGTAGAAAAATGAAACATGGATATTTCTCCTATTTTGCTGATAAACAAAGGGAGAGAAATAATTGATGACTTAAGGAATAGAATTTCAACTTAATGTATGATTCATGTATAATTTTTAAATTCATGTTATATACTTTAAAATTTTGATGATTTATTGTTGATTGAAATTAATGTTATATCACATATCTTGATGATTTGATTTGAAAAAATTTATGGTATATCATTTCAAAATTTGATGAATATTATGATACTTGAATTTAAGATTGTTTTTCTCTTGAATTTAAATTTTTATTATTTGAATTATGGTATGGATTTAGGAGGAGTTAAATTTAACTCACGTCGTCAATTAATTGCCATCATAAAAAAGGGGGAGATTGTTGAATCTCGAATTTTGATGATGAAATCAATTGATGGGTGTTTAATCTAACATGTGTGTGTTAGAGGGATTGATGTAAGATTAACTACGAGAAAGACAATTACAATCAGATGTGGACTAGAGTCAAATCAGAACATCGGGCCGAGGTTCGAACGATATAGTGGGAACTCACCGAGAGACTAGCTAGAAGCATGTCGAAGGTATCGGAAGCTTGCTAGGGTTTGCTAGGAGCTCGTTGAACTAATTGAAGGCTTACCGGGAATTCACTGAAAGCTTGCTGAAGGTATCGAAAGTTTGCTGGAAGTTTGCCAGGAGCTTGCTAAGATGGCATCGGGAGTTCACCAGAAGAAGACCAAGAGAGTCACCAGAAGATTGTCGGGGGTTGCCGAAAAACTTGCCAGGAGTCAAGAGGGTCTTGGTGGACTTGATGGTCACATGATTGTAATTGATAAAGTCGTAGTTAGCATCAGTTCGAGTTCGAGTTCTACTTGAATTAGATTTAAAAGTAATCCAAATTAACTTAAGTGAAGTAAACCGGGTCCACTATGGGGATGGATTGAGCTCAAGTTGAGCTTAATTGGTTGACTTGAGAATTAGTCAATAGGTACAGGTCGAGATTGAAAAAGTGGAGAGAATTACTTTTCTGGGATTCTCGATGATTGTACCATCGTTGGCGGTGGTTGTACCACCTAGGTCGATGATTATACCATCACCACCTAGTTTTATAGGTAGCTTTCAACGGTTGTAGTGCTCATACTTAGATTTTTTGAATACATTTGAATTTTGGCTTCATTTCTAAAGTTAACTGGGGTCTATGAATACCCCGAGTTTTCTTGCCTAGAGATGTAAGGGTGGTGAGTTAAAATTCTATTAAAAAGTTGTAAAAATTAAAAGCTTCCCTTAAGTGCTTCAAATTGTAAGTCGAGTCTAAGGGAAGTGAGAAACTCTTGTAAAGGTTCCTCTCCTGAACCTGTGGAAAGGAGAGAGTAGGAAGTGTAAGGGTTTGATCTTCACCTAAAGAAGATTGATAATGGACATCGATAAACCTCGGATAAGAGGACTCAGGGGGTGAACGTAAGGTAGGTTAAGGTTGAACACTATAAATCTGTGAGCATGTATTTACTTTTATCTTTTTTATTATGCATATTCTTATACAAAGCTTTCCTTTAGCCTCAACACTTACAGCTTACAACAGTATTGGGATGTTATATAGTAAAAAAAGAATATATTTTGTAAGGTAACCACAACCAAAGATGGTGGTTTTACCTTGAGATGGTAGAAGCCAACGATAAAATCCATGAATATGTTAGTCTAAGCATCATCATGAATAGGAAAAGCTAAAGCATACTAGAGGTAGCAATCGTATCAACTTTGTGACGTTAGCAAAACATCACATTCTACAATAAACTTTTTGATGATTTTCTTCGTACCCTTTCAATAAAAAAATTGACAAATGCACTTAGAAATCTAGAAAGACCTGCAATTGGTGATGAATGAAACTCATTTAAAATTATGTTAGGATAAGAAGAATTTAGTACCATGATGATTCTTCATTTTAATGTAAATCTATGAGATCCTTGTAATTAGGAATAGAAGTTGCATCTTCTTCTAGATTTCTCATTACGTATCAAATTCAGGATCATCCAACCAGTCACTCATAATAATTTCAGCATTTTGCAAGTAGAAATATAAATAACCACTAGTTGCTTTAGAAAACGAGAAAATGCATCTATAACTAAATTCTTACTTCCCTTCCTATAAATAATCTCGTAGTCAAAATCTAATAACTTTTCAATGACACTAAATCACCACCCCTCTTAATGTCATTTAATATTGTAACAAATATATATATACATACATACACACATACATATATATATATATATATATATATATATATATATATATATATATATATATATATATATATATATATATATATATTCTTTTAATATATATGTAGGTATGTACGTACGGATATATATATATATATTGCAAAAATTGTGACAATTTATGAAGCCTTTTCTTTTGGTAAAGTCCATATGCATATCAAACTCGGAATTGCAAATAACCTGGCCTTCTTCCATCCTTTTTTAGCTATAGGCTCCACTAGTGCTTTCTATGTCATGCTCGCTTTAGTGCTAGAAGCATATAGAACAATTTGTTTGGAAGAAAGATTTTATCAAATGCATGAAAGTAAAGAAACATACCAGATTAACTTGGTAAGCACCAAAACACTAATCTTATTTATCACATACATGCACTTTAAAAAAGAGGTACATTACGCTAAAAATTGCAGTAATGAATATCAACTAGTTAGTTACTAAACAAAAGATAGAAACCCAACTGAACCGTTGTTGCTTGCCTCTTTTCAGGAATCCACAAGCTCAGATATCATGGTTTGGCTTGAAGACCATGCAAGCTTAACAAGTTCAGCCCATGCCTTGCCTCTTGCTGCTATTAATTATTCCAGTATCTAGTAGTGTCCTACGATCATGTAGTATAGCATGACCCTCTGTGAGCTCTGTTAAGGTTGGCTTCTGCAAAAGAATTTCAACCAAGCAGATGGAGTAATCATCATTCGTAATGCCATCACTTGAAGCCACAACAACACCATGATTAGCAGCAACATCCAGGGTTATCGGGACTGTAATGATGCAGCCAGAATCATCGGGCAGAATCATGGTTGAGCCATCAAAACACGGGAGAATATCTCTGGTCATTATAAGAATCCCACCTGTCAAGAAAATTGTAAGCTCCAAATTAAATTAGAGGCTAAGAAATGTTCTCGAGTCTCACTAAGCAACTTTAAGATAGTGCAAATCATGACATCTTGTTCATGTAAGACAATTACAACTCTAAATGAGCCATCCCAAAAGAAGCCTACCACTCACATTGTAGCAAAGTTGCCTAGAGCAGACGACTTGGCTTCTCACTTACCAAGAGGTATACTGGAACTACGAGTATAAAGAAGTAAATACTAGAATGTTGAAATTTAAAAGTTAGCAAAAGCAGAAAAATGTAGGACTTGATAGAAAAGCAGTCAATCACCAAAATAGAAGAATATTCACGAATATTATGAAAACTAATCTCTAAATGCATTGCTAGCAATTCAGTCTTTTGGTTGTTCACGGGAACTATGCTATTTCTTGGCTTACATGTGCATTTGGATAAATAAAGGGTACTGGGTAAAGTAACACTCTATGTTGAAACAGATTTAGCGTCCTCTTCCAATGTTATCCTGCATCCTAAAGAACAACAAGATGTTTATCAATTGATCTGCACCTAAAAAGTGGCACCTGGTATCCATTAATGACAAGCAATCTAGCATCCTTCTATTGTTCTTAAGATTGTAATGGTTCCAAATGAGTAGTTCTTCACAGATAAGTATATGTGTCTGCAGTGATTTAAATAGGTGCTCGGGCGCCCGAGCACCCTCGTGTTCGGACCAGGCGACGCACTTCAACGAGGCATTGCCTAGGCGCTTGCCCGAACCCAAGCGCTGGGCGCTTTGGGCGAGTGCCCGGTTCAATAACATCGTTTCTTACCTCATTCATGCCCGCACGATCCCGAGCGAACCCTAGCACTTCTTTTGCCTCCGCCGCCAACACTTTCTACCATTGCCTCTGCCATAGATGTAGCAGACTCAGACTTCCTCTATCGCCGACGAACGAGTCCGACGGCCCCCGTAGCTTCCTTCCACTATCGCTCCATGTGCAATTCCTTCCATTGTCAAGGGAGAGGACCACAAGTTCCTCCGCCACCGACGAACATCCTCTGGAGCTTCCGCCATTGCCGTTGCCGCTGCTATTGTCTGCAGCTTCAGCCGTTGCCGCCGCTGCTGTCAGCAGCTTCCATCGTTGTTGTCGCTGCTGTCTGCAGCTTCTGTCGTTGCCGCTGTCCGCAGCTTCCGTCGTCACCGCCGTTGCTGTTTGCAGCTTCCGTAGCAGCTCGCAGCTTCCGCTGCTGTAGCTGCTGCTGTCTATAGCTTTCGCTGTTGCCGCTGGTGCTGTCCGCAGCTTTCGCTGCTGCTACTGTCATTCGCAATGCTACCACAACGGTCTTAAACTAATCCTTCGTCACTACTGTTGGTAGCTTCTCACTGCTGCCTTCTCCTCCGTTATTATCAACATTTTTTTCTCTCATTTGACTACTATTAACAGTAAGTAATATACTGTTAACAATATATTTTTAATTTAATATCATATTTTTAAAAATAATTATTTTTTATATTTTAATATTTCAGAGTATCTAGCACTTAATGCCTCGGGCGAGCACCTAATGCCCCGGTCGTTTTGGGACCTTGGCGTCTTTTGGCGCCTAGCGCTTTTTAAATCACTGTGTGTCTGTCATCATGCTTCGATGTTATAAAAGATATACGTAAATCCTAAATATATTAACAGGAACACTATCAAGGTGTCATTCCAAAATGCAACTCTCATACAACAAGTGTGCAGTTTATGAGAGGATTAAGAGCACTGATCCATTTAGACATGTCATAGTTACAAATAAGTCACACTTTTGGCAAATTCTGAGAAGATACAACCGAAAAGTATCAGTAGCACCTGAATTTCCAAGACTGCTATCATAGTCCATTTTCAGTTTCATGCAAAAGGATAACTGGAATAGTGACAGTTATTGTTTTATTTTGGATAAAAAAAAGAATAATGACCTTTATTCTTAAAAGCTTGCCTTGCACTAGAGGAAATTGCAAGTATATGATCAAAAAGCAATGGAACAGGGCCATCAGGATTGTCTGCAGCCAAATATGGTAGTGGTAGGAACACTTTTCCCATTGGGTTTGCCCATGGGACCCTCTTAGAATCACCTCCAGCATGAAGCAATAGTATGTGCCTTGTGGCCATCTAGTTCACAATTGATGAGAATGAAGTATCATCATTGGACCATCCATTTGATGAAGATGGTAAACTGTCTTTCTTGTCATCGGTACCTGTAAAATGCCAGAAAACACACATCTGAGGGAGAGTAGCAATGTACAACAACCAATTGAAATTATCTATGTAATTTAATCTAATTACAGAATAAAGAAATGTAAATTTTTGTTCAGTGTTCAACAATAATTATGAAAGCATGCAACAAATCAACAAATTTAGTTTGATTTATGGTGGGAAGTAAGAATATTTCACAAGATTAAACAGCAGGATTGCAAGACAGTAAACTGAGACTAAAACCATTGCCAACCACATTTTTTACTGATAGAATATTCCAACATAGTAGAAACATCTAATTGAAGGTGATCCTTGGCATTACAATGAGGTTGCTCATTTTCAACCTTGGTGACTAGGGTTCAAGTCACAAAAAATTAGCTTCCCTGCTTGTACAGGGGTAAGATTGCGTACAACTTAATACCTAGTAATTCCTTTTTCTAACCATAATTAATAGAAAATCTTTCAGATGAAAACTGGTAGTCCACCCAAATCAAACCACATACTAAAATATTATTGAACTCTGCAGTGTCTCCTTTATTTCACTCTTCTCAATGTTGCTTTGATCTAAGTACGGGTGAGCCTTAATGACACCTAAAAAATTCTATATTGAACCTTAAAGATTTAAATCTTTACATGATCTGAAAAATGAACAGACTATTCCTAACTAGACATCATTAAACCTGACAAAAGCTCTTTTCAGATTTTGCTATGAATTTCCCCTTAGGCTTGTCACAAGGTTAAATTCACAAATGTTAAGATCATGATCGATTAGTCCAGTTCTGTTTAAACCAAGAATAGGTCATCTTCATATAACAACTTATTCTATGTTTTGTACCTTTAAAAGTATCTTGAATGACACAACGATGGTGTAAACCAAAATGTTAGCACAAAGCAAGTTGGTACAGTGAAGCAATGATGGACAGTGAATAATGTCGCCATTAACAATGTTACTTGTGTAACAATGAACATGATGATGATGTTCATACTTCCTATTGGAACTCACAAAGCGTGATTAGAGTGGTAATAGCAGCCAATCAAGGAAGGAGAAGTACCCTCCTGCTAGTGACTTGGGAGGTTTCCAACAAAATCATCCTGATTTACCTCGAGGGGCGCGTGACCGATGCGGAGAAGGTGGAGGGCAACGGCACAAATGGCATGGAGGGTGACGGCGACGGATCCGATGCGTGCAACATCGGGGTCGGGTACGGCGAGGGTGACGGTGGAAGGGGCGATGCGGCCGAAACGCTTGGCCCGGCGATGCTGCCACTCGTAGAGCGCGGCCTGCTCGGGGCTGGTGGCGGTGAGGACGACGGCGTCCCAGGTGGGGATGCGCGATGGGTCCTGCACCGACAGGCGGAGGCGGTACCAGCACTTGCGGAGAACGGCGGCGATGTCGTCGGCTGCGCAGGCGCTCCTCCCGCGTCCCCTCCTCCTATCGCCCTTAGTGTTCTCCATCGACTCCCTCCCTACCCCTGAGGCCACGATTGCTGCTGAGCTGAGTGGAGAGATCCAAATGGAAGCAGGAACGCATAGATCGTCGTTGTCCTGACGAGGGAAAGATAACCGCACCCGCACTTGGCGAAGAAGGCTAAGCCAAATGCGTAGGATCCGCTCCAATTTTGGTCCATGTAAAACCCAACCAACCGCCCTCGCAACATCTTTTATGTTTTACTAAATTTGATTACTAATTACCAAACTTACCTAACTACACCGGATTTTTGGTTTTTGTTGACGCCCAACCGTTTCTTATCACAGTCCTTGAGAGAACCCATAATATTAAGTATAAATATGAATATTTATTATAAAAATGTAAAATAATAATTATTGCCGATCCAATTCCTATCCCCCTTGTTCGGTCATTTATATTCATTAATTTCATGGCCTACTTTCTAATAACTACAGTATGCAAGATGTGTATCTGTCAATAAAAATGTTCAGTAGCGTGTGACATATTCTAATGTCAATTGGATCGTTGGGTAACCTTTCAAAAATGTATGATACAGTTTCATGGTTGTATCTGAAGGTGTCTATGTTAAGATTATTTTAAATAGTTAAAATTAGATAAATAAAAAAAATTATATTACTATGAACTCGATAAATCCACAGCATATTTCAGAACAACATATATGTGTCTCATGCGTTCACCAACGAAATCCATGTCCATTCATATTATTCGGTGGATATGACTTTGTAACTGACTTTATCTAAGACCTGACAATATATATATATATATATATATATATATATATATATATATATATATATATATATGGGGTGAATTAGGATACAGATGCAACAAGAAGGCAGACTATTGACTTTTCTACAAAGTTTGAAGGAGAAAACTAAATAAACAAAAAAATTAAGAATATTTTCAAAGTATTTTGATTTGATCTTTAAATATCTATTTATATTATTAAAAAATATAAATATTTTTACAATAATAAAAAATTATCATATTCTAATAAATCTTTTCATACTAATCTATTTATTTAAATCTATATTTTTTTTATTTTATTTAATTTTAACTATTTAAATTAATCTTAACACAGACACCTTGAGATACACTGATTCTTACATTTTTGGGAAGGTTACCCAGCGATCCAATTGAAATTAGAATCTGTCACACGCTACTGAACATTTTTACTGACAGATACACATATTGCATACTGCAGTTATTAGAAAGAGGACCGTGAAATTAATTAATTAATATAAATGACCGAGTAAGGGGGATAGGAATGGGATCGGCAATAATTATTACTTTACATTTTTATAATAAATCTTCATATTTATATTTAATATTATGGGTTCTCTCGAGGAATGTGATATGAAACGGTTGCGCGTCAACAAAAACCAAAAATCCGGTGTAGTTAGGTAAGGTTGGTAATTAGTAATCATATTTAGTAAAAGATAAAAGATGTTGCGAGGGCAGTGGGTTGGGCTTTATATGGAACAAAATTGGAGCGGATCCTACGCATTCGGCTTCGCATTCTTCGCCAATTGCAGGTGGGGTTATATTTCCCTCGTCAGGACAGCGACGATCTATGCGTTCCTGCTTCCATTTGGATCTCTCCACTCAGCTCAGCAGCAATCGTGGCCTCAGGGGTAGGGAGGGAGTCGATGGAGAACACTAAGGGCGATAGAAGGAGGGGACGCGGGAGGAGCGCCTGCGCAGCCGACGACATCGCCGCCGTTCTCCGCAAGTGCTGGTACCGCCTCCGCCTGTCGGTGCAGGACCCGTCGCGCGTCCCCACCTGGGATGCCATCGTCCTCACCGCCGCCAGCCCCGAGCAGGCCGCGCTCTACGAGTGGCAGCTTCGCCGGGCCAAGCGATTCGGCCGCATCGCCCCCTTCACCGTCACCCTCGCCGTCCCCGATCCCGATGCTGCACGCATCGGATCCGGCGCCGCCACCCTCCACGCCATTTATGCCCTTGCCCGCCACCTTCTCCGCATCGGTCACGTGCCCCTCGAGGTAAATCAGGATGATTTTGTTAGAAACCTCCCATGTCACTAGCAGGAGGGTACTTCTCCTTCCTTGATTGGCTGCTATTACCACTGTAACAACGCTTTGTGAGTTCCAATAGGAAGTATGAACATCATCATGTTCATTGTTACACAAGTAACATTGTTAATGGCGACATTATTCACTGTCCATCATTGCTTCACTGTACCAACTTGCTTTGTGCTAACATTTTGGTTTACACCATCGTTATGTCATTCAAGATACTTTTAAAGGTACAAAACATAGAATAAGTTGTTATATGAAGATGACCTATTCTTGGTTTAAACAGAACTGGACTAATCGATCATGATCTTAACATTTGTGAATTTAACCTTGTGACAAGCCTAAGGGGAAATTCATAGCAAAATCTGAAAAGAGCTTTTGTCAGGTTTAATGATGTCTAGTTAGGAATAGTCTGTTCATTTTTCAGATCATGTAAAGATTTAATCTTTAAGGTTCAATATAGAATTTTTTAGGTGTCATTAAGGCTCACCCGTACTTAGATCAAAGCAACATTGAGAAGAGTGAAATAAAGGAGACACTGCAGAGTTCAATAATATTTTAGTATGTGGTTTGATTTGGGTGGACTACCAGTTTTCATCTGAAAGATTTTCTATTAATTATGGTTAGAAAAAGGAATTACTAGGTATTAAGTTGTATGCAATCTTACCCCTGTACAAGCAGAGAAGCTAAATTTTTGTGACTTGAACCCTAGTCACCAAGGTTGAAAATGAGCAACCTCATTGTAATGCCAAGGGTCACCTTCAATTAGATGTTTCTACTATGTTGGAATATTCTATCAGTAAAAAATGTGGTTGGCAATGGTTTTAGTCTCATTTTAATGTCTTGCAATCCTGCTGTTTTATCTTGTGAAATATTCTTACTTCCCACCATAAATCAAACTAAATTTGTTGATTTGTTGCATGCTTTCATAATTATTGTTGAACACTGAACAAGAATTTACATTTCTTTATTCTGTAATTAGATTAAATTACATAGATAATTTCAATTGGTTGTCGTACATTGCTACTCTCCCTCAGATGTATGTTTTCTGGCATTTTACAGGTAAGCAATGACAAGAAAGACAGTTTACCATCTTCATCAAATGGATGGTCCAATGATGATACTTCATTCTCATCAATTGTGAACTATATGGCCACAAGGCACATACTATTGCTTCATGCTGGAGGTGATTCTAAGAGGGTCCCATGGGCAAACCCAATGGGAAAAGTGTTCCTACCACTACCATATTTGGCTGCAGACAATCCTGATGGCCCTGTTCCATTGCTTTTTGATCATATACTTGCAATTTCATCTAGTGCAAGGCAAGCTTTTAAGAATAAAGGTCATTATTCTTTTTTAATAAAAAAACAATAAATGCCACTAATCTAGTTATCCTTTTGCATCAAACTGAAAATGGACTATGATAACGGTCTAGGAAATTCAGGTGCTACTGATACTTTTCTGTTGTATCTTCTAAGAATTTGCCAAAAATGTGACTTATTTGTAACTTTGAGATGTCTAGATGGATTAGTGCTTTTAATCCTCTTATAAACTGTGTGCTTGTTGTATGAGAGTTGTATTTTGGAATGACACCTTAATAGTGTTCATGTTAATATATTTAGGATTTACATGTATATTTTATATCATAACATCGAAGCATGATGAAGAACTACTCATTTGGACCCATTACAATCTTGAGAACCATAGAAGGATGCTGAACTACTTGTCATTAATGGATACCAGGTGCCACTTTTTAGGTGCAGATCAATTGATAAACATTTTGTTGTTCTTTGGGATACAGGATAACATTGGAAGAGGACGTTAAATCTGTTTCAACATAGAGTGTTGCTTTACCCAGTACCATTTATTTATCCAAATGCACTTCTAAGCCAAGAAATAGCATAGTTCCCGTGAACAATTTTAGGACCCCAACTGAGTCGGGTCTTAGTTGATTGAGTCGAGTCCTTAGATTGGGTCTTGTTGACCAACGTAGACCCGACATTAGGTCGGTTGAAGAAGATTTGAGTCTATTGTAATAAATCAGCCCAAATCCTAGTAGGGTTAGGATTCAGCTGAACTGGAGTCTAATTAGGAGTGGGAGTTGGATACAAGTCAGAGTCAATTAAGTCATGAATGTAATAAACCCTAATCTAGCCACCACCCCCTAGTAAAGAAGTGGTTGGCTAGGGTTAGGAAGGAGTCCTTATGGGATGGGAGTCTCCTAGTCGCCTCCTCCTCTTAAGAGAGGTCCTCTAGGACAAGAGGGGAAGAGTCCCACTTAGCTTGGACTCTCTCTAGGGTGGAATAAGAATAAAATTATGAGTTGGAGAACCACTATAGCCACCAGCCACATCATGGTTAGGAGTTGGCTAGGGGTTAAGAGTTAGGAGAAGAGGAGTCTTGGTTTACTTAGAGTAGAAGTTGATAAGAAGTTGGAGTTTGTTGGAGTAGGAGTCCTATTAGGAGTTAGGGTTTAGAAGCCCTATAAATAGCCTATATTCTTTCCTCTTTTCATCATCAATTGATCAATTTCTTTTCAGCCTTTGTGCAGAAAATCAAGGAGGGAGGAACCCCTATAGAGTTCCAAGGAGGCCGATCCCTTTCAAAGATCACCCTAAGCTTAGAATCCGCAAGGGTTCTAACACTTGGTATCCAGAAATTCTCGACAAAAAATTCTGCATCAACATCTTTGGCACTTCTTGTCGTAGCCCTACCAAACTGGTTACTGCCACCCATAGCAACCTTAAACCATCTTCCTAACCTTAAACCACTGTCCCCAAACCCCCCTTACAACCTCCACAACAGCCTCAAACCGCAACATCAACTACACCTCCGACAGGGGCCCATCGACGCAAAAGTTTACAGCACTACCTTTCGGTGTTTTTTGCTGCACCCATATCTGATCCTTACCGAAATTGTTGCTACCACCTATATCACCCTTAAGGCACCCTTCTAGCCTTAAGACGCAGCCGTCATAACCTATTTCTATAACCCTATAAGCACCCAAAACCACAGCCCAAAACAATGAACTATCACAGCCACAACCTTTCGCCACCGATCTTATCTTCCGCTGCCACCAAATCTTCCACCACCCTTGACCTGTCAACAAGAAAAAAACAGAGACATCTCAGATCTGGAGGCATACACAATTACATCTCAAGATTCAATCGATGCCAAGTTGGAGGTGTTTGAATCACGGCTTGAATCACGCTTGGAGGACAAATTACGTGCTTTATTCACAGAATTCAGAATTGGACGATCCTCGAATCTAACAAAATTTAAGCAAGGAGAAAGTTCAAAGAGGCCTTCAAAGAAGGAGGGATAGCCCTCGGACATGATACAGCCACACATGAGGATGGATTTCCCTTGATGGGAAAAGGGAGACCCAACAGGATGGCTTTCGCTCGCGGAACGCTACCGTTATCATCGGACACCGGAGGCTTCCATGGTGGACACTACTGTTATCCACCTCAAATGAGATGCAATTCGGTGGTACAATTGACTTGAATACACCCATGGGGTCCCGACGTGGATACAATTCAAGAACGCATTGTTGAACCGCTTTGGACCGGCGGAGTACGAAAATATCGACGAACAACTCGTAAAGATTCAACAAACCTCCACGATCCAAGAATACCACACCAGGTTTGAGAAATTATCTTACCTCGCTCGTAATTGGTCTGACAAACAATTATTAGGGACATTCATCAAAGGACTCGAGCCGGAAATTAAAAGAGAGGTTAAAGTATGGCAGCCCGACACCATTACGGCCGCAATCTCCTTCGCCCGAATCCAAGAGGAGTGGCTCAACCAAGACGATCGGAGGATGAGAACTACACCTAGACCAGCAACATATAAACCTCCAGTACCCCCTGCTCCCAGTCGTCCTTCGCTGCCAAAAAAATTGACGAGAGAAGAACTTCACGACAGATCAGTGAAGGGCCTTTGTTTGCATTGCGACGACTGTGGAGCCGTGACCATCACTGCAAAAAGGGATGCCTCCTACTAATGGAGGCCATTGAAGACATAGAGGAGGAGGTCCAGGAGCATGAGGAGGAGATCACGGAGGAAGAACAATAGCCGGTCAATTTTACGATGCATGCTCTTGCCGTTTACACGAACCCGCAAACGATGAAAGTGGGAGGACTTCTTAAACAACAGCCAATCACTGTTTCCATTAACACTAGGAGCACTAATAACTTCATGAACAATAAGGTTTCTATTCGGATGGCCTTACATATTGAGGATTGCAGAAGGTTTGATGTTAAGGTCGCCGATGGACAAATATTAAAGTGTGACCGCTGATGGCCGCGGGTGAAACTGTTGTTGCAGGAGCAGGATATAATTGCAGATTTCTTCCTCCTCTCGCTCGACGATTATGAGGCCGTGCTTGGCGTCAAATGGCTGACTATGTTAGGTGATGTTCCCTAGAATTTTTCCAAATTTATCATGAAAATTTTCAGCAATGGGAAACAAGTGATTCTACATAGAAAGCGCGGGAGCGACGTAACGACGATTTGCACGCAGTGAATGGAGGAAGTTTTGCACAAAGTGAACATCGACTTCATGATGCAAGTCTAACAGCAATCTATGAGGAAGCCAACAAAAATTGAAGACCCAAACCTACTCTACTTGTTTGCTGAATTTTCAGATGTCTTTGTCGAACCGTGCAACCTACCTCCAACCTTACGGCATGACCACCTAATTCCGATTCTCCTGGGCAAACCAACATCAAACACTTAGCAATATCGTTATCCTCACCTCCAGGAAGCTGAAATAGAGAGGATTGAAAATGAGATGCTTGAAACAGAGATCATCCAGCCAAGTTGCAGCCCCTACTCTTCGTCGGTGCTAGCTTTACCCAACTTCGACAAAATGTTTGTGATTGACGTATCGAGAGCTAGAATTTGTGTTATCCACATGCAAGATGGTCGACCTGTAGTCTACATCAGCAAAGCCCTCTCTCCATATCACCTAAAGCTATCAATCTACTACGAGGAAATGTTGACTAATGCTGAATCTATGGCTTGGCATGATACAGGTCAACGACACAAAGAGGAGATAAAAATAAGTCTTGAAAAATTGCAGCTTCTACTCTCTCCAAACTCAAATTGAGCTCATATTACTATGGACTCTTCTAGAGGGCAGCCACCATCTCAGAGGAAAGCCTGGCTACCATTAAAGAACAACCACACGCCAGCCCGTGCAAGAAAGAAACAACCGCCCAACAAACGCCGGAGTAAAAGGAAGTTTGCTATTGAAGATCGAGTCTTCCTTTATCTTTAGCCCTACCAATAGGAATCAATAAAGACTCGAGCCTCACGAAAATAGTCTCCCAGTTTCTTTGGACCCTACAAAATTGGAGACCACATTGGAGCCATAACTTGTTGATCGGATCTGTACACTAATTCAAAATTGCAATTGATCCTCCAGGAATCTCACCATAAATGAAAGTTTAGAGAGGATGACTCAGCCCAGATCTATCCACCCAACACCCAAGTTGATGAGGAGGCCTAGGTTCAATTGATGATTGCATGGGATCGCAAGATCGCGACGCATCACCATCCAAACACTACTACTAATGCTGGACTGCAAGAGCATGGTGCGCCATCTACAGGGGCCACGAGGAAGCCTCATGAGGAGCTGCAGATCAGGACCCGGAGTCATAGAGTCTCAACCTTGAGGACAAGGCTGATTTAAAGAAGGCGGGTCTGTTAGGACCCCAACTGAGTCGGGTCCTAGTCGATTGAGTCGAGTCCTTAGATTGGGTCTTGTTGGCCAACCTAGATCTGACATTAAGTCGGCTAGGAGCATATTTGAGTCTATTATGATAAATCAGCCCAAATCCTAGTAGGTTAGGATTCGGCTGAACTAGAGTCTGATTAGGAGTCGGAGTTAGATACGGGTCAGAGTCAATTGAGTCATGAATGTAATAAACCCTAATCTAGCCGCCACCCCCTAGTAAAGAAGTGGTTGGCTAGGGCTAGGGAGGAGTCCTTATGGGGTAGGAGTCTCCTAGCCGTCGCCTCCTCTTAAGAGAGGCCAGCTAGGGCAAGAGGGGGAGAGTCCCTCTTAGCTTCTACTCTCTCTAGGGTGGAATAAGAATAAAATTAGGATTTGGTAACCCCTATAGCCACGAGCCACATCATAGTTAGGAGTTGGCTAAGGGTTAGGAGTTGAGGGGAAGAGGAGTCTTGGTTTAGTAGGAGTCTTGGTTTAATTGGAGCAGAAGTTGATTAGAAGTTGGAGTTTGTTGGAGTAGGAGTCATATTAGGAGTTATGGTTTAGAAGCCATATAAATATCTTGTATTCTCCCCTCTTTTCATCATCAACCGATCAATTTCTTTTTAGCCTTTGTGCAGAAAACCAAGGAGGGAGGAACCCCTATAGAGTTCCAAGGAGGCCGATCCCCTATAGAGATCACCCCAAGCTTAGAATCCGCAAGGGTTCTAACAAACAACCAAAAGACTGAATTGCTAGCGATGCATTTACAGATTAGTTTTCATACTGTTCGTGAATATTCTTCTATTTTGGTGATTGACTCCTATTCTATCAAGTCCTACATTTTTCTGCTTTTGCTAATTTTTAAATTTCAACATTCTAGTATTTACTTCTTTATACTCGTAGTTCCAGTATCTCATACCTCTTGGTAAGTGAGAAGCCAAGTCGTCTGCTCTAGGCAACTTTGCTACAATGTGAGTGGTAGGCTTCTTTTGGGATGGTTCATTGAGAGTTGTAATTGTGTTACATGAACAAGATGTCATGATTTGCACTATCTTAAAGTTGCTTAGTGGGACTCGAGAACATTTCTTAGCCTCTAATTTAATTTGGAGCATACAATTTTCTTGACAGGTGGGATTCTTATAATGACCGGAGATGTTCTCCCTTGTTTTGATGGCTCAACCATGATTCTGCCTGATGATTCAGGCTGCATCATTACAGTCCCGATAACCCTGGATATTGCTGCTAATCATGGTGTTGTTGTGGCTTCAAGTGATGGCATTACAAATGATGATTACTCCATCTGCTTGGTTGAAAATCTTTTGCAGAAGCCAACCTTGACAGAGCTCACTGAGGGTCATGCCATACTACATGATGGTAGGACACTATTAGATACTGGAATAATAGCAGCGAGAGGCAAGGCATGGGCTGAACTTGTTAAGCTTTCTTGCTCTTCAAGCCAAACCATGATATCTGAGCTTGTGGATTCCAGAAAAGAGGCAAGCAACAAAAGTTCAATTGGGTTTCTATCTTTTATTAGTAACTAACAAGTTGATATTAATTACTGTAATTTTTAGCGTAATGTACCTCTTTTTAAACTGCATGTATGTGATAAATAAGATTAGTGTTTTGTGCTTAACAAGTTAATCTGGTATATTTCTTTACTGTCATGCATTTAATAAAATCTTTCTTCCAAACTAATTGTTCTATATGCTTGTAGCACTAAAGTGAGCATGACATAGAAAGCACAAGTGGAGCCTCATAAGCCAATTTTTGTATGACTGTCTATAGCTAAAAAAGGATGGAAGAAGACCAGGTTATTTGCAATTCCAAGTTTGATATGCATATGGACTTTTTTACCAAAAGAAAAGGCTTCATAAATTGTCACAATTTGTACAACTGCATAATTTATTTAATGATACTATCCTAGCCAGCTTAAGTGCCTCTCTGATATTTGATGCATGCCAGTTCATATCATGGAATTAGTTTTAGTCATGGGAAGTACATGTCCTGAGTCTTGATTATAGTTAGATATTAGTGACACTAATTATTTTTCCAGTTTGTTTTATTTGTCAATATTTTTATTCCATTTAAAGAGGGCCAGAACTATGTGGAAAGACTTTTTTTTTAGTTAATATTAATCTCTATTGTAATTGGCCTCATTTAGTTAAGCTTGAAATTGTCTAGGACTGTTAGAAAATTGAAGTGAGCTCGGTCTCTACCTTAGACCAAACTGAGTCCTTAAAGGGCTTAAATTTGCAGACTTACTTTACATGGAAGAGGTTGTCTTTTTATCTTTGGGAGGTAAATAAGTGAGGGACTGACAACGGTCTCATTCCATTCAAAGAGTCCTATTCAGAAATTTCTCATAGAAAATACTTGTAGCTCAAACTAATCAGGAAAGACATGTTGAATGGTCTGTCACTTTTCTCCTTTCTCTCATAGGGTCTAAGGTTGGTTAGAAAGAATGCACCTTTGGCGTACTTACAAGCACAGAAATTTGTGTACAAGAGAAATCTATTATATGAGATGGTTTTTTGGGTAGCTAGGCACTTTATGTATCTCGCTCCTTGTTTTTTTTCTTCCTATTTCTTTCTTTAATATTGTTTTGTACTTTCTTTAACCTCTTTTCTTTCATGCTTTATCTGTTACTTGGTCTTGGTTGCTATCTTTTAATGATATGCTGTATATTCCAGCCTCATTAATATATAACCACTATCGTGATGCTGCACTACGTGTAGGACCTGACGTTATTAACTAGGATAATTGCCCACCATATTATCCTGTCTTTGCTGCAATGATAATTTTTTCCTCAAACATGAATTTAAAGTGTCATATCGTGATTAATTTTGTGGCTTCTGCACAGTTCTATAAGCTTTCCAAATTCCAATGATCTAATTCATTTCATAACTAGTGCAGATGAGTTTATATGAAGATCTGGTATCAGCATGGGTACCAGCAAAACACGAATGGTTGCGGTCATGTCCTTTAGGTGAAGAACTTATCAATGCGTTGGGAAATCAGAAGATGTTCAGCTTTTGTGCTTGTATGTCTTTGTAGTCATTTTGTCAGATTCATATATTTATTTAACAATATTTTCTTTCTCTGTTTTCTCTGTGGTTGTTCATGTTACTAATGATATATTGAAATCGGTAAATGTTTCTTACCTGTTCCTTTTATAATTTGAAAAGTATGTCTTAACTGCACTAGTTTACATACATTAGTCCACGATAACTGCAGTAGTATCTTTCCAAATGATCAATTTGTTGCATTTGATAACACTGCTTCTAAACCAATTCTATTAGTTTTCACTGCTTCACGTAACTCAGAGAAAGTATCCCTCTAAAAGATGTCTCTGCAGCATTTGACATTGTCGGAGAATGTGGAGCAGACTTGTGTAATTTGGACAAGTAGAAATAGTCACTGAAAATTATGGAAATGATGGACCTTGATTCAAAGTAGGAGCCCAAAGATCATCCTTTTCTTTAAATATCATGGACTTGTAGGTTACTTCAGTGCTTTCCCATTTTAATATCATAAAATTCTCACTCTATTCACATGTTATAGTAGCTGCATGGAAAAAATCTTTCATAGTTTTTCAGCTCTCTGGTTAAATCATCTCTTCCATTGTATCTTGCATATCTAAATATATAGAATCATTGAGATGCCTAAATTGCTATACTTCTGAAAGTAATGTTATCTAGTTGTACTTATATATCTAGCATGTGTAGCTCCTGCCTATATTTCGTGGAACATTCATTCCTTGTATCATGCACATCTTTCTGATTTTATCGCCTCTTTTTGCTCTTAAGTTTTGTTTCTTTGTTTATTGTTTCTAAACTGGTATCAACTGCGGCATGTATTTCTGTCGGATGTCTTATTTATGCATTTATACTATTATGGTCCAATTTGCAGTTGGATTGTCCTTCTTGCACTTTGGTACATCAACTGAGGTTCTCGATCACTTAGGTGGTTCAAATTCAGCACTAGTAGGCCGAAGGCACTTGTGTTCTATGCCAGAAACTACTTCTTGTGATATTGCTGCATCTGCTGTTATTCTTTCCAGCAAAATTGCACCTGGTGTCTCAGTTGGAGAGGATTGTTTGGTTTACAACTCATCACTTTCTGGTCGAATACAGATCGGTTCACAATCCATTGTAGTTGGAGTGAGTATATTGAGCTTAAACAAATATGAACAAATTGACAATTCATCTCGATTCGTTTTGCCTGATCGTCACTGTCTATGGGAAGTTCCCTTGGCAGAATCTTTAGGAAGAATCATCGTCTATTGTGGGCTTCATGATAACCCAAAAATTTCTGTTGAAAAGGGTGGAACTTTTTGTGGAAAACCATGGAAAAAGATCTTGCATTACCTACAAATTCAAGAAAGTGACTTGTGGAGTTCCTTAGCTGGTCAAGAGAAATGCTTGTGGACTGCAAAACTATTTCCCATAGTTTCTTCATCTGAAATGCTTAAGTTAAGCATGTGGCTTACTGGCTCAACTATTTACAACTGTAAAGAAATGCTTTTTCTATGGAGAAATTCACATCGCATCAGTTTGGAGGACTTGCATCGGTCTATAGACTTTCCACAGCTTTGTATGGAGTCCAATAAGCATCAAGCAGATCTTGCTGCTGGAATTGCTAAAGCTTGCCTTACCTGTGGTTTGCTTGGGCGCAACTTGTCTCAGTTATGTGAAGAAATTTTACAAAAAGGTCCCATGGGAGTGGAGATATGTAAGGATTTTCTTACACTCTGTCCTATTCTTCAAGATCAGAATCATGGTGTTCTTCCTCAAAGCAGAACATACCAGGTGCAAATTGATCTTCTTAGGGCTTGTGAAGATGAATCAAATGCTTGTATATTGGAGCAAAAAGTTTGGACTGCAGTTGCTAGTGAAACTGCATCAGCAGTAAAACATGGAATTGAAGGTGCAAATGTCAATTGTTTTATTCTATAATTCCTACTTAACATGTGTTTCTACTGAAGTTCTGATTACCTAGACTGTGGCATTTTAATAAAAGTATGATCTTAACCATAAGCATGATCCTGTCCTTTGTCCTTCCTATATCTGTTACTTATATTGAAATTTCCAGCTTGGCCTGTGACTCAGAAATTTTATGATAACTTGCTTCTTTTGTCGTCATTTGGTTTTTAGACATTTTTATTTATAATATTTGCATATGATTTCTTTGAATAAGAATGAGTTTGTATTTTGATTTTGCACATGATGTCATAGTAAGGATATTTTTACATACACTTGGTGATTACATTCATATGTAACGTTTTTGTGGTTTCGCTTATAATAAAAATATCTTCCCAAATGCCTGCCTTTTAATATTATGCTTTTTGCCTTTTTGTTCTTTCCATATAGACACTCATAATCCTGGCACTAGCATGTGTTTGAGTTATTGTCTGAGACTGAATTGCTAATTGTTTTGTCTATAAGCAAGTTGGTGGATACTTATGTTTATTTTACATTCCTCTTATTGTTGGTGGATACTTATGGTTATGTCAACTGACCCTAATATATGCTCTTAGGTGATTCTTTTGACTGCAAATGTGGGACTAATCCTACATCAAAACTAGCAAAGGATCTTGAAGAAATTAGTTTCTGCCCCAAAAGAGCGAGTGTACAATTGCCAGTTCGTGTTGACTTTGTGGGTGGATGGAGTGATACACCACCTTGGAGCTTGGAACGCCAAGGTTGTGTTCTGAATATGGCAATAAATCTGGAGGGATCCCTTCCGATTGGAGCTGTTATAGAAACAACAAAAAGTTCCGGAGTGTTGATTGTTGATGATGCTGAAAATCATGTCTATATTGAAGATCTTGCCTCCATTTGTACACCTTTTGATAAAGATGATCCATTTCGACTTGTAAAATCTGCACTCCTTGTGACTGGAATTTTTAGTCACAAGGTATTGGTCAATTCAGGCCTACAGATTGAGACATGGGCAAAAGTTCCCCGTGGAAGCGGCCTGGGAACTTCTAGTATACTGGCAGCAGCTGTTGTTAAGGGGTTGCTTCGTCTCATGGAAGAAGATGAAAGTAATGAAAGTGTTGCTAGAACTGTTTTGGTGCTGGAACAAGTTATGGGTACAGGCGGTGGGTGGCAGGATCAAATTGGAGGCTTGTACCCTGGGATTAAGTGCACCTACAGCTTTCCAGGACAGCCATTACTGTTGCAAGTTATTCCTCTGGTAGCCTCGCCTCGGTTGGTGTTGGAGTTGGAACAGCGTCTGCTGGTGGTGTTTACTGGTCAAGTATGTCCGGTGTGATTTCTATTTTAGCATCTCTCTTGATTTCTTATGTCATTTTATGATATCTAACAAATTGGCAGGTGAGACTCGCTAATCAAGTCCTACAGAAGGTAGTAACAAGATATCTGCGCCGAGATAACCTCCTAATAGAAAGTATCAAGCGCCTTGCCGCATTGGCAAAGCACGGGAGGGAAGCTCTGATGAATGGTGATATCGATGAGCTGGGCTACATAATGTTGGAGGCTTGGCGGCTACACCAGGAATTGGATCCTTTCTGCAGTAACGCATTTGTGGATAAGCTTTTTGCTTTTGCTGAGGCCTACTGCTGCGGCTATAAGTTGGTCGGCGCCGGAGGTGGTGGCTTCGCCATGCTTCTCGCCAAGGATGCGTCACGTGCCCAGCAGCTTAAGCAAGCACTCGAGGAGTCCTCTGAGCTAGATGTGAAGGCGTACAATTGGAACATTTGTTTGTCCTAGTCCAACTATTCAACTTTGTGCTTATTTATCCAAACTCCACACATGAATGTATGCATTGAAAATGTAACCTTATTGATCCTACTCAGCATATTTGCAAAATGAGGAAGTGATGTCATGAATGGCAGATTCAGATCTGACGAGGAATGCAATGAGATCAGATTGGCTTTTCATTTTGATTTTTTTGTGAGGTACAGAGATCAGGTTTGATAGGACACATTTTGCCGCATCCAATTTATATTCATTGGTCGTCGTACATATTGTTGACTTAGTTTAGATTAAGGTTTCGGGAATGAGCAATATCCTGGATCATCATTCGAGAGGCTAGGCTTAAGTCATGTCACTTGTCTTCACCACGAGGTTAACTTTCGTATGTTTCTACATAGTAGGAGGATCTGTTTCAATTTAGACAATAGCCCAAGATATTCCTACATAGTAGGAGGATTTGTTTCAATTTAGATAATAGCCCAAGAAAGGATCGCGCTTATTGCAGATACTCAATAAAAGCAACCAATGCAACAACGAGAGTGGGCAGACAGGTCAGGGGTTCAGCCACTGACCAACATACGGCGTGAACCTACCACCCACGCGCATAACCCCACTTTGTATGACTTCTGCCTCCTTAGGTAGCATAAAAGTGCCCAGGCAAATGCGCTCACGGGGGCTCTCTCCATCTCTCACACAGAGAACATACACTAAAAACTCCACACTGCTAACTTGACCGTAGGAGGGGCCGAGTACGGGGCGACCCCCTCCCCCTGACCACAGCCTTAGTGCAGGCATCGATGATCGAAGAGCCCGCTGAGGAGTGGAAGGACACACTCGTAAAGAGGGAGGCTCCACCCACAGAGGCCAACTAAACAAGGTCCCCCGACCAAGGATAAGCAACTCCTCCCCCTCCTCCTCCTCCTCAAACATTGCAACAGACTTCGGGCGGCTGCAGCTCCACCAAAGACTAGAAGTCGACTCTAGCACAATGTGACCGACTGGATCCCGGCCTACCAGCCGATGTCCCGAGGAGCCTACACATCCCTTAGGCACCAACGAAGCATCCCGAGTGCCCATGTGTATGCAGGCAGAACCAGGCTGAGGCAACACCTTAGCCTCGGTACAAAAAATATACAACATCCTTTGGCGCTAGAAGGAGGGCCCCGTGTCACTTGAGCGCATAACATCACATGTGGACCAAGAGAATACCCGGGCTGGGTCGCCTGTATACATACCCCTAATCCGGGTTCGAGGGGCCATACCCTCGTCATCATCCTTATGAGTGGGAGATTGTCAAAAAGAGCCAAGACTCCAGCACAAATGCAATGCACTCATCATCAAACATCGACACATGGAAGTGGAAGGGAAGGATCCACTTTTATTGACTAGGAAAGTCTAGATCAGACTGCTTATAATAAATCAAGTGTATTACAAAGTTTTGCATGTGATAAAAGAGGAACTGTCAACTCCAGTGAAATGGGAGCCCTATTCAAGTTCTGCATGATATTGAAGTGTAGAGGCACCCCCCCAGCCAGATTCAGGGTTTGCTAACCTCCGACGATGGACGGCTGACGCCCGTATGTGCCGAGATCACTTCCGAGAGCAGGGGAGCGAACCCTCGCCCTTGCCCACTCAGTCCTCTCTGATTAAAGGGAGGTCGTCTACCTCCCCATCCTTCACCAGGGCACCATCCAGATCAAGCTTTTGAACCTAGACCTCCATCAAACATAGGGACTATTGAAAAAATTTACTAGGGCCCCATGACCGGGAGACGAAATGGATGGTAAAACAAGATGCTGCAGACAAAAATTATCGATTATAGCTCATTCAAATAAAAAAAAGGGGGCCACATCGACAGACGACTTACCATGACCAAGATGGTAGAGGCCCTCGTCTCGAGCCTCAAGGTAAAACAAAATGTTGTGAATAAGATCCCTAAGTTGATAAGCAAAAAAGAGGGGCAGTCAATTAGCCTTACCATGACCAAAGGTCTCACCGGAGCACCTCACCCACCACCTTGAGGGTGTCGGATAGACCTCTCTAGTAGGTTAAAGAATCAAAACGCCACATGAAAAGCGCATAAAGAAATTAAGATGAGGAGACAAGAACAAGGAGATACCGACGAAATAGTACCCCCCCCGGGTTTATAAAGATCGGCTCAAAACATAGGTTCCAATATTCTTGGCATGACATCCTAGGAAAACTCTTTGATTGTCGAAGACAGGTATGAAGTGACACTTCATAAATCTTAGAAAGATCCATAATTTATAGGGAAAGGCAATGAAAGAAATTGCTTAAGGTGAAAGCAAATCACTCAAGCCACCGATTGCAACACGATAACTCAAACCCATGTTACTACAAAATGCCACATATTACCTCGAGCCCCCAACATTTCAGTGTCTAATCGAGGTATACTTTCAGTTTAACAAGGGCATTCAATCCCTTCATAGGGTTTTCAGCCCCTATTATCAACATCGCTCGGGCGAGATCCCGACCGATCACAAAGGCTTTCAGCCCATTCAGAGCTTTCAACCCCTGTTATCAACATCGCTCGGGCAAGATCCTAATCGATCATAAGGGCTTTTAGCCCCTATTATCAGCATCTCTTAGGCGAGATCCCGATCGATCATGAGGGCTTTCAGCCCTTTCACAAGGCTTTCAACCCCTATTATTAACATTACTCGGGCGAAGATACTGACCGATCATAAGGGCTTTCAGTCCTAAATATAGAGCTCTCAGTCCTAAACAGGTTCTCGAGAGCTTTTGAGCTTTCAAACAGCTCATAGTCCTGAATAGATTCTTAAGAGCTTTCGAGCTCTCAAAGGACTTTTAGTCCTGAACACAAGGCTCTCAGTCTTGGATAGGTTCTCGAGAGCTTCTAAACTCTCAAAGGGCTCACGGTCTCAAACAAAGGGCTTTCAGTCCCAAACATAAGGCTCTTAGTCCCAAATAGGTTCTCAAGAGCCTCTGAGCTCTCGAAGGGCTCATGGTCCCGAATAAAAGGCTTTCAGTCCCGACCACAAATCTCTAAGTCACGAATATATTCTTGAGAGCTTCTGAGCTCTCGAAGGGCTTATAATCTCAAATAAAGGGCTTTCGATCTCGAACACAGGGCTCTGAGTCCCGAACAGGTTCTCGAGAGCTTCCGTGCTCTCAAAGGGCTCATAGTCCCGAATAAATTCTCAAGAGCTTTAGAGTTCTCAAAGAGCTTTCAGTCCTGAATGTAGGGCTCTCAGTCCTGAACAAGTTCTCGAGAGCTTTCGAGCTCTCAAAGGGCTCACAATCCCGAATAAAGTGTTGGTTACAGGTGCCCTACAAGCTAATCACATGAGTGATGGCACGTGTGACGCACTGTGTGATCTTTTTGCTTATAATTATTATTGGTATATTCTCACATTATATTATCTATCACATGTATATATATTATGATGTCATTGGTTATATGCAATGAGAATTGGATCGTGATGAAATCATGATAATGAGACTGATTTACCTTTAAACACAGATCCTAAATAATCCTAATCATAGGTTACTCGAGTAGGACATCGAGATAACCGAACAGACCGGTGTACCGTATACCTGTCCATATGATAGAGGTGACTAGTCTCATAGCCACTTGTGTGGAGACACTAAGGATACAGTACATGTGCTCATTGAAGAATAAGTTTACTGATTGATCCACTTATGAAATTTTATATGGTTAATAATACCTAATGTCAAATAGTAATTTCATACTCCTAGTTATGTATCTGGTCCTTAGACTTAAGAAACAAGAATATCTTATTTGAGGACTCATTTCTTCGATGCCGGACTTACAAGTTTAGAAAATTTCAGATCTAGTACAATCGGTTATCGAGATTGGTAGCCAACATTATGAAGGCAATTGAGTGGCAATAAATGATCATCCACTCTCGGTATCATGAGAGAAATATCTTGTGTGTGTTCTCTCAGATAAATCCCTAACCAAGGTCATTCATATTGAGAAAGAATGAGTTCTCTAGGAGAATCCGATTATAGCAAGACTCGGATGGATTTTGTATGTGGCTGATAATAGTATATCCAATATAGGGTCTCTAATAGAACCCTTATAGATTCTAAGCTTGGGGTGATCTCTATAGGGGATCAGCCTCCTTAGAACTCTATAAGGGTTCCTCCCTCCTTAGTTTTCTACACATAGGCTAAAAAATAATTAATCTATTGAGGATAAAATGAGAAGAGAATACAAGCTATTTATAGGGCTTTTAAACTCTAACTTCTAATAGGACTCCTACTCCAATAAACTCTAACTTCTAATCAACTTACTTTAATTAACCAATACTCATACTAAACCAAGACTCCTCTTCCTCTCAACTCCTAACCCCTAGCCAACTCCTAACCATAATATGGCTGGTGGCTATAAGGGTCTCCAACTCTTAATTTTATTTTTATTCCACCCTAGAGAGAGTCCAAGCTAAGTGGGACTCTCCCTCTCTTAAAAGGAGGAGGAGACTAGGAGACTTCCATCCCATAAGGACTCCTCCCTAACCCTAGCCAACTATTTCTTTACTAGGGGGTGGTTGCTGGATTAGAGTTTATTATATTCATGACTCAATTGACTCTGACCCGTATCCAACGCCAACTCCTAATCAGACTTCAATCAGTCGACAAGTCAAATAAATTATTATGAGATAGTAATTCATTGAATCAGAAAGAGTTCTGATAGAGAGGACTCACGACAAGCTCAGTATTGGGCATAGAGAGTCACACACATATGGTGTATGCTTCAGCGAATAAAGGATTGGATAGAGATCTAATTAGCCCCTATTCTCATTAGATGAGACCCAACATTAATGGGCTCCTTGCATTAGACCCAATTATAGGCCAAAAGAGATTATTAAATAGAGATCCAATAATCTAAGGTTAGTGGAAAATTGGATGGAGATCCAATACCCACTAGAATTTTTTGTGGCTCTCTATAAATAGGAGGGGAGGCACATAGATGATAGGTTGCACCTTTGGTCACCCTCTCCTATTCTCCTCCTCTCCCTCACCTTATCAGCCGACTAGCCCCTCTTAGGGTAGTGAAGAAGATAGAGGATCTTCTTCAAAGTTCGTTACTATAAGCTATGCAAGAGTTGTGAGACTTAGGACTGCAATAAGAGGAGTATTTTTATAGCGATCCATCGTGTGGATACCGCTAAAGAGAAGGATATTTGATCTCCTTTATCGCCTCTATCTGGATTTAAAAAAATAGAGATATATGATCTCCCTAGGTAAATAATCTCTCACATGATGTAATTTTTTGATCTTACGATTTTTCTCATGATCCAATCTTTTGCACGACAATTTGATCTACGTGGGAAATCTGTTTTGTGCATGTGATGCTCCCACTGAGGTTTTTCGATAGTGGTATTAGCATCGTGTAGGATTAACTATGATAGGAGCAATGGAGTTACAAACGGATGATGGGCCAAGATCAAGCTTAGGCATCGGGTCGGGTTTGGACGATACAGTGGGACCTCACCGGGGGTTCGCTAGGAGATTCGTCAAAGGGATCGGAAACCTCACTAGGAGCACACCGGGAGATCACCGGAAGAAGATTGAATGACTTGCCGCAAGAATACCATATGTTACCGGATTAGCATAAGTTGGATCTTAGTTTAAGCTTATGGTCTTTAAGCATTATAATTGTTGAGTCGTAGTTAGATATGAGTCAAAATCAAACCAATAAGGTAACCAGATCTACTATTGGGATTTGATTGAGCTTAATTGGTTGACCAGAGGATTGGCCAACATCAAGTTCAAGTCAAAATTCAAAAAGTGGAGGGAACCACTTTTACAAAAATTTCGATGGGTAAACCACTGGTGAGCAATGGGTGTACCACCATCGCCCGGGCTTTTGGGCGGTTGATGGCGATTAACCTGCTAAAGGCTGGGCAGTTGAACCACCCATACCCAAGAATCTGGGTGCTTTTGGTGATTGACCCGTCCAGGCCGACGGGTGAACCGCCCGTACCCAAAATTTTCAAATACGGTTAGATTTTGGCTCTGATTTTGAAGCCAATTTGGGGTTTATAAATACCTTAAGTTTTCTTACATTCTATACAATAATTTTTGGGGATTATATTCTGAGAAAATATTGTATGAGAATTGTAAGAAAAAATAGGTAAGGGAGTGATCAAATAGTGTAATCTTGTCTCCCTTGTTAGCAAAGTGTAAGGATTTGGTCTTCACCTAAAGAAGATCAGTAGTGGATGTCATTGTGCCTCAAGAAGGAGGACTCGGGAGTGAACGTAGGTCGTTAGTGCCGAACTACTATAAAAATTGTGAGTAATTCTTTGCTTTCATTGGTTACATATTTTTGTATTGATACTTCCGATTTAACTCAACTCTTTGAAAGCAAAGTTTTCATGATAAGTTCTTTCCTTCAAATGTTACTTATCTTTTCAGTTTGATTATTAACTTAGCAACTTTTTTTTAATCACTCACTCCTTTCACTAAGAGCGAAAAACTTCGAATTTCCTATCTTGGTTTAATCAAAAAGTTTTTATCTAAACTGAAAACCCAACCCAACACTCCCCCCCTCTTAGTGCCAATTGATCATAACAGTTCCCTCCATTATCAAAAACATTATTTATATCTCTTCTTGTGACTATTAGCGGATATAAATTTATTTTTAAGAATAATAGTTATTTAATAATTATGGATGATAATATCATCACTAGAGGGGCCTTGATAAACGGTTTATATGTAGTAGACACTTCTCCACTCATCATGAATATAAATATATCTAAGAGGAAAAGAGATGAGGTAAATAATGCATATCTATGATATTATAGGATAGGTCATATACATGAGGGAATGATTCAAAAATTGCTGAAAGATAGATACTTAGATCGATTTGACTATGAGTTGTATACAACTTGTGAACCTTGTCTTTGTGGGAAAATGACCAACTCTTCTTTTAGTGGAACTAGAAAGAGAGTCACTGAGTTATTGGAACTCATACATAGTGATGTATATGATCCTATGTCAACTTAGGCTATAGGTGATTACTCATACTTCATTAGATTCACTGATGATTTCTCTAGATATGGACACGTGTGATGAACTAAAGTTTGAGGCCTTTGAGAAATTCAGGGAATATAAAAATGAGATAGATAACCATATTTAAAAGAGTATTAAGACTTTTCAATCAGACCGAGGATAAGAATACTTGAGTACAACATTTTCACAAGGACAATGAGATTTTATCCTAATGGACACCTCCTTATACACCTCAACTAACCTACCTGTCTCATTCTGGGGATATGTCGTAGAGACTACAGTTTACTTTCTGAATCGAGTTTTAACAAAGTTTGTAGTGTCTGCACCATATAAGATATAAAAAGGAAAGAAGCTTGATCTTAAGGTGGTTAATATTTGAGGCTGTACTGCCCACATTAGAAGATATAACCCCAATAAGTTGGAATCAAGAATGGAAATGGTGCATATTCGTGGGATACCCTAAGGAGACTTTATGGTATTATTCTATCATCTTGAGGACCAAAAGGTCTTTGTTGCGATGAGAGCTATATTCCTTGAAAAGGAACACGTTCTTGGTGGAAACAATGGGAGTGAGATAGAGTGGAACGAGGTTGGAAAACATAGCTCAATCACCATTCCAGAGTTTGAGTCTGTTTAAGTGCTTAGTATATAAGTTCCAACCTTACGCAGGTCTAGTAGAATATCTAACCTTCCCGAAAGATATGTGGGACATATCAACGGAGAGGGCTCTCATTATGTTAATCCTCAGACCTACAAGGAGGCTATTATGAGTATAGACTCTAGGAAGTGGTAAGAAGCTATGAATTCTTAGATGAATTTCATGTACTCTATCAAGGTTTAAAACCTTGTGGATGCACCTAAGGGTATTGTACCCATCAGATGCAAATGGATCTTCAAAAAGAGGATTGGAGTGGATGAAAAAAAAGAGACCTATAAGATAAGGTTGGTAGCTAAAAGATATCATCGAAAGTAAAGAGTTGACTATGATAAAACCTTTTCACCCATAGCCATGTTTAAATCCATCATAATTCTTTTGGCTATTAAAACATACTATGACTATGAGATCTGACAAATGGATGTGAAAACGATATTTCTTAATGGCAACCTCAAGAAGGAGGTGTATATGATATAGTTAGAGGGATTCGTTTCTAGTAATAGTCCAGATGAAGTATGTAGGTTGCTCAGGTCCATTTATGGATTAAAACAAGCTTCCTGAAGTTGAAAAATAAGATTTAATGAGGCAATTAGATCTTATAACTTCGTTAAGAATGAAGATGAGTCTTGTATGTATAGGAAGGTAAGTGTGAGTGCTATAACCTTCTTGATGCTATATGTGGATGTCATCATAATTATTGAAAATGATGTAGGAATGCTCTCCACAATAAAGGCTTGGCTATCCAAAAACTTCTCCATGAGAGACTTAAGGGAAGCATCTTAGATTTTGGGGATCTGGATCTATAGAGATAGACCCAAGAGGATGTTTGGCTTTTTCCAATCTAAGTGCATAGACTTTATTATCAAAAGGTTTGGCATAAAGAATTCCAAAAGAGGTCTCATACCGATGAGATATGAAATATTAATTTCTAGAGTATGTCCCCAAAATCTCCTAAAGAAAGGACAAACAAGGATAGGATACCCTATGCCTCAGTAATAGAGTCTATCATGTATGATATGCTTGTACTAGGCTCGATATAGCATATGCTCTGAGTGTCATGAGCAGGTATCAAGCAAATCCAGGTTTGGAACATTGGAAGGCAGTAAAGTGTATCCTTAAGTATTTGAGAAGGACTAAGGATCTTTTACTAGTATATAGAGGAGGAAGCCTCCAAGTTGAGGGCTACATGGACTCAAGTTTCTAATCTGACATTGATGATAACAGTATATTTTCACCCTAAATGGAGGAGTAGTAAGCTGAAAGAGTTTCAAGTAAGATACTACTGCTAACTCGACCATAGAGGTGAAGTATATTGTTACAACAAAAGCTGCAAAGGAAGGGGTGTAGATGAAGAAGTTCACTAGGGATTTGAGAGTCCTACAGAGCAGCATTGAGCTGATTCCCATATACCGCGATAGCGATAGGATGATAGCTCTAGCAAGGGAACCCGGATCTTATTAGAATTATTCTATGAATGTTTCACTTAATTAGAGAGATCATAGCATAGAAAGGTATAATAATTGAAAAGGTTTCATCTGAAGATAACATTATAGATCTATTAACAAAGCAGTTGGCTCATATTGTATTTAGGCATCATAGGGGTCTGATAGGGATCAGATATATAGGTAATTGACTTTAGGTCAAGTGAGAGATTACTGGTTACAAGTGTCATACAAGCCAATCATGTGAGTGATGGCACGTGTAGCACGTTACACGATCTTTTTGCTTATAATTATTATTGGTATATTATCACATTATATTATCTATTGCATGTATATATATTGTGATGTCATTGGTTCTACGTAAAGGAAATCAGATCATGATGAGATCACGATAATGATCTCAATTCACCTTTAAACATATATCCTAAATAATCCTAGTCATAGGTTACTCGAGAGGGACATCAAGATAACCGAATAGATCAGTGTACTATATACCCGTTTATACGATGGAGGGGGCTGGTCTCATAGCCACTTGTGTGGAGACACTAAGGATACAATATAGGTGCTCATTGGAGAATAAATTCACTGATTGATCCGCTTATGGAATGTTGTATGGTTAATGATACCTAATGTCAGACCGATTTCATAGTCCCAGTTATGTATATGGTTCGTAGACTTGAGACACCAAGGATGTATTGTTTGAGTACTCATTTCTTTGATGCTGGAGTTATAGGTTTGGAAAGTTCCAGATCTGGTACAGTCAGTTATCGAGATTGGTAGCCAGCCTTATGAAGGTAATTAAATGTCAAAAAAGGATCATCCACTCTGAGTATCACGAGAGAAATATCTCGTTTGCGCTCACTCGGATAAATCCATGGCCAAGGTCATTAGAATTAAGAGAGGAGTTCTACGGGAGAATCCGATTAGAGTGAGACTCAAACGAATTATGTATATGACCTTATAGTACCATATCCAATATATGGGCTCTAGGATATTAAATGGATGATGGACTATAGATACACAGTAATTGAGGATAGACATATCCAATAAATAAGATCTCGTGTACCGTATAGGAACTATAGCGCAGTGGCCTAGTACATCCATAGCCGATGAGTCGAATGAATTATTATATATAATAATTCATTGAGTTAGAATGAATTCTGATAGGGAGGGCTCACGGTTAACTCGATATTAGGCTTAGAGAGTCACACATATATGGTGAATGCTTCAACGAATAGAGGATTGGATAGAGATCCAATTAGCCCATATTCTCATTAGATGAGATCTGACATTAATGGGCTCCTTGCATTAGACTCAGTTAGTAGAAATAAATTATTGGATAGAGATCAAATAATCTAAGTTTAGTGAGTAATTGGATGAAGATCTAATACCCACTAAGGTAGGACCCCTAGAGTTTTTTGTAGCTCTCTATAAATAGGATGGGAGGCACATAGATGATAGGCTGCACTGTTAGCTACTCCCTTCTATTCTCCTCCTCTCCTTCACATTCTCAGTCGACTAGCCCCTCTCAAGCGTGAGAGGGCGAAGAAGATAAAGGATCTTCATCCAAGTTCATTACGAGACTCGGGATTACGATTGGAGGAGTATCACTATAGCAATCCATCGTGTGGATACCGCTAGAGAGGACACTAGACCTCCTTCATCCTCTCTATTTGGATATGAAAAAATAGGGATATGCGATCTTCCTAGGTAAATAATCTAACACATAATGCAGTTTTTTAGTCTTGTGATTTTTCTCACGATCTAATCTTTTGTACGATGATTTGATCTATGCAAGAAACATACTTTGTTTTGATCTTCCACTGCGTATGTAATGTTCCCGTTGAGGTTTCTCGACACAAAGGGCTTTTAGTCTTGAACATAGGGCTCTCAGTCCGGAATAGATTCTCAAGAGCTTCTAAGCTCTTAAAGGGCTCACAATCCCGAATAGATTCTCAAGAGCTTCTGAGCTCTCAAAGGGCATTTAGTCATAAACACAAGGCTCTCGGTCCCCGATAAGTTCTCAAGAGCTTCTGAGCTCTTGAAGGGCTCACAGTCTAGAACAAAGGTCTTCTAGTCCCGAACATAGGGCTCTTAGTTTCGAACAGGTTCTTGATCACTTTCAAGCTTTCAAAGGGCTCATAGTCCTAAATAGATTCTCAAGAGCTTCCAAGCTCTTAAAGGGCTTTCAGTTCCGAATACAAGGATCTCAATCCCAAACAGGTTCCCAAGAGCTTTCGAGCTCTCGAAGAGCTCACAATCCCGAACAAAGGGCTTTCAGTCATAAATAAAGAGCTTTTAGTCTCGAACATAGGGTTCTTAGTCCTGAACAGGTTCTTGAGAGTTTTTGAGCTCTCAAATGGTTCGTAGTCCCAAATAGATTCTCAAAAGTTATTGAGCTCTCAAAGGGGTCTCACCTATAATACAAAAACGAATGGCTCCCAAGCTTCTAGCCCCCAATCGATCTCTAACCTCAAATGACTCCCATATACTACGACAGCGACAGAGCGATATCTCTAGCAAGGGAATCCAGGTCTCGTCAGAATTGTTCTGAGGAGGTTTCACTTAATTGGAGAGATCATAGCTTGAAAAGATATAGTAATAGAAAGAGTTTCATCCGAAGATAAAATTACAGATTCACTAACGAAGCCATTGGCTCATATTGTATTTGAGCATTACAGGGGTTTAATGGGGATCAGACATATAGGTGATTAGCTTTAGGTCAAGTGGGATATTGCTGGTTACAGGTGCCCTGCAAGCCAATCACGTGAGTGATGACACATGTGACACGCTGCGCGATCTTTTTGCTTATGATTATTATTAACATATTCTCACATTATATTATCTGATATATATATATTATATGATGTTATTGATTCTGTGCAATGAGAATCAGATCATGATAAGATCACGATAATGAGATCGATTCACCCTTAAATATATATCCTAAATAGTTTCGATCATAAGTTACTTGAGAGGGACATCGAGATAACCAGACAGACCAGTATACTATATACCCATCTATATGATGGAGGCAGCTGATTTTATAGCCACTTATATGGAGACACTAAGGATATAATACAGGTGCTCATTGGAGAAAGAGTTTGCTGATTGATTTACTTATGGAATGCTGTATGGTTAATGGTACCTAATGTCAGACAGTGATTCCAGAGTCTCAATTGTGCATTTGGTCCTTCGACTTGAGACACCAAAGATGTCTTGTTTGAATACTCCTTTTTTTGATATCAGACTTATAGGTTTGAAAATTTTCAGATCTGGTATAGCTAGTTATCAGGATTGGTAGCCAGCCTTATGAATGCAATTGAGTGTCAATAAAAGATCATTCACTCTTGGTATCATAAGAAGAATATCCAATATATGTTTGCTTGAATAAATCCATAGCTAGGGTTATTTGGATTGAGAGAGAAGATGTTCTCCGAGAGAATCCGATTAGAGCAAGACTCGGATGAATTTTGTATATGACATGACAATACCATGTCTAATATATGGTCTTTAAGATATTAGTTGGATGAGAAACTATAGATACACTGTAACTATGGATAGACAGGTCCGATGAATTTGATCCCTCTATACCGTTTGGGGACCATGGCTTAGTGGCATAATACGTTAATAGTCGATGAGTCAAGTGAATTATTATGGAGATAATAATTCACTATATCAGAAAAAGTTTTGATGGGAGTAACTCACGACTAACCCGATATCGGGCCTAAAGGGTCACACACACATATGGTGGATGTTTCAACGAATAGAGGATTGGATAGAAATCTAATTAGCCCATATTCTCATTAGATAAGACCCTACATTGATGGACTCATTGCTTGAGACCCAATTAGAGGCCAAAGGAGATTATTGGATAGAGATCCAATAATACAAGGTTAATGGGTAAATAAGATTATTGGATAGAAATCCAATAATGCAAGGTTAGTGAGTAATTGGATGAAGATCTAATACCCACTAAGGTAGGACTCTTAAGGTTTTTGGTGGCTCTCTATAAATATGAGAGGAGGTTCATAGTTGATAGTTTATATCATTAGCCACCCCCTCTTATTCTCCTCCCTCCCTTTATGCAAGAGTTGCAAGACTTGGAATTACAACTATAGGAGTATCGCTGCAATGATCCATCGTATGGATACCGTTAAAGAAGAAGATATTTGATCTCCTTCATCCTCTCCATTTGGATCTGAAAAAATAGGGATATACGATCTCCCTAGGTAAACAATCTCTCACACAATGCGATTTTTTAGTTTTTATGGCTTCTTCATGACCCAATCTTTTGCACGACGATTTGATCTACGTAGGAAACCTATTTTATTTTGATCTTCTACAATGCATGTGATGCTCCCGTGTGGTTTCCCAATAGCTATGACCCATAATACAAAAATGAAGGGCTCCCAAGCTTCCAACCCTAGATGACTTCCAAAGGAATTCTGATTTTGAACAGCCTCTAAGGGGCTATCTATACCAAACAAAAGACCTCGATTACGAACACGACCCACACTTGGTCATTCATACTGACTATAAGTCCCAATTGACTTTGCTCGCTTCAAATCCCGATCGATCCCATTGGATTTGATTCTGACCCAAAAGCCAACACTCCTGAAAAAAAAAACCTACAAAGTGAGCAAAGCCCCAACCATGAGCCACACACCTCGGTTCTCCCAAGGCGCGACTCCCTTTTGGGAAGAGAGGGGGCGGAGAATGATATGACACATTTTGGTCCATCCAACATATACTTCCAAAAGCCAAGTAGACACTATCGACTTAGCTCATATTAAGGTCTTGGGAAGGAGCACTGCTCTAGACCACCACTCGATGAGCTAGGCCTAGGCTGCGTCACCTGCGTCCATTGCGAGGTTACCTTCCGTACATCCCCTACATAGTAGGATGACCTATTTTAACTCAGACAATGGCCTAGGGAAGGATTGCACCTACTGCAGATATGCAATAAATGTAACCGGCATAACAACAGGAATGGGCAGACAGTTTGGGGGTTCAGCCACTGATCAACGTACGGTGCAAACCTACCACCCACCCGCATTAACCTTTATACGACTTTTGTCTCCTCAGGTAATATAAAAGGTGCCCATGAAAATGCGTCCAAGGGGGCTCTCTCCATCTCTCACACAAAGAACATATACGAAAAATTCCACACTGCTAACTTAACCATCATAGGGGCTGGGTCGGGGTGATCCCCTCCCCCTAACCATGGTCTTGGTGCAAGCATCGACGATCGGGAGTCCACTGAAGAGTGGAAAGATGCACTCACAAAGAGAGAAGCTTAGCCCATGGAGGTCAATCAAATAAGGTCTCTCGACCGAGGATAAGCAACTTCCCCTCTGAACATCGCAACAGAATCCAGGCGGTTGCAACTCCACCAAGGACTAGAAGTAGATTCTAGCACGAGGCAACTGACTGGATCCTGACCTACCAGTTGATGTCTTGAGGAGCCTACACATTCCTCGGAGGCCAACGAAGCATCCTTGAGTGCCGATGTGCACGCGGGTAGAACCAGATCGAGGTGGCACATTAGACTCAATAGAAAAAAAAGTAAAACAAGACATTGCTTGTAAAACTGCAGTGGAGATTGTCCAGGCAAACGAATGTAATGTTGTCCAATCCACCATGGCTGGTTAGCTACATACATGCTTGATCGACCAACTTAAGATAGGTCAAGAATACTTGCACTAGAAAATAATTAGATCTACAGCATCAAATTCCATGATACACAGGTTAACTAAAAGCCACAATGTCAAAGGCTATACACGGTACAAAGGAATATATATATGTTGAAGCTTCGGTGATCGTAAACATCCTTCGAGTGAGCAGTTGAATACACGAACCAAGTTCACTTCCTTGGCTTAGCTACTACTGTCCATCCTCTTTTCGAGGAAATAACAGCTACACGAACTAAAGAATCTCACCAATCTAATGCATTCACAGATTTCTTCACATATATGCTGCAAGACATACTCGAGCTTCCTCGTCAAGGTTGACCAAAATTTAGATCCAACAATAATGTGCAATCCTGCCGAGAAATTTTTGATCTTGGCATTTGGAACTATCATCACATGAGATCCTCATAACTTTTACAGCAAGTCCATGTGTCAAGCCACTGCAATCTGTCAGATTTCGCTACTCCGAACAGAGATGGGAACATTGCCGACAATTTTTAAGCATTGGAGCTACGTTCTCAATAGCCTCGGTTGCCTGCTCACTATATTGAATACTGCTAGTGTGTTGCAGAAGTTGAACAAGTGACAAAAATATGTCCACTCTGGTCACATCCCTGTTTGCCTGCAGTTCAACGACAAAATTCAAGAAAAAGAAAACATTGATTTCCCAAGAAACATCGGTAGGTGATTTGTGTACTTCCTACCTCAACCAAGAATCGTGCCCAAACTTTACGCTCGCGAATTTCCATCACACCTTTCAAGATCGTCAGACCCAATCCACGTATAATGTCTGCTATCTCAAGAAAGATTCCACGTTCTTCACAGAGCATCTGATACATAAACCTATTTCAGATTCCTCAATATGAAAAGAAATAACTTACTGTGGGTGGCAATTTACCTCAACTAGCATCTGGCCAGGGGGAGTGAGGTCCTCGACCATTATAGGACAGAACATGGTCTGCCCTGCAACTTCGTATGCCCAGGTTGCACCATCACAACTGCCACTGCTAGTGTTGTCCTTTAAAACAACACCACTCTCCTCGACAATCATCTGTAGGTGCAAATAAAAAGAGAGACTATCGGATGACAAAGCACCATTTGTTTATGATGACTTGGATAAGCAATTCTGCAACTAAAAAAAAAAGAAATTTTTGTACCTTTGGTGCTTCAGCTTGTTTGAGTTTATCGGCATACTTTGTCACGCTTTGAAGAAAGATCATGTGTTTAATTGTGCGATCCAGTAAAGCATCAATGCTACACTGTTAGCATTGACGAAAAATAAGAATCACCAAACAGATCACAGCAATTATGTCCTGAGAATAAAAGTTGAGAGGCATACCTTAGCAGCATTAGGCACAATCTCCCTTAACTCTTTAACACGATCTTGTATCTGCTGACGATCTTTTGGTCTCGGTCGGTTACTTTCACCAGGCCTTGCCCTTTTCTTAACAACTTTTGCAGCTTCCTCAGGCTTCTTTGGCTGATTGGGAAAAGACCTCTCATTGTTCATACTGCAACAATCATCGATCGACACACTGAAGTTGGACTTTGGCAGTGCTTCTTTCGCAGATCCATGAATTATGTCCGATATACAATGAGGCAATAACACATTGGGAGTTTGACTTATGGATGGAAGGCATACAGAAGGCACCTGACTGTTGTATACTGAAGGACTACCAACATTTGTCACCATGGAAAATTGATTCTCCACATCAGGACTAGCAATAGGATTGACATTTTTGGCAAGACAACCATGTCTGGGACCTTCACTGATAGTTTGACCATCTATGGTATTCGACAATTGGTCAAGAACATCCTCCGACTGCAGGCCATTTCTAGGACCCGCAGTTGAGCCCATCTGCATCTCTGAGAGGCACTCTGAAACAGTGACACTAAAATTTGAGTAATTGTAATTGCCACCACCTGTTGGCAGAACAATGTCATCCCAATATTGACACGGGAAGTTGTTTGTGCTCAGATCTAAGTCCATGCCATCAAAAGGGTCATAATCCGTAGGTAGTTTACCAGGTTCAATTAAATAATTCTCCTGATTATGACTTCCTATAACTGCACCCAAAGAGCTCTCAACTTGTATCCTAGAAATTTTACTAGTCGTATTGCAGCCAATGGAATCAATTCCACCCATATCAGGTGAAGCAGAACTGGCAGCTAGCTGTTTTTCATTCTTCTGCACAGTGAAATCATATCCAACATTCTCTGGTCTTTGACCAGTTAGATGAACCAAATAATCATCTTTAGTATGAAGCAAGGAGGAACCGTCAGGTGTGGAGTCCCGAAAATTAGCAACAGAAGCACCCAAAAGTTCTGGAGCAAATGATGGAACATTGCACATGATTTTCGCACCATGTAGAGTGTGTGGCAACAAAGGCAGCTTCTCCGACTCAGAAAGGCAAGCATTTTTTATGACCACTGAAAACCTTCCTTCAGTCATGGAATCTTGCAATCCATAGTCTTCAGATGATGAAGAGGAGTCCGCACAAAGTTGATGGAATGCACTCTTGCAAGGAACAGAAAAAAATGAATTAGTATGAGGTGAGTTGGAACATCCCGATACACCTGTCCTAGACAGCAGTCCTTGCTCCATGATTGGTAGATTAGGAATCTTAGCACAAGAATTTGGATTAACACATGTAGAAACTGTATTTTCATGAGAGTCCAAACTGGACAGAGACTTTGTGCTTGGTGGAAGTAGGCCATGAGCTTCATCACTCACTGCATCATCTTGTGTTGTTGGATTGGAAGTCCTGCTGCAGGAAGGTGATTTCTGCAATTGGTCATATAAATATATAGAAGCCCCAGCAAAACTTGAAGTCATTGGCTTTGAAAATGCATAACGATTCATGCTGTAGTGAGATCTGAAATGATGAGAGAATCTTCTTGGGAAAATAGCAGGGGACTGAGAAGGTCCTTGCAAAGATTCCATGTCAGTCAGCTGCTTTCTATATTTTTCATAAAAGGATTGGGTGTTCTCAAAACCACAATAAGCATCTCCAGCAGAAACTGCAGAGGCAAATGCTTCATGTTGATCACCAATTTTAGTTTCCTTAAGAGGATCAACATGAGAAAAGGGCTCTGGCATACTTCCTATCAGCTGAAATAAATCTCTCGCTTTATCAATGAACTCCAAACTTTCTGGAATCTGAGGTAACAGATCAAAATCTATATCAGACTCAAGGAACACTAAGAATTGTTTTATCATACAGATTGACTCTAATTTAAGTGGTTGCATAAGCAAAGAAAAGAAACACATTTTATACAAGACAAAATGAGCAACTTATCAACTATTTTGAGAATGATCTCATAAGATGAACCATTTATCAACTACTAGCAACAAAAAATTTGCAGAGGGGAAAATACTAGACTGAATTCAAATAAACTATAAATATCTTAATTGTTCACAAAAAAATTCCATTATCAAATTATCAAATTAATATAGTATGAACATATATGTACACATATATACAAGATTAGCAAAATTAGTTGATCAAAAAGTTTAGTCAGTAACCATAGAAAATAGAGAGACAGCAAAATCAAACATAATATTTGATGGATGCTTAAGAGTTTGGTGTTCTTGAGTTGAAGACTCAGGTGTCTTGGTTAACTTATATATCAGAGCTTTAGCATCATAATCAGACATTGATCTTATTGTTCAAATTTTCCAATAAAGTCAAAATCACTTCAGGGCTATAATATTCATAGAAGAACAGTGTAGCAACACACGTAGCATTGGATATAGATTAATGAGAAACAAACACATTTGTTCTTCTATATGGCTTGAAACATATCTCCTTTCGTCTATAAAAGAAAATTATACAGATGCACTTGTTAATATAAATTCTAGTGATATATATCCTATTCCTTCAACTCAAAGTTCAACCTTTTTGTCATGTTTATTTTTGAAAAAAAACTGACCTTCCTTTAGTTAATTGTCAGTCTACAATCTCTATGCCATACTTTATTTCATGCAGCTTACTTTGTTCAATGGTATAGTTCCTAAATAGTAACTCCAAATACTAACCTTCTTGGTGGAACCAAACTGCACAACACCAGAAAATTGTAGAGAAGTAATCGCAATTGTCTGCGGAATCGAACACAATCATGAATATACCAAAGAGAAAACGAAAATGTATTTTTGTTGGCCATTGCTATCGAGCAAGCATATAATACGTGAATTACCACATACCTTGATTCCAGCCAAAAATTGATGTATCAAATCAACAATAACCTGACATTTGAGAAAGTAATCAAGAAAATATTCAACACCATATACCAATAGATAGCAAACAATCACCAGTTATAAAAGGAAAAAAAAAAAAAAGTAAATGTATGTCCTTTTGTTCATTTCTCATATCATCATTTGATGTTTTTAAAATAATTAGTCTCTCTTCCTTCCTCTCTCCCTATACCTTTTTCTTCATTTGGAATTTACTCCATAAAAGCATAGGGTCATAATGAATGCAGATTCCATTGTAATCTTTTCTTGCTAGCAAGCACTTAAACAGTGCACTATTTTCCAGTGTAATATTTTCTTGCTAGCAAATATTTAAATATTTTTTTTCAAAGATTAGATACTTTTGTCAAATTTTCCACCTTCAACACTCTAATTGATAACAACAAGAGAAATTCTGAATGGAACTATCAATTATTTTTATACCAACTAAAACTATGTAAAATGTTCCTTTAAGATTTTCCACACAGGCTCTCCATGTTACTTTAAAAAACTCAAAAGCAAAAGCCTAATAATATTTATAAGCACAACCCAACGCACTTCATTTACTTAATCTACAGTACGCCCCTGTCACTACCTACAATAAATTCTCCACAAACGGTGTTGCCAATGGTTAGAAGTGGTGCCGATGGTTTGCAGTGGCAGTGGTAGATTTAGACGTAGAGCTTGTGGTAAATGTGACCATGATGTTGGTGGTGCTAGCATGATTATTCAGTGATGGTGATGGCAAAAATAGCAGAGGTGAGAGCGGAACAATGGTGGCGGCGGTTATGGTAGTGATGATTTGACAAGAGAAGGAGATGAAGAACAGGATGATGACTACTCTACTCTGTAACCACACTATAAGTTTCATAAATGTAAATATAGTCGTTGATGTTAGTAGTAAGTGAGAGCGGGGACCAATTCATGGAGATTGTCATTCTGTGGAAAATATGCACTGGATGCATTGAGGCTATGAATTAATTATGTAAGGGGCATGCATGATTTTAAGATCTCGTGTACCTTTTTATTTAAAGTTTGGACACTTACATGTGTTACAGAAACAAAAGATTCTCCAATAAAACCACCATCCTCTTCTCAAAAGTACAACAATTATAACAAAGACAGGACAAGAAAATTTGTGTCTAGAAAGAAAGCAATGAACATGTACTACCAGGGGAGCTTCTGGATTGTTGACAGAGACGATTGGGTCGGAATTTGTGTCATACGCATCATGGTAGATCCATTCATCTTTCCCACTTATAATACTTCCTCCGATACTCCTACAAAACAGATGCAGATGATGATATTGATTAAAACCAAAGCAACATCTGCAACTGTTAAGTACGGTTCTTTGTTCTTCCTAGTAAAATCAGTGGGTACTATTCACCCACTCTGGATGATTTAGGGAATTATTGAAACTATTTTAGGCAAACAAACTCACTTCCAACAAATAATGAAGTGTAAAGAAGCATGCTTAGACAGAGGCATTCAAGTGAGTATTAAAGACCTTATTAACAAAAAGCTAAGGAGTGGGGGAAATTATGTTTGTTTCAAAAAGTCTTAAAAGGAAGCGAACCCTGACCATTAAAATCATGTGGGTGACCAGGAACAGTTCATGCACAACTTCACATTACACAAACAGTATCATAAAAACTGGGGGAAAATGTAATCCAGTTAACAGATCAGCATATCAGTTCATCATTCATACCCTTCACCAACCATGTGGACCCGATTAAGCATATCCTCGATGACTATGCCAACCTGCTCCTCCCAGTAGGTATCTTCCATCACCAGCAATCTGCTAATGAGTTTGGCATCAGTGACAGTAGTAGCTTTAAGATGTTACACTGCACACTAAACATCCCATAAAAATCCAAAGGTATTGCAGGAACCCATGTCATGGAGTAGCAGAAATCAATAGCGAACAAGTGACACAATATTATTTCCGTTAGCAACCCAAAAAGGACATGTTTATGCATAGACGGGAAAAGACAAACAAAGCTATGATCTTTCGAGTGCTGTAGAAAGAGAAAAGAGAAAAGAAAAGGCATTTGGGGATAAAGAATATCCTTTTATCACAGTCAATCATTAAATCAACACTCATATATACCAAGAAAACTTACAATCGACAAGAGAACACAAAAGTTAGGATACACTCAGAGCAACAAAAGAGCAACTTTTAGCTCTTTAATGGATTTCCAACATAGTGATGCCATGTGCCACAGAGCAACTCGCAGCCAAAACAAGTCGGTTCGAGAGACTCCAAACAGCAACAAAAGAAGCACAAAATCCATCCCGAATTCAACACTCCAACGAACGAAACAGAACAGAGGCCAAAGCGACGTAGAAAGTTACCGTGGGTCGCGGTGGTCGACGCGCCAGACCACACCGTAGGACCACCCGTGGCGGCGGCAGAGCCCAGCGAGCGCCGCCCTCAGCTGGGGCGCCATCACCAGCAGATTAAATTACGCCCGCCGAAGCCCTTAGGCTCCCGCCTTCGCCTCCTTCGGTAGCGGGTCGGGTCAAGACACCGGCAACCCGTTGCGACAATACCGGGGGGTCGTTGGTAGTTACGTAACAACTGGCGACAACGGCCGAGGGTTAAGATCGGCGATGATTTGGCGAAGCACGGGGACGACGCTCTTCACCGGAGAGAGAGAGAGAAAGAGAGAGAGAGAAGAGAGAGAGAGAGACTTCCTTGAACTTTGGGGTGGGAGAAATAAATGAGAATGAATTGGAGGTGTGATGGAGGTGAGCAGAAATGCGGAAAGGAGGCGACTGAGATCTTCTCTTTTAACATGGAGAGGACGAGGACTGAGCCAGTAAATAGACATGGACACTGGCAGCTGCCGGTTCCATGACCTGCTATAGCCTGTGTCCATGTGGATCTCTCTCACTAAAACTGAAATTATCGTAGCAGATTTACACTGCTTTCATTTTTTTTTCTCATTATGTCCAAAACAATCTTTTAAAGATCCATTTAATTTTACTCAATACGAACGATATCACAAACAAATTTCGAGAAAAAGCTTTTACAAAGATCCATTACTATTTTATAATATTCACTTCAAAGAAAAACATATATTCTACGTCTTATCAACATATGATACGACAAAACCCAATTCCCAAAAGCTTTACACTCTCAGGGCTTGACCGTGTTTGAATGTGCGGACTGCTCTCTCTCTCTCTCTCTCTCTCTCTCCTGCATCCTTTTCCTCTTGAACTCACCAAAGACCTCTCAGTGGTCTCTGTTCATCTTGAACTTCACTTTGACACCAAAGAACACTGAACTAGTTTCTTCCCACTGTACAACCCTACGAAAGCTTCTGGTTGCTCATCGCTGTTGATGCTTGGGAGTTTGCAAGCAAGCTTTTTACCTTGCTATACTTTTACCCAGTGACGTGAGAAAGGACATGATCTGAAAACTTCCGTAGCATGTTCCAGGATTCTTTTGGAATTCAATTTCTCTACAGTGGTCGGACAGGTCAATCTTTTTACTGCATGAGGCAGGCAGTGTAGGCCGACCAAGATGCATGTAACTCCTCCCAGTGGCTGATTCCGAAGCCTCGATATGAAACATAAGGCCTATGTTACGATGGTAGTGCATGAGGCAGGTAATTAACCATTTCTATCTAGGTATTACAATATAGTTTGTGAGCTTGGAGTAGCTAACCTACTCTCTTTCTACCAATCTGTTCAATCGTTTCTGCTGCTACTGTTTTGGTCATAACTCTCAGGGCCATAACCTAAAGTTTAGCTCTCTCTCTCTCTCTGAATTGTACATAGACTGTGGTGTCTGAGGTCCAAAAAAGTATAGTGGAGAGATCATCCATCATAGCACATAATGTGTGTCAATGGCAATGGCCCTGAGCACTATCCTTAAGACCCGAGAAGATATCTCTTCCTCTCCAGTAATTTGAGCCCCACATTGTGCAGGAATCTTGACTAGAAACCTCTCATTCATACCTTGACAGCGCCCCTTCCCTCTTCTTCTTTTTTTCCCTTGTCATGAGGAAAAAGAAGAGAAAGGGATGGAGGAAATATCGAAGAGTGTTGCGTACCAAAGGGATAAATATAGATACCAAGATATGTCGTCATTGGCTTATCTGGCAATTGATAGTCCTCAACTTATACCTACAGCCCCACAAGAGGGACTTACTGGCTTTTGACTTCATCAGAGGCTCTCAGGGGGGACAGCGCGCAAGTGATTACTGTGTTCTTGGTGATCCAATCATCTCGGTTCACATATGATTGAGAGCCTATATACTAAGGGAATTTTCTAGGTTTTCTTTCTCGGTTTGGATGCCAGCTTTGGCAATTATTTCATAGATATATGCACCTGCGAGATCATCCCTAACCTGCCTACCATCATCATCATCATCATCTTAGGGGTCGATAAAGCTGGATATGTAGCAAGAAAGAGAGAGAGAGAGCACTCCATTGCTGTACCAACACCAGCTGCTGCAAACATAAAGCTGTTCCCATTATTCTTGGCATCAAGCCCTATAATTTTGTCTGCTCAAGCTCTGCAAATGTTCCTCCTCATCATGCTCGTTGACAGCAAGGTCAATGACTTCGAAAGTGCTGCTCTTTTTCGTTTTTGGTTTCATTATATTTGTAGAAAAGTTTTGCTAGGGATGAATGGTCCCATCGTCGAAGACAATGATGCGAGTCCATTAGAATCAACTACGACCATTGATGGACGTGATACATTGTGAAGAGGTTGCATAGAGATTTCTAACTAGCAGAGTACATTAGGGTTTAGCAGATTATGGTGAATTCTGAGGACACTGTTCTTCGTGTCATAATGGTGGCATTTAAAGGTCCTTTTTCGCGAAGCAATCATGTTCAACTGCCATAATTAAGGTCTCATACTTGCATATGGTAATCAAATCGATATAAGAGATTTAATGTGTAATATGATCATCATCACATTCTAAGTAGATTCCAGTGACCCCACCACATATATTTTCTGTGCTATGAATTATAGACTACTTTCTCGTATGATGATGATTGAATTCTTAGTAGCAACCGTTTAATTGTTATTCTAATAGGTAATGGCATTCCTACTTTGCACCCGTGCAGGGAATTCATGTTATATGGTCAAGATAGGAGTGGATTGGCCAAGATTAGGAGGTTGAAAGCGTTCTCTTCCCAGTATGGAACAAGCATCCACTAAACCATTATTATGAGAGGGAGGAAAACTTTGATTTAAGACAAGATTTAGCTTGATTATATGCAGATGACGGCATAATTAGATCCTAAACTTGTAAACTGGAATTTTCTTTTCTTCTAAAAAAACACAAAAAACTGTTCGAAAAATAAACACTAAGTCAAAATCATCATTTCCTACTGAACAAAATAAGGCTTTAGAATACATTGAGAATCGATCCTTTTGTCTCCAAAAACAATTTGAAGCCGTATTTATCGGTCGATTTAAACAGTGGTTAAGAAGATGTGGCATTGCATCTCCTGTGAAACGTGAAGGAAGATTTGGCTCCTTTCCATAAAGATGACAAGCGTGGTTGCCTCAAAAAGCGTGCATGGAGGACACATTAATTGCACAAGCTCCCGCACTCCTTCTGAAAAGTCAAACACGGTTGTTTGATTCTGCTTGGAGGAACGCAGGTGGACGGTCATGTCATCTAGCCATTTCCTCAAGCGGCAACCAGTGATCACTGTGAACAACAAACAGTTCATGCCTTTGTAGCGATCTCCATGCACGTCTGCTGGAGTTATTATTTGGGAGGAGGAAGCTGATATCCAGAACGTGAGAAGTGTGCGGTTGAGAGTGCCGTGGAGATCACGAACTCCTCCTCTCTGAGGAAGAGTTCCGATCCAAGATAAGAGAGGATGCCAAGATGCAAGTCTGGAAGCATAGACTGCGAGGGCGAGGCCCACGCCCACGCCCACGCCCACGCCCACGCGTCCGCCGGTGCATATGGACTGTAGGTGGTAGATGACGACGATGGTGATGGGTTTGGGGGCGGTGCTGCGTGCGTGGACCACCCTGAGCGAGCAATACAGACACATGCATCGGCAACACCGCCGCAGGGATCGGCTCTTTAGACCAGTCGGCATCGATTGGGGGATTTGAGGACCACCAACTCACGATGTGGATGTTTGGATGCGACTGCAGATGGCAAAAGGAATGTAGTGACGATGACAAATCCTCAGGTCCTTCATCATTTCTGGATGACGGATTAGATCCACCAAGGACCTAATCCGGCTCTAACAAGCTGAGAAAATGTCGACTTAATTCATGTTTACACACCCCAAGTACCTCATTCGATGATGACTGGGTATATGAGATTTTGGTACGACGCGTGAGCCGCACCTCTTAGCGATTGGCCATGCGAAATCGTTAAGAGCAGATCAAAATTAAGAAGGGGGATTAGAATACGTCATCTTAGAAGGGACGCCGCGCCGGAAAAAAAAATAAGCGCCGCCGCCTCGACGCAAGCGCGGTGGGCCCACCACGAGCGTTGTCGGCGATGGTGACGTCATCCCTTCCCGTCGGCCTACTTCAATCTCTTGAGTCCGCGAGCCTCGCCGCCGCCGACAGACGAGTGAGCGATCGGCTGAGCCGCGGGCGCAGCAGCGACTTGGCCGCCGACGAACGCAAAGCACACGCGCTATTATTACGTGTCGCGTGCATTGATGATGAAGGTGATGATGAGGCCATGGTAGCGTAAGCGGTAAGCAGGTCGAGTTGTTAACCCGGTGATGAGACACGAGGAGGCTCCCTTCATCTTCCTTTAATCTTTGCTTGCAGCTTTTTTTTTTTTGGCTTTGTACTGTTCCATCTTTTTGTTCTCTTTCTATCGCACTCACTTCATCATTTGATATTTCTAATTTTCTAACATATATATATATATATATATATGAGTAAATTTTTTTAAAATTATAATTTTATTTTATTTTTTGCAAAGCATCTCTATTTTTAAAAAATGCCCAAACATAATACTGAACAACTAAGTCTAAAGTTTTTCTGCTCAAAACAATAAGGTTTGAACTGTCGCTTCAATAATGTTTTGTTGATCGATTTGAGTTGAAATGATTCATATTATTATTTAAAAACAATCTGCATATTGTTGTCCCAGGACTATCGTTAATATCGATGAAGAAGTAAAAAAGCTTCTTCCTTTATCACTTTTCATCTCTTTGTTTGACTTCTTTTTTTTTTTCTTTCATACGAGGAGGGTTGTTCTAGTTTCTTATCTTCTCTTTTGTTGTATGTATGTTTCTTTCTTCTTAAATCAAGAACATCAAAAAACATCAAGTAAGTATGCTGTTGTCTTTGTTACTGTTCAATCATTTAATAGTTACTTAGACAAGATAAAATACGTATATATTACGTATTCATGAAGTATCTTCCTTATTTGATAATTTTTGTTAAATCTGTAAGCTTGTCAAGAAACATTGTATGTATCAAGGGTTTTCTTATTATACTTTCATGTAAGTCAAAAACACTAAATTTATCAAAAAAACATTATATATATCTTTTGTTACTATTCATTATTTTTTAACGAGAATAGTACATCACATATTAATAAAAAAATTTGATAGCCAAACTTTTACCAAGGTCTTGAGGAAATAACTAGAAGGTCAAATATAAAAAATTATTGCATGAGTGCATGATATTTTTGAAAAAAATTTAAAATACATTTAAAAATTTAAAATGACACATTATAGGACTTTAAAATAGAAAAACACTGACATATGTACATCTAGATCCAATCGAAAGGTACCTTTAAAACTTTCAAGGCATTTTGAGATGTCTTACTATGCAATTAATTGCTTTTAACCAAAAGGCCAAAATAATACATTGCATATTCGTAAAAATTTTTTTGATGGTCAAATTTTTTATCAATCATTTGAGACCTAATTGGAGGGTCAAACGTCAAAAAAATTGCATGAGTGCATGATATTTTTGAGAAACTTTATATAAGTATTTAAAATTTAAAATAACACACTATTCAAGATCTAAATAATTTTAAAAAATATCAAACAATTCTAAATGAAAAAAACACTGGCATGTGTCCATCTAGATCTAATTCAAAGGTATCCTAAAATTTTCAAGGTATTTTGACAAGTTTTGTTATGCAATACACTATGTTTGGATTTTAGCTAAAAATAATCTATTGCATATTAGTAAAACTTTTCTTATGGCTAGGTTTTTATCAAGTGTTTAGGACATAATTAGAAGGTCAAATGTTAAAAAAAATTGCATAAGTGCATGATACTTTTTAGAAAATTTAAATAAGTATTTAAAATTATAAAATGGTACATTGTGCAAGACCTAAATATTCTAAAAAATAACAAAACTTTTCCTAAAATAGAAAAACACTGACATATATTCATTCATTCGGATATCATTAAAAGGAATAAAAAAATTTCTAGATATTCTCACAAATCGGTTATGTAATGTACTATTTTTGGATTTTAGCCAAAAAAATAGTGCATCACATATTAATAGAACTTTTTTATAGTGAGATTTATACTAGGTGTATGGACCTACTTAGAAGGTTCAAATGTCAAAAAAACTTGTATAAGTGCATTATAGTTTTACAGAAATTTGAAAAATTAAAAATAACATAATATGCATGAGTTGAATAAATCTAAAAAATAATGAATAAGTTTTTAAAATAGAAAGGTACTGACATATATCCATTTGGATTAAATTCAAAGATATCTCTAATATTTTAAGATAATTTGATAAGTTTAATATGCAATGTGCTTTTTTTCATTTTTGATAAAAAAATTAGTGCATCGTATATAAAGAAATATTTATAGAAACTCAAATATCAAAAATCATTGCATGAGTGCATAATATTTTTTTTTAAAAAAGTAAAAAATAGAAAATTAAAAAATGAAACTCTTTACTGGAGCTAAAAATTCTGAAAAATATAGAAAATATTTCCTAAAATTGAAAACATTGTCATGCATTCATCTAGATCAAATTCAAAAATATGTTCAAAATTTGAAGATATATTGATAAGTCTTGCTATGTGATACACTATTTTTTAGGTGTTAGCCAAAAATAGTACATCACATATTTAAAAATATTTTCTGGAGGTCAAATTTTTACTAAGTATTTAGGACCCATAAGCAGAAATATAAAAAATCATTGCATGAGTGCATAATAATTCATTAAAAATTTAAAAAATAAAATAGAAAATTGCACATTATGGAAGAACTAGCAAAATTTAAAAAATATAGAAAAATTTTCCTAAGTTAAAAAATATTAACATATGTCCATCCAGATCTTGTTAAAATTTATTTAAATTTAGGGTGTTTTGATAAGTCCTGCTATGCAATATACTATTTTTGGATATTGGTTAAAGACAATACATCACATACTATAAAGTGCAAGAAAAGTACAAATAATGTGTAGACTATCCTCACTCAATTATATAATAAATAGCATAAGAAGTTCATGCTTTCTAAAAATATTATTCTTATTCATCTATAAAATATTGGTTGAGTATATATAAGAATTAATGTTTATTTTAAACATATTTTATAATGAAAAATATATGGTTCTTCGGTACAACAAGCTTAAGTGTGCTAGTGGACTTAAATTTGAGGTTAAGGTATGATAATAAGCATGCATATAGTGATTAGAAGAGGTGATTGAATTGTAATCGACCTTAAGTAAATATCAAGGTACGAAGAAGTTCGAACACAATTAAAATAAAGAAGTTCAAATTTTAAATATTATGTATGTGGAGGATAATAAGCACTTAGGCATAGATGGAGTAATAGAAATTTAAATAAAAAGACAAATAAAAGAGGAGTATTATACTAAAAATATTCAGGTACATAAGTGAGACTAAAGAATAAGTTTAAATTAAAAATATCATCTTTATCAAATCAAATTAGACTCAATTAAAATTACTATAATCTTATAATTACCCTAGTAAAAAAATAAAATAAAGTCTAATAGGATTGAACCCTAGACATTAAGTTGATCTCTTAAATACCTCTATCATATTGTGGCCTCATCCTCTTTACAACTTGATAATTTATAATTCATTCTCTTTCAGTTATTTTCTCAACTTTTCTTGTAGAGGCTAAGAAAGCTCAATTTTAATAAAGGTTGAGGTAGATATATCTAGGATTTTGGTTTTATAAATTATAGACTAAATTTTAGCTACTTGTGAGTCAAAATGTCTTAGTAATAATGAGACTAACTTTTCAGCTGCTCATAAAACCACCCATATCAAATATCAAATACATATTAGAATCAAACCATATTATACAAAAGATAAGGTACAATAAATTATAAATTATATACTTATATGTAAGTTACTTGCACTACATGTAGGCAACATTTCAAATAACTGATTATTTTAATTTTGTTTCACTTCAATCTTTGCATTCTCTCTCCCGCTACTAGATACTTCTTAGAAATAAGTGAATGAATTGCTACTGGCCAATTATTCTTATTCAAAATTTTTAGATAGTCAATGATTGATCCTAAGGACTATTGCAATTTGTAGTTGCTTTGACAAAATAATATGCAAGCAAAAATACATAACACATATATCCAACAAAAGTCCATCATTGATTTCTCATCATCACCTGGTTACAAATTTATCATCAACCTTCCCAAATCCATGTGGGTTAGTAATTCAAATAAAACATACTTATGTGTGATATCCTCTGAATCCAAATGTCTCCAAGTCACTTCAAATCAATGAGTTCTCAAGTATTTTGTTGATTAAGTAGAAGAAATACCTCTGATATAAAAACAGAGAGTTCCGCTTCATTCACTAGAAATTTATCATTCTTTAGACCATCATTCTATAATTGCTAATATTAATCCATAATATATAGAAATATCAAATATATCCAAAAAAATACCAAATATAGTACTCATTATAATATCCAAGTGACAATGGCTTAGTAATAATGAGACTAATTTTGGTCAAGTAAGTTTAGTGGGCTCCATAAGAAAGTGATAAAATGATCTACAAAGCTTTATCCTGTCAAACTCGAATGGCTTTTCAATCTCTTATCATCATGATAGAACCCTATAAGGAGTCATATAGATTTTGATCTTTTAAGGGCGTCAACCCTTGGAATGCTATATGGGTTCCTCCCTCCTAGAACTCAACACAAAACTGAATAAAAGATTAATCTTACTCGATAAAATAGAGGGGGCGACTACATAATTATATAGGATTCTAAATCCTAGCCCAAGGGGTGATTGCCTAAGTAAAATTATATCTTTGCCCCTTCTATAGTCGACCGGCCTTAGTAGGAACAGGGGGCAGCTAGGTTGGCTTTATAGCCGACCTAAGCAAGAGGGAAACTCTAGCCAACTAGCCTAGTAAAGGGGGCGACTACCACTAAGACCTAAGGTCCTAATCTAAACCCTAGCCATACTTCTTTATATGATAGAAGTGGCTAGGTGGGGTTTTATTATAATCTCACAGGATTTTATTAATTACTATTAGGGTGATTAGGACTCCACCCTACTGGAGTCCTATCAAGTCCGCTCTCTTAAAATTAGTCTTGTCATCAAGGTTGAGGGTCTATAAACTTTGGGAACCGGGTCTTTAACTCCTCGTAAGGCTCCCACGTCACGTCTTCGAATAGTAAGTTATTCCACTTCATGAGTACTTCAGTTGAAGGGCATCGCCAGCGCATCAAATCCTCCGATCAAGTATAGCTTCATATTGGGTTTCAGTCTCGCCATTATTTGTAGTGTTCGGTAGCTGAGTCTATACTAACTCTCATTCTCCCAATTTTAGCTTTAGCAAAGATACGTGGAAGACAAGATGGATCTTAGCATTACCTGGAAGCTTTAATTTGTATGCCACGGTCCCAATATGCTCCAAAATCTGATATGGTCTATAGAATCATGGAGATAACTTCGTTGATGCTCTAGTGTTGATTGACAGCTGCTTGTATGGTTGTAGGCAAAGGTAGACCCAATCTCCTATTGAAAATTCTCGCTCGCTCCGATGAATGTCTGATTTTTGCTTTATGTGGGCTTGAGTGGTAGTTAGGTTATCCTTCAGCAGTTGCATAAGCTTGTCCCTGTCAATTAAATTTTGGTCGACCTGATCTACTTTGGCTGCACCAATTATATATTTCAGTATTACAGGGGGCGGTCGACCATATAATGTCTCATAAGGGGTACATTTGGTTAATGAATGATAAGTTATGTTGTACCAACATTCAGCCCAAGGAAGCCACCTTCTCCACTCTTTGGGCCGGTCACTGGTGAAGTACCATAAGTAAATCTCGAGGTATCTGTTCACCACTTATGTTCGGTCATCCGTCTATGGATGATAGGTTGTGCTAATCTTCAATTGGGTGCCGTGTAGTTAGAAGAGCTTAGTCCAAAATTTACTTGTAAACACCCTATCACAATCGCTCACAATTGACGTTGGCATCCTATACAGTTTTATAATATTTTTCATAAAAAATTGAGCAATGCTGGTAGCGGTATAAGGATGTCTCATAGTACAAAAAATGAGCATATTTAGTTAGATGTTCTACCACCATAAAAATCATGCTTTTACCTTGAGATGATGGCAGCCCTTTGATAAAATTCATGGAGATGTCAATCCATGCTGAGTCCGGCATAGGTAGTGATTGTAGTTTTCCTGGATTTATCACTGTTTCACCTTTCTGCTGCTAGCAGACATCACATTTGGATACATAATCATAAATCAATTTTTTCATGCCCTTCCAAAAGAAGTTTTGCTTCACCTTCTTGTATGTTCTCAGAAATCCAGAGTGCCCTACTGAAGGTGAAGAGTGCATCTCATGCAAAATAATCTGAATGCAAGTGGAAGAATGAACAATCACAATTCGGCTTTTGTAACACAGGTTCTTCGAATCCCAAATGTAGTGGCCTATGGAACCCAGATCATTCTTCAATTTTTCTATGATGTCCCAGGTCTCTGGGTCATTCTTCCATTCCTCCCTAATGTCCTTAAGGAAGTCGGTGGAGGGAAGGAAGATGGCTAAAATTTCGGTTTGTTTCGATAGTCGTGATAGAGCATCTACAATAATATTTTCTTTCCCCTTTCGATAAGTAATTTCATAATCAAAGCTAAGAAGTTTAGTTACCCATCGTTCCATTCCAGGGAAGATATTTTCTACTCTAAAAAATATTTAAGACTTCGATGGTCGGTCTTAATATGGAAATGTCGACCGATTAGGTAGGGTCTCCACTTCATGACGTCGTGTATGATGACAAACATTTCTTTATCATACATAGATATTTTAAGATATGAGGGAGATAAAGCTTTGCTGGTGTAAGCAAGAGGTTGGCCATCTTATATTAGAACATCCCTAATTCGAACTCTTTTCTAGAAATTTGAGATCATTTTGAACAATCTTCATAACATATGTTCATAAGTATCATATTCAAAAAATATCAAATAAAATTTTTAAAATGAAAATTAATAACATATGTTCATAAGTATCATATTCAAATCTTTTCTAGAAATTTGAGATCATTTTGAACAATGCATTTGTAAGATGCACTATTTTTTATTTTTTCTCAAAAAATAGTGCATCAACTATTAGAAAACTTATTTCTGAGCCAAATTTTCTACATATAATGAAGACTTATTTAGAAGCCTAAATATGATAAAATATTACACGGATGTATTATAATTTATTTGAAATAGAAAAATAAGAAGAAATAAAAAATGATACACTATTCATATGCTCAAAAATCCATAAAAAATATACCAAATATTTTCTAAAATAAACAACCAATGACATATGTCTGTAAGTCCTATTCAAGGCTTTTTTAAAAATTTGAGTTTATTTTAAATAGTGTATATATGTGATGTACTATTTTTTTTTCAAAAATAGTGAGTCACCTATGGAAGAGTTCTTTTCAGTAGCAAATTTTTTACAGATATTGTCAACCTATGTAGATGCCTTATATTTTTTAAATAATGCTCAAAGTATTGGTAGTAAAATAATAAATTTACAAACACTATTTTAAATTGTAAATACCAATGCAACCCTTGAACCCCAGCTACACAACAAATCAAACGTTTGGATTTTCTAACAAATATTTTTATAAAAATAGAGACATACCTTAAAGAACCCTTGAAGCTCTATCATAACCAATATTGGTTGTAGTTATAGTTTTAGAATCTTAGAAGTAGAAAATGCTTGAACCCTAGAACTCTCCTTACAATAGTGATGAAATATAAGTTTAAAGGAGTAGATGTCACCAGAAAAAGCACAAAGTCTACGATGCTTACAGACTATGGAGTATATTGTGACAATGACGATGAAATAGGGAGTGGCTGGAGATAAAAAGTTGCACAACATAGGTCATGTTGATTGGTAAATGTCAAACAGTGGTGTATAATGTACGATAAAAGTATTGGTTCAAGTTAAATCGAGTTTTTATTTGATTGAATATTATGTGACTATAATCAATTTTTTAAGGTTAACATTGGCTTTTTAAAAAATAGGGTAGATGCATACTCATTTCACTATACAAAAGTTTTGAAATAGTCATATGTAAATAGATTATGACAGGCTGGTATGATAATTGAATATACAAATGTTTTTAAATTAGTATTGACTTGTTGACTCACCCAACAATCCGCTACCACCTTAACAAAAAAACTTTTCGCTTTAAGCAAGATAGAAAATCCAAAGCTTTTCATAACAAGTAAATGATTTAAAGAAAATGTTAAGTTTCTTACTTAAAAATAACTTAAGAAGGAACAATCAAATCCTAATAAAAAGATAAGTAACATCGCAGGGAAGTGCTTGACTTGAAACTTTTCTTTCAAAGATTAAGTAAAAATCGAAAGCATTTATTGGTATTTAATTCAAAATGATTAAGAACTCGACAATTGTAAGTAGTAAATACAATAAGTAAAAACACTCACAATTATAGTAGTTCGATGCCAACCAGCCTACGTCCACTCCCAAGTCCTCTTCCTTGAGGCACACTAGAGTCCACTACTAATCTTCTTTAGATGAAGATAAAACCCTTACACTTAAGTTTATAAAGTAGACATCAAGAAATTTTCTAACTTTAAGCTCTCTCCCTTCCCCTTTTCTTTTTCTTATAATTCACACATAATTTTTTTCATAGGATGTAATCCCCAAAATTATTGTATAGAATGCAAGAAAACTCGAGGTATTTATAGGCCCTAAATGACTTAAGAATTTAGAGCCAAAATTCAAATATACCCAAAAAATTCCGGTACGAACGGTTCAACCGTAGGCCTATGCAGGTCAACCACCAAAAGTATATAGAATGTATGAGCGGTTCAGTTGCCTTGCTTGGGTATTTCAGCTATCAGAATCTCTGAAAAAATAGTTTCCTCCACTTTTCAAATTTTGACTTGAATCTGATGTTGACCAATTCCTTGGTTAACTAATTGAGCTCAACCTGAGCTCAATCAAACCCTATAGTTGACCTGGTTGTCTTATTGAGTTGATTTAGATTTCATCTAAATCTAACTCAATAAGAACTCAAACCCTAACTACGACTCAATGATTATAACCATAATGATTATCAAGCTTAAACAAGACCTAACTCTCACCAATCCGTTAGCCTCGGACATTCTTATGGTGAGTCTTACGGTCTTCTTCTAGCGATCTCCCGACGTATTCTCAACGAGCTTCTTGATCCCTTCGGCGAACTCCCGGTGAGGTCTCGTTGCATGTCCAAACCTTGGCCTGATGCCCAAGCTTGATCTTGGCCCATCATCTGGCTGTAACTCAATTACTTTGTCATAATTAGACCTGCAATACTTCCTCTACCACATATGTTAGATTAAACACTTATAATTGATTTCATCATACAAATCCGAGATTCAACAATCTCCCCCTTTTTGATGATGAAAATCAATTAATGACGGGAGTTAATCCTAACTCCCTCTAAGTTCATATCATAATAAGAAAAATTTAAATTCAAGAGAACCACATACTCTTAAATTTAAGTATCATGAAGCAATTAATATTTCAAGCAAATAATATTTTAAGGATTGCAATGAGATACTCATGCCTCAATAAAAATTTGCTTTTAAACTATCAAGTCATTAACTCATTAAGGATTTTCATGAATTTTAAAAAGAATTATACATCCATATCCAAGATATCCAAGTATATCATCGATATTATATGGCATCAATATATATTTCTCCCTCTTTGTCATCAATAAAAAGGTGAAATATAGGGCTAAGGATTTTAAGGCACATAAGTCTTTGCTCCCCCTTTCTAAAATATGAGATGAGTCATAAAGAATTTTCTTCCTCTTGTGAAAAAGAAGGAAAGAAAACAAAGGAAGAGTTGTAAAACATCATTAAACATACCTCTCAATTTTATAGAGATGAATTTAAAAAATAAGCTCAAAAACTCAAAGATATTCAAGGAGATTCAAAAGTTTAAGAGTTACTCATGCATTTAGAATAATCTTATATAATTTCAAGCAAGCCGAGCAAATAAGTTCGTAAGATAGCAAAATATCATACAAATTTTCTCCCCTTTTGTGAATAATAAGATAAACATCTTATGTGAACAATAAGATAATTTCATGTGAATAATAAAATAACTTTTCAAAAACATTATCACAAAAATATAAATCTTAAAATCTAGATTAGCAATTCATATATTTTCATGATTTGGCATTCCAACTTCTCTTCTAAGAAAATCAAATTATTCTTCATTTAGGGGTTTTATAAAAATATCTACTATTGATGCTTACTGTCAATAAATTCTAATATCAATAAGTTTGTAACATAACACATTATAAAGGAGTACATCATGAGTAAGTTTATGTCAGTTTATGTCATAAGAAGGTGTAGATCAAAAAGGAATACATCATGAGTGTGTGATAAGTATAAAATATTAAGTTCCACCGAATACACTTACTCAGATGGTGGTAATCCAAAATGACTAGATAAAGCATAGAGCTGTCTTTAGATCTGCTCCATCTCAATCATTAATTCATCTTGGCGTAGCTTAATTCATTCCAACCAGTTCATAATAGTCTCGATAGGAAAAGAAGGTCCTAGCTGCATTATGGGTGGTGCCTCAAGAGGCCTGGTATGAGGAGATGAGCTTCTCCTAAGGATAAGTGTCTTAGGTTCAGGTTTAGGTGAGGGAGAATCAGTCCTTCTAAGCAATCTAATCCATATACTATGTCTTTTAACACACCTAAATCTCCTTAAAAGATTCGTACTGATTACATTATACCTATCTGTTTTAATGATTTCTTCTACTGGTGGAATGAATATATCATGAGCATGTAATAGCCTAGTGATTAATCCACCATAAGGTAGCATCAAGTCCTTGGTTGTAAGACTAATCATGTCCTACCTTATGAGATACCAAAAACAATTATCCAATATATGGTACCTAGTTCCATTTGATTTAGTTCATCATAATGGAATTATTTTGAAAGTAAGATACTTATTACTATATGATGAAGCACTTTTGTATTAAAGGGTAGCATATATTTATAACTTTTTGGTATGATAGCTAGATTAGGATTTTCGAAAATAGTTCATAAAGCTTTAAAGTATGTTACCCATATAGACTCAATATCCCATTGTCCCCTGAAATAACAATCATTTCTTTTTTTGGGGATGCCTATTAGGTTACAAATTAGATTATCCATAATATCTATGTGGTGTCTCAAAAGATATGTAGAAGCTATTTCATTTTCATATACATGCATGTTGTTATAGAATAATCTAACTACTCTAGGGTAGATGAGTTCATTCACTTGAAGAATGGGTAGGGCTTCTAGATTTGCAAACCATTGGATTGGTTCTATGTTTCCTAGGTCATCTAGATCAATATATTTTCCCTTATGGCCACTTCTAAATTCAAGGATTAGAATTTTCATAGCATGTTCATAGGAATAAAAAATATTGGCATCGTAGGATTCTTCTAATCTCTTCTTTCCCTTGTCCGTTGAGGATCTTCTAGGGACCATTCTATGTAGATTTTGCAAGAAGAATAGTATAAATAATCTTAATAACTTGAGAGAAGTTTTAAACAGTTACCTTTAGTTAGATTTCCTAGAGATAGACAAAAATCCTTAGTTTTGAAGAGTAGGGAGTCTTCCTTGATGTTTAGAGGAGAAGGAAGGAATGAAAGGGGTTTTAGAGAGTGGTGAAGGTGCTTAGGGTCGGTTTCACTGCTGGCCCTAAGTGACTTTTTGTAACCTAGGTCTCGATCGGTTGAATCGCACACTGAGCGATTCCGCCACATAAGGTCTGGCAGTTCAGCCGCTGAACCAACGGTTCAATCACTAGTACACATTTTTCCTCTTTCTTTTTCCATTTTAATTTTAACTAAAACAATGTATATATGCAATAAATAGCTTAGATTAATCAATGCATTTAACTTGACCTTGATCAACAAAGTTCCTCTAAAATTTTAGTAATTTTTCATAAGTTTTACTAATGTATCATTAATCAAGATTATCATAATAAAATAATTAAATGAGAAACACATCTTCACATGAAGTTATTATAATAAGATATTTTTTAAACAAAATCGAATGATTTTTCTATGTTGAATGATTTTATCATGTTATCAAGAAAATTTTCTTTTGAAGAAAGATGATTTCATATATGATTTTTGGGTTCAAAATCAACACAAAACATCAACATAAGCCAATACAATCATATAAATCAGTACAATATTCATCATCAAAATCTTCCTTTTATACATATGACTATTACTTAAGATAACTAACATTTCTTTGATTTAATTATAGTATGCAAGGGTTATGTGTCATCAAGATTAAATATAATGAAAATTTATTTTTATTTTTAATAATTAATCTTATTGGTATTTAGGCTAGTGAGCTTGAAAGAGTGTTAGATCTCAAGTTATATATCTTGACATCTAAAGTATTATTAGGAGCTTCTAGCTTTAATTTAGAAACAAACCTATAAGAAAGATATATTTACATTGGGTCCTACATAAATAACTTTATCTTTCTTCTCTAATTTTTTTTTTGTTATATGAAGTTTCCTTGGGAACCCAAACTAGTTGGTGTAGATTACATTTTCTAAATAGGCATTTGTTTGCCGTATGTCCTATTTTTTCACAAAAATTACATTTGATTTTTGATGGCACATTTAAGGTAGGTCCTTTTACAAAGGTGAACCGGCTTTTGTTGAATATTACTAATAAAGCTTATGTCATTTCTTCTATTAATATGACTCTTATTGGCAAGGATCATATTTTGAGATTTGTTTCTAATTTAAAATTTTTCTAATATTGTCTTAGGCATGATATTTTCTTCTTTAACATCATCTAATATATCACATTTTAAACATGGTTTATGTGATACTAATTAATCATGCATTTCATCAAGTCTACTAACTAACTTAAAAGATTTGCTAAATTTTCTAAACTTATCAAACAAATCATGAAACATATTTAATAGCTCTGAAAAAGAAATACTTAAAGACTTATTAACCTCATCTTCAATCACCATTAGAGCATAGTTAGCAACTTCCTCTTTGGAGTGGTCTTCTTCATTCGAAGAGCTTGAATCATCCCAAGTGGCTGAAATTGTTTTCTTCTTATGTATTGACTGTTCCTTCAAATGAGGACATTCATTTTTGAAGTGTCTCGATTTTTTGCATTCATAGCATATGACACTGTCCTTCTTTAGTTCCTTTTTTGTTTTTATAGTTTTTATTTATTTATATAATTTTTTAAATTTTCTTGATAATAATGTAATATCACGGTCCTCATCACTCAAGGTTTCACTCGATAAGTCCGAAGTGCTACATCCTTCCTGTTCTTTGGAAGGAGTTCATCAAGCTCATCATGAGTTTTACATTTCAGTTCATATGTCATGAGTGAGCCAATCGGTTCTTCAAGAGGCAAGTTATTTAAATCTTTGGCCTCTTGAAGAGTGGTTACTTTAGGATCCCAATTTTTAGGTAAAGATCTTAAAATTTTACTAACCAGTTTAAATTTTAAAAAATATTTTTTAAGTGCTTTAAGGCTATTGATGACATCCATGAAACGAGTGTACATGTCTCCAATAGACTCACTTGGTTTCATTCGGAACAATTTATAGTTATGAACTAAAATGTTAATATTAGATTTTTTTACTCTACTAGTCCCCTCATGTGTGATTTCTAGTATGTGCCAAATATCAAAAGCTGATTCATAAATAGAAACATGATTAAACTCATTCTTGTCAAGAGTACAAAATAAGGCATTTATAGCCTTTGCATTCAAGGAAAAACTCTTTCTTTCCAAATCATTCCAACCATTCATTGGCTTGGAAGATATTTTAAATCCATTCTCAATAGTATTCTATAAATCAAGATCAAAAAAATAAGAAAGATACACATCCTTGTCTTCCAATATGTGTAATCTGTCTCATTGAACATGAGAGGACGTGAAATGGAATGTCCCTTATTCATGCCAAAACAAGCTATTTACTCAAGTGGGTGTTAATCGAAAGAATAACTACCTTGCTCTAATAACTACCTTACAAGTATAAAATCTTATTTTAACAAAAAAAACTTTTCGCTTTAAGCAAGATAAAAAATCTGAAGCTTTTCGTAACAAGTAAATAATTCAAAAAAAATGCTAAGTTTCTTACTTAAAAATGACTTAAGAAGGAACAAGCAAATCCTAATAAAAAGATAAGCAATATCGAAGGGAAGTGATTGACTTGAAACCTCTCTTTCAAAGAGCAAGTAAAAATCAAAAGCGTCTATTGGTATTTAGTTCAAAACGATTAAGAACTTGACAATTGTAAGTAGTAAATGCAACAAGTAAAAACACTCATAATTATAGTGGTTCAGCATCAACCGACCTACATCCACTCCCGAGTCCTCCTCCTTAAGGTATACCGGCATCCACTACCGATCTTCTTTAGGTGAAGACCAAACCCTTACACTTAGCTTACAAGGGAGACTTCAAGAATTTTTCTAACTCTAAGCTCTCTCCCTTCCCCTTTTCTTTTTCTTACAATTCACATAATTTTTTTATAGAATGTAATTCCCAAAATTATTCTATGGAATACAAGAAAACTTAGAGTATTTATAAGCCCCAAATGGCTTTAGAAATTAGAACCAAATTCAAACATACCCAAAAAATCTGGGTACGGGCGATTCAACTATAGGCCTAGGCGAGTCAACCGTTGAAAGTACCTAAAATCCAAGGTACGAGTGGTTTAGTCGCCTAGTCTAGATGGTTCAGCCACTAACAGTTGCCCGAAATTCTGAGCGATGGTGGTACACTTGTCGCTCATTGGCGGTTTAGCCGTCGGATCTCCAAAAAAGTGGTTCACTCAACTTTTTGAATTCCGACTTGAACTTGATATTAACTAATTCTTTAGTTAAACAATGGAGCTCAACCTGAGCTCAATCAAACCCATAGTGGACCTAGTTACCTTATTGAGTTGATTTGAATTTCATTCAAATATAACTCAAACCCTAACTACGACTCAACGATTACAACCATAATGATTATCATGTTTAAACAAGACCTAACTCTTGCTAACCCGGCAGACTTTGGCGTTCTTACGGTGAGTCTTATGATCTTCTTCCGGGGATCTCCCAATGTGTTCCCAGCGAGCTTCCCGATCCCTTCGGCGAATCTCCTAGTGAACTCTCGACAATGTCCCACTGTATCGTTCGAACCCCGGCCTGATGCCCAAGCTTGATCTTGGCCCATCATTTGGTTGTAACTCAATTACTCTGTCATAGTTAGACTTGTAATACTTTCTTTAATATACATGTTAGATTAAACACTCATCAATTGATTTCATCATCAAAATCTAAGATTCAACATAAAGGTACAACCCATCACTAATGTCCCGCCCCTACCTCCTATTTACATAGAGCCACCAAAAAACCCTAATGGATCCTTCCTTAGTGGGTATTAGATCTCTATCCAATTACCCACTAATCTTGGATTATTGGATCTGTATCCAATAATCTCAATTGGCCTATAACTAGACCTAATGTAAGGATCTCTATCCGTCAATGTTGGGTCTCATCTAATGAAAACAGGAGCTAATTGGATAACTTATATCCTATCCTCTGCTTACTGAAACATCTACCATATGTCTCTGATCCTTTAGGCTCAATACCAAGCTACCCATGAGTTCTACTTATCATAACTCTTTCTAACATAGTGAATTATTATCTCATAATAATTTACTCGACTCATCGACTATGGATATACCAGGCCACTACGCTATAGTCCCCAGACGGTATAGGGGATCCTATCCATTGGATATATCTGTACTCATGTTATCGTGTATCTATAGTCCTTATCCATCTAATATCCCAGAGACTGTATATTGGGCATGGTATTGTCAGGCTACAAACGGAATCCATCCAAGTCTTGCTCTAATTAGATTATCCTAGAGAATTTTTTATCTCTCAATTCGAACAATCTTAATGGAGGATTTGCCCGAATGATAACATACAAGATATTCCTCTAACGATACTAAGAGTAGATGATCATCTATTGATACTCAATTACTTTTGTAAGGTTAGCTACTAATCATAATAATCGGTTATATCAGATCTAGAACTTTCTAAACCTCCAAATTTGACATCAAAGAAAGGAGTACTCAAACAATGCATCTTTAATATCTCAAGTATAAGGACTAGACACACAATTGGGATGAAGAAATTACTATCTTAGATAGGTATCATTAACCATATAGCATTTCGTAAGCAGATCAATCAATAAACTTATTCTTCGATGAGCATCTATACTATACACTTAGTGTCCCCACATAAGTGGCTATGAGTCCAGCTACCTATAACATATAGATACGTATATGGTACACTTGTCTATCCAGTTATCTCGATGTCCCTCTCGAGTAAAGTATGACTTGGATTATTTAGGATCTGTGTTTAAAAGCGAAACGGTCTTATTATCATGCTCTCATCATGATCCAATTCTTATTGCATAGAACCAAGAAAATCATAATATATATATTCAATAGATAATATAATATGAGAATATACTAATAATAATTATAAGCGAAAAGATCGCGCACCGTGTCACACATGTCATCACTTATGTGATTGGCATGCAAGACACCTATAACCAGTAATCTCCCACTTGGCCTAAAGCTAATCACCTATATATTTAATCCTCATCAGACCCCTGTGACACTCAAACACAGTCTGAGCCAGCGATTTTGTGAGTGGATCTGCAATGTTATCTTCGGATGGAACTCTTTCCGTTGCTACTTCTTTACGAGTTATGATCTCTTTAATCAGTTGGAACCTACTCGGAACACTTCTGATGAGACCTGGGTTTCCTTGCTAGAGTTATCACCCCATTGCTATTGGTATATATGGGAATTGACACCTTGCTGCTCGATACGACTCCCAAATCCCTAATGAAAATTTTCATCCACACCCCTTCCTTTGCTACTTCTACTATAACAATGTACTTCGCCTCTATGGTCAAATCAATAATGGTATCTTGCTTGGAACTCTTCCAGCTTACTGCTCCTCTATTCAGGGTAAAGACATGCCCTGAGATCGATTTGCTATAATTGATGTTAGACTAAAAACTTGAGTCTATGTAGCCCTCAACCTGGAGGCTACCTCCTTCATATACTCAGTAAAAGATTCTTAATCCTTCTCAAGTGCTTTAAGGATATACTTTACTACCTTCTAGTGTTTCAAACCTGGATCTGCCTGATACCTGCTCATGACACTCAGAGCATGTGCTATATCAAGTTTGGTACATAGCATAACATATCTGATAGACCCTATTATGAAGACATAAAGTATCATATCCATGTCTACCATTTCTTTAAGAGTCTTTGGGGACATAATCCTAGAAACCGATATTCCATGTTTCATCGGTATAGGACATCTCTTTAAATTTTTTCATGCAAAATCTTTTAACAATGGAGTCTTTGTGCCTAGACTGAGAAAATCATATCTCTCTAGATTCGAATCCCCAAAATGTAGGATGTTTCCCCTAGGTCCTTCATGAAGAAGTTTCTAGATAACCAAACCTTAACTATGGAGAGCATTCTAACATCATTCTCAATAATTAGTATATCATCCACATACAACACTAAGAAGGTGATAGCGCTCCCACTTACCTTCCTGTATACACAAGGCTCATCTTCGTTCTTAACAAAGTCATAAGATCTGATCGCCTCATCAAATCTTATATTCTAACTTCAGGAAACTTGCTTCAGTCCATAGATAGACCTGAGTTCCCTGCACATCTTATCTATACTTTCTCTAGATATAAATTTCTTTGGTTGCATCATATACATTTCTTCCACGAGGTTGCCATTGAGGAATATGATTTTCATATCCATCTACTAGATCTCATAATTATAGTGTGGTATAATGGCTAAAAGAATTATGATGGATTTTAGCATGGCAACAGGTGAGGTCATATCTTAGTCAACTCATTACCTTTGACGATATCTTTTGGCCACCAACCTTGTCTTATAGGTCTCTATATTTTCATTTACTCCAATCTTTTTCTTGAAGATCCACTTACAATCGATGGGTATGATACCTTCAGGTACATCCATAAGGTTCCAAACCATTTTTAGTACATAGAATCCATCTCAGAATTCATGGCTTCTTGCCACTTTCTGAAGTCTATACTCATAATAGCCTCCTTGAGGATCAATATCCTAAGTCGTCTCTTTATTAATATGTTCTATATATCTTTTAGGAGGGTGAGATACTCTGCTAAACCTATATAAAGTTAGAACTTGTGTGTTAGGTTCCTGAAAAGACTCAGACTCTAGAATGGTGCTTGAGCTTGGTTCTCTAACCTCGCTCAACTCTATTTCTATTAGGACTCTAGCTAGGGAAGTCATAATTTAGTTTCATTGAAGAGGGTAAACATGTAAATCCTAAGGGCATTCATGTAAATCCTATCTAGCTGACCCCTATTAAAGAGGTGAGGAGGCCGACTAGGTTAGAATTAGTTTGAAGAAAGATCTTTTGAGAGAAGAATAAGATATATGTCATCCTAATTAATCACCCCTTATCCAAGTTAAAGAGGGATTGGTTAAGGAGGGGTTAAGTTAGAATATGATTAGGATTAGTTGCTTCTTAGAGTTGGTGTAGTTGTTAGAAGCTGTTAGGAGAAGGACCCTTAAATAGGAATCCTATTAGTAGTTGGGGTTTAGAAGCCATATAAATAGTCTTGTATTCTCTCCTCTTTCATCATCAATAGATCAATTATCTTTCAGCTTATGTAGGAGAAAACCAAGGAGTGAGGAACCCTTATAGAGTCCTATGAGACCGATCCCCTATAGAGATCACCCCAAGCTTAGAATCCCAAGGGTTCTAATACTTGACATTAAAGTAGTTTTTTTGGTATCTCACTACCCTTCCACAGCCATCCATCAGCCCCCCATAGCCATCCAAAGCAATTCCCATAATTGCTTGAAGATCATCACCAAATTTCACCATTATCTCCACTATCGCAGATCATCCTTTGATCTCCCCGTGAATTGCAACAAGTTCTGGTTTCCTACCTTACTACTACTATAATTTATTATCTCTATTCAAAAAATCTAAAAAAAATTGTTCCTAATTTGTTGCATAAACTTTTCATCACAAAGTTTCAATCTTTATAACGAAAGTTACGCTGCAGAATTCTAGCCGCACATCCTTGACTATGTGATTTGCTGCTGTAATTTTATTGATCCAATTTGTACGAAATTTTTATGATGGCGTTGGATTTCCTTTTGGTTTCATCGAAAAATTCTCAATATAAACTGCTGATCTTTTACATCCAATCTGCTACACTTTAGATGTAAAAATCTGCTATAGTACCTTCTTGTGATATTTGATTTTGTCGAATCTTTTGCTGCCGTTTTCTTTCATAAATTTTTTATCGGTATTACTTACCCTTACCAGCAGTTTCACCTTAAGTTTTACCTAAATCTTTGTTTTGAACTGCTGGAAAAAAATCTCTTCTATACTACTGAAATCTTTCTACAAAAAAATTCTACTATAGTACCTTATCGTATTCCTTGATCTTTCCAAAACTTTTGCTATCGATTTCTTCCATGAATCTTTTGACAATCTCCTTACTAGTAGATTTTCCTTAAGTTTCACTTAAATTTTTGTCAAGAATATTTGGAAAAAAATATGTAATCACTACTAAAATTTTTTCGATGAAAAATCTGCTGCTAAACCTTTGTCTTTCCTCTTCTTCTTAATCCACAAAATCCCAACCATCTTGCTGCCACCACTCAAGACATCTTTAGAAAATTCCTTTAGCCTTAAGATGCAACCATCATATCCTATTTTTATAATCCAAACAACACCCAAAATCGTAGCCCAAAATAGTGGCCTATCATAACCTATCGACGTAAAATTCTGTAGCATTAACTTTTGGTGTTTTTGCTGCACCCATATCTGATCCTTACTAAAATTATTGCTACCACCCATATCATCTTTAGAGCACCCCTTTAACTTTAATATGCAGCCATCATAGCCTTTTTTCGATCTCCATAAATAACCAAAACTGTAAACCAAACAGCAATCTTCCGCAACCATCGAACCTTCCACTGATCCTTATCTTCCGTAGCCACCGAACCTGCCAAACCGGTTGCTGCCCCTAATAGCACCCCTAAACCTTCCTTCCCAACCTCAAACCACTGCCACTAAAATCTTTTGTAGCCTCCATAGCACTCTTAAACCACAGCACCAATAGCAACCTAGACCACAAGCTATCAACCCTAAATTGCAACCTGGATCCATCATCCTTTTGGCCACCAATCCCTACCAAACTAGTTGTTGTCATCAACAACAACCCTAAACCATCCCTCTAACCTTAAGCCTCAACCATTATACCCCCTATATGATCCCTACAGTAGCCCTAAATCATAGCCCCAATAGCAACAAAAAAATAACAACCATTTAGCCCCAAATCACAACCATCTACCCTTGACCCACCACCTCTTTCGGCCATCAATCCACCCAACCATTTCATATCATTGACCCAATAGCATGAGAAGGATATTGACATCTCAAATCTGGAGGCACACACAACAGTATCTTAAGGTTCAATTGATGCCAAGTTGGAGGCGTTTGAATCATGCATAAAGGACAGATTGCATACCTTATTTATCGAATTCGAATTAAGCTAATCTCCAAGCCCAATAAAATTCCAACAAGATGAAAGTTCAGAGAGGCCTCTCAAAAAGAAAGAACAAGCTACTGATATGACGCACCACACATGAGGGTGGACTTTCCTTGATTGGAAGAAGAAGACCCAAATGTTACTTCCATCATCACTAAACACTGGAGGATTCCATGGTGGACACCGCTGTCATCCACCTTGAAGGAGATACTATACGATGGTACAATTGACTTGAATACAACTATGGGACTCTGACATGGATACAATTCAAGTATACGCAGCAGAACCACTTTGGGCTGACGAAGTACGAGAATATCAATGGACAACTTGCCAAAATATGACAAACCTCCATGATCCAAGAATACCAGACCAGGTTTGAGGAATTATCTTACTTTGCTCATGATTGGTCTGACAGATAATTATTAGGGACATTCATTGAAGGACTCAGGTTAGAATTAAAGGAGAGGTTAAAGCGCGTCAGCCCCCCATCGTGAAGGCCACAATATCTTTTCCCCGAATCCAAGAGGAACAACTGGACTAAGATGCTTAGAGGATAAGAACTACTTATAGACTAGTAACATATAAACCTCCCTCTACTCCCAGCTATTCTTCGCTACTAAAAAAATTGACGAGAGAAGAACTACACGACAGATCGACAAAGGGCCTTTATTGGTATTGCAATGAACTTTGGAGCTACAACCATTGCTATAAACAAGGGGAGCTTTCCATGATAAAATCTATTGAAGAATCTGAAGAAGAGGACCAGGAACTTGAGGAGGAGAACACGAAGGAGGACCCGTAGCTGGCCGATTGCATGACTCATGCTTTAGCTGGCCATACAAACTCACAAGTAGCAAAAGTTGAAAAATCCTTTAAGCAACATCCCGTCACCATCCTCACCAGCAATCTTATTAATGGTATAGGAGAACAAGTGATCTTATGTGAGAAACATACGAGCGAAGTAATGACGATCTCGAAATAGTGCTTACAGAAGCTTACTGAAATTTTAGGCACCTCTGCTGAATCGAGCCGACTACTTCCTACCAGGCTATACGATCTTCATATGCTGATCTTGTAGAAGGAACCACTAGCACATATTCGACCATACTGCTGTCCACATTCTCAAAGGGCTGAAGCTAAAATGATTATCCAAGAGACGTAGGAGACACAAATCATTCGGCCACTACCTTCCCTTGCAACGACACTTTAGCTCCAAAAGCTTTGCCTCTTTGTTTGCAAGTATAAACTCTTCCTGAAGTGCCACATTCAGCTGAACCAACTATGGCTTCTAAAGTAGCACTCCTAGATCTCGGGCTACTTCCATGACTTCTCCAAGGAGCGAACCATAATGCTTAAAGTCTTCCTTGATGATGACCACCGATCCATGGTCCACGATCGCAAGAAGATTGAGTCCCTCTAATAACAGTATTAGCATAGAATCTATGACACCAAACCTTACTGGATGGAGATTAAAATTTTGAAGGAACAGGAGTAAGACATCCACACGTCCACCATCTACAGGATCCTTACAGTCACGATACCATCTACATCAGTACTAGCTTTACCCGACTTTGATAAAGTGTTTATTATTAATGCATCAGGAGCTAGAAATTATGTTATTCATATGCAAGATGGCCAACCCCTAGCCTACATCAGCAAAGCCCTTACTCTAAATCACTTGAAGTTACTAATCAACGATGAGAGAATGCTAACCTTTGCTAAATTTGTGGCTTGGTATAATACAGTACAACAGCACGAAGAGGAGATGAAAGTAAGTCCTAAAAAATTATAGCTTCGGCTTCCTCCAAACTCAGGTCGAGCTCACCCTACCATGGACTTTACTAGAAGGCAGCTACCATCACAAAAGAAGGCCTGGCTATCATTAAAAAACAATCATATGCCAGCTCACACAAGAAAGAAAACAAACATCGGAGTAGAAGGAAGTTTATTATTAAAGATCAAGTCTTTCTCTATATCTATCCCTACCAGCAGGAATTTATAAAGACTCGAGCCTCACGGAAGTGGTCTCCCAGTTTCTTTAGTCCCTATAGAATTGGAGATCACATTGGAGCCGTAACTTGTGGATCATATTAGTACACTAATTTAAAATTACAATTGATCCTCCGGGAATCTCACTGGTAATATAAGTTTAGAGAGGATGACTCAGTCTAGATCTATTCACCCAACTTTCAAGTTGATGAGGAGGCCCAAATTTAACTGATGATTGTATGGGATCATAGGATCATGACACATTACAGTCCAGTCACTACTATTAATGCTGAACCATAGGAGCAGGATACGCCTACCATAGGGGCCACGAGGGAGCCTCATGAGGAGTTGTAGATCAAGACCTAGAGACATGAAGCTCAGCCTTGATGACAAGGCTAATTTGAAGAGGATGGGTCTGTTAGGACTCTAGCTAAGGGAGTCCTAATTTAGTTTTATTGAAGAGGGCAAACATATAAATCGTAAGGGCATTCATATAAATGCTATCGAGTCAACCCTTATTAAAGAGATGAGGAGGCCAACTAGGTTAGGAATAGTTTGGAGGAAGATATTTTGAGAGAATAATAGGATACACCCTAATTAACTACCCCTTATCCTAGTGGTTGAGGAGGGGTTATGTTAGAATAGGATTAGGATTAGTTTGGAGATTACTTCTTAGAGTTGGAGTAGGAGTTGTTAGGAGAAGAAGTCTTAAGTAGGAATCATTTTAGGAGTTAGAGTTTAGAAGCCCTATAAATAGCCTCGTATTCTTCTCTTTTTTTATCATTAACAGATCAATTATCTTTCAGCTCATATACTAGAAAACTAAGGAGGGAGTAACCCCTATAGAGTTGCATGGAGGCCGATCCCCTATAGAGATCACAAGCTTAGAATTCAGGTTCTAACAATCTCACTCCCACTATTTTCACCAAGAATGTGCTCCTTCTCAAGAAACACAGCTCTCTTGGCAACAAAGACTTTATACTCCTCGAGATGATAGAAATAATACCCATAAGTTTCCTTAGGTATCCCACGAAATTACTCCGTTCTATCTTTGATTCCAACTTATCGGGGTTGTCTCCTAATATGGACAACACAATCCCGAATCTTAATAACCTTAAGATCAAACTTCTTTCCTTTTCATATCTCATATGGTCTAGACGCTACCGACCTAGATGAAAATATGTTTAGAAGATAAGCTGCGGTCTTTAGGGCGTATCCCCATAATGTGATGAGTAGGTTAGTGAAACTTATCATGGACCGTACCATGTCTAACAATATGCGATTACTCCTTTCTGATACACCATTGAGCTGAGGTGTATAAGGAGGTGTCCATTGAGATAGAATCTCATGGTCCCTGAGGAAATGGGTGAACTCTGTACTCAAGTACTCTCCTCCTCGATCTGATCGAAGAGTCTTAACCCTCTTTTCTAATCTTGATTTCTACTTCATTCTTATATTCCTTGAATTTCTCGAAGGCTTTGGACTTGTACTTCATCAAGTACACGTATCCATACCTAAAGAAATCATTAGTGAACGTAATAAAGTAGGAGCAACCACCTATAGCCTGAGTTGACATGGGATCACATACATCACTATGTATGAGTTCTAATAACTTAGTGGCTCTCTCTCTAGTTTCACTAAAAGGAGAGTTGGTCAACTTTCCACGAAGGCAAGGTTCGTAAGTTGCATAGGACTCATAATCGAATGGATCCAAGTATCCATCTTTTAGTAACTTTTGAATCATTCATTCATGAATATGACATAGCCTACAATGGCCATAGGTATGTCTCATTCACCTTATCTCATTTCCTCTTAGATGTACTTATATTCATGATGTGTGGAGAAGTGTCTAACATATGTAAGTCATTAATCAAGGTCCCTTTTGTGATGATTTCATCATCTAAAATTATTGAATAACTATTATTTTCTAAAACTAGTTTATATCCACTAATCATCAAACAAAAAATAAAAATAATATTTTTGATAATCGAGGGAACATAATACATTGCATCCAATGCAATAGTAGCTGCATCAAGTAGATGTAGGGTGACCTCGCCAATGACAACTGCAGCAACTTTTGCTCCATTGCCTATCTTGAGGTCCATCTTACCTTTGTCCAATATCCTAGTCCTTGCTAAAACTTGCAACAAGTTGCAAATATGATAAGCACTCCCAGTATCCAATACCTATATGTTATCATAAAAATCTAACAAATGAAGACTATCCACCTCATCTTATTTTTTCTTGAACATACTAACATTTATGATGTGTGGAGTAATGTCTAGCACATATAAACCATTATTCAACATTCCTCTAGTGATGATCTCATTATCCAAAATCAATGAACAACTATTGTTCTAAAAATCTAATTTATATCCACTGGCTATTAAATATAAAATAAAAATAATATTTTTTAATAATAGAGAGAATGTAATAGAATGCATCTAATGCAATAGTAGCTCCACCAGGCAGATGTAGGGTCACCTCATCAATAGCAATTGTAGCAACTCTTGCTTTATTGCCTATCTTAAGGTCTATCTTGCCTCTCGTCAGTCTCTTAGGCCATACCAGAACCTACAACGAATTATAGATATGATAATCAATACCCATATGTTATCATAAAAATCTAATAAAAAGAGACTGATCATGAATGTTCCTGAAGCTTCTCCAAGCTTCTGTTTCGCCTTCTCTGTAAGGTAATACTTGTAGTTCCTCTTCCAGTGCTCGTTTTTGTCATAGTGAAAGCACTAGCCTTTATCCTTCACCGGATCTTTCTTGGCAACCTTTCCCTTCCCCAGTTTACCCTTGCCCATGCCCTTCTTAAGGATCTTATTAGCTTTCCTTTTCTTATTGGTCTCACCATATAGAGAACTGACTTTTCTTTTTTGATGGTGCTCTCAGCTTACCTTAATATATCGAGAAGTTCAAGTAGAGTCACCTCAAACTTGCTCATATTAAAGTTAATGATGAATTATGAAAAGAAATATGACAGGGAATGAAGTATAGAATCAACATACAAGTTATCCTCTAGGAGTATTCCTAGACCTGTGAGTTTCTTGATCCACTCTATCATCTTTAGGACATAGTTCTGAACAGATGCCACTTCTATCATCTTGGCTTGGTAGAGATTCTTGAATATCTCATATCTTTGAATTCTTCTTTGTTCCTCAAATAGCTCGCAAAGATGAAGAAGGATGAAATTAGCATCCACGTTCTCATATTGCTTTTTGTAACTCAGGAGTCATGAAGGCCAACATATAGCACTTTGCCAAGGTGAAATTGTCTATATACTTCACATAGCGAGCGATCTCATCCTCGCTTGCCCCTCCCTCCAACGTGGTGATAATCATATTAAGGATGTATATTTTCTCTGCTATAAGAATAATTCTTAAATTGCAAAGCCAATCCATGTCGTTTAGACTAGTGAGGCAATTGATATCAAGTATGTTATATAGGGGTTTTGCAAGTGATATATTTTTGACAAACAAAATCTAGCATGATATAATAACATGTAGATTTTACAGAAAATTAATTAAGATACAAACTTCTAGCTTAATGTACTCATACTATTTTCCTAGTGAATCACGCGACACTCTCGGCACATGAAACAAAAGTCTCCAACAGACTTCTAGTGGGGATTAGGATCTAATCGACATTTTAGTGTAACTTCGAGGGACTCAACCAATCACACTAAGCCTAAAAAGATAGGCAACTCTTGCCAATCATAACTCCTTGTGATTCTCGTCTTGTTCGACCTCCAAACCACTATGGTCTTAAGGTATTCGACCAACCATGATGTCTAGTTAAGTGATCACTATTGTTACTAGATGAGTCTGATTTGATGACATGTCCTCGAGGGACTCGACCAACTCAACCTATGTCATGATTCAATTTTTTCCTATAACGATGGAAGGCTACGTAGGTCAATCTTATTACCTCATGCTTACTAACTTAATATTATCGTAGGAGTGCCTTTTATTTTGTATCAGTCTTCTAATATATCGTGTCATACACACACACACACACACACACACACACACATATATATATATATATATATATATATATATATATATATATATATATATATATATATATATATACCTTGTAGGTGTATAATCACATATCGTATATGCATGCTACACTAGATGATTATGAACCATCACTTAATGTGATTAGGCCTGAAATAGTAGGCTCATTCACTCATAATAGGATCTATGTGTGTAGCCCTGTGATCGTCCTTCTCGTCATTGTCGGTTTTAACGGATCCTCGGCGTATCTTTATATGTCACAATCGCCCATCATAGTATTATGGGTCCCACTGATATGTCCACACTCCTACCATGCCTCTTCATGTAATTACAACATAATCACAGACACGCAGACCCGATAATAAATGAGAAAGAATGGAGACTTACAAGTCCCAATAATAATACTAATAATCACATTTACACACATCACCACATATGGCTCATGATCATCTGTCCACATCATACATCACATATATATTAGGATCAATTGACACTAAGAAGGGGGGGGGGGAGGGAGAGGGGGTTTGAATTAGTACAAGCTAAAATTTTTCTTTCTAAAGCAAAAGATTTTCGAATAAGATAGAATAGGAAATCCGAAGCTTTTCATTTTTAATAAAACAAGTGTGTGATTAAAAGTAAGCTGTTAAGGAAGCTGAAAAGATAATCACGTTTGAGGAAAAGAACTTATCATCTTGCTTTCAAGGAGTTTTGTTAAGTTAAAAGCATCAATTCAACAACATTTAAGCAATGCAAGTATGAAACACTAATAATTTTATAGTGGTTCAGTGCCAATAGCCTACGTCTACTTTCGAGTCATCCTTTTTGAGGTACACCGGCATCCACTACCAAGCTTCTTTGGGTGAAGATCAAACCCTTACACTTGAGCTTACAAGGGAGACTAAATTTACAACTCTAAGCTCTCTCCCTTGCCCCTTTTCTTTTTCCTACAATTCTCACATAATATTTTCTTAAAATATAATTGCCCAAAAGTGTTGTTCTGAATGTAAGAAAACTTAAGATATTTGTAAGCCCCAAATTGGCTTCAAAACCGGAGCTAAAATCCAACCGTATCCGAAAAATCCGGATACGGATGGTTTACCCGTCGTCAACAACTGGTCGCCACCCAGATTTTGTGGTATGGGTAGTTCACTTGCCAACTGGGTGATTTACCCATCGAAAGCTATTGCTCGTCACCCGGATTCTATGGTATGGGCAGTCCAACCATCACTCACCGGTGGTTTACCATTGAAATTTCTGTAAAAGTGGTTCCCTCGACTTTTCAAATTATGGCTTGACTTTTATATTGACCAGCTCTTTGTCAACTGATTGAGCTCAACCTGAGCTCAACCAAACCCAGTAGTGGATCCAACTACTTCATTGAGTTGATTTAGATTTCTTCCAAATACAACTCAATTATGACTCTAACCCTAACTATGACTCAATGATTACAACATTTAATGACTAATTAAGCCTAATTAAGACCTAACTCCCGTATACTCTGGTAACCTCCGATAATCTTGCGGCAAGTCCTTCGGTCTTCCTTCCGGCGATCTCCCTTTACGTTCCTAGCGAACTTTCGACGAGATCCCACCACATCGTCCGAACTCGGCCCGATGCCTAGGCTTTATCTTGACCCATCATCTACTTGTAACTCCATTGATCTTGTCATAGTTAGACCTGCATGATGCTAATTATGACTTAATTAAATACAATCATAATTACTAAAATATCCATTACAAGACTATCCCGACTTCCGACAAGCTTTTCAGCTACCCCCGACAATCTTCCGGCGAGTCTCGGTCTTCTTTTGGCGAACTCCCTCACGTAATCCTAGCAAACTCCCGATACCCTCAGCGAGCTTCCGACACACTCCTGGCGAGTTCCCAAATGCATCGACTCGATGCATGGACTTAACATTGGCTAACCTTGATTGTAATAATCCTTCTATCGTAATTAATCTTGCATCGATCAACTTTAACAATCCTATTAGATCAATAATCCATCAATTGATTTCATCATCAAAATTCAAGATTCAACAATCTCCCCCTTTTTGATGATGATAATCAATTGATGACAGGAGTTAATCCTAACTCCCCCTAAAACTATACCACTTAAATTTAAGAGACGCATTCACTCTTAAATTCAAGCAATCAATCATTCAATGCAAATTTCAACACAAATTTGCATCAAGTCATCAAATCATGAATTGTAAAATATCTAAGTTATATCATCAAGTGTTATCAATGAATATTTTTCAATATCATGTGTCATCAATATATATTTCTCCCCCTTTGTCATCAACAAAAAGGTGAAATATAGAGCTAATAATTTCAAAAACACATGATGACATTACTCCCCCTTAGTATCTGCATTAATATAGAAGACTTAAATTTAATAGAGTCACAGCCTCTTGAATTCAAGTAAATCAAAGTAATAATCATTTCAAGCATATAACCTTTCAAGTATAACAAAGATTTACTTTTTAAACTTTTCAAATTATTAAGAATTTTCAAGGATTGCCATGAAGTTGAAAATATTTGAGAATTTTTCTTCAAATCACCAAGCATAGAAAATTTTCAAATCAATAAGTATAGAAAATTTTGATGTCATAGAGTATAGAAGATTTTTAAATCATTGAGCATACCTTTCTTAATAAATTTAATATATTTAAAAATTAATCTCTAGTCATCAACCATACATTTTATAATTAATAAGGGGAGAAACATGAGAGGTGTTGTTGAATCATTTCATCATGAGAAGAGCTCTTAATAAATTTTAAAAGCAATATTAAGATGAGCTCAAAAGTCCAAGAGAGTTAAAGACTATTATGTATTTCAAATATAGCAAAAGTCATCTCTTGGCATATAAAATCATCTCTTGTAAATTTCAAATGTGACATATCTTCATGCTTTTTTTGAAAACAATAAGATACCAAATCATGGAGAAAGTTTTCAAAAATATTATCAGAAAAAGCTTAATCTCATAAAATCTAGATTAGCAATTTATATATTTTCATGATTTAACATTTCTAGGTCTCAACCTCAATCTTATAGATATATAAAATTCGAATATGAGCTCAACACATTTTTCTCATGTAAATTTTAAGAAAATATAATAAATAAATCTTAGTAAGTTCTTTCTTCTCTTTTAGGAAATGCAAGCTAGCAAATTTTTGCTTCCTTTATATTGTTCAAGCTTGCAATTTTACAAGCTAATAAATTTTGCTCCCCCTTTGTCATTGTCAAAAAGAGGGGATAGTTGCAATAGTGCAAAACTTTTCCTATTTCACCATTTTTCAATATCATCACATGAAATATATCATGAAAGATTAACATAGTGATGAGATGTACAATTCATGAAGGTAAATTGTGAATATTAAGAGACAAATTTGTAGGAGAAACAATTAAAATAAAATCTCTTGATTCATCCGTAAGAAATCTTAAGTTGTCAAGTTCATGATTTGTATAAAAATCTCCTTTTAAATAATACAAAAATATATAACAAAAGATTTTGATTCATAAAAGATTTCAAGTTATAATTCTAAGAAATCAAAATCATCAAAATCACTTTCAAGAGATTCAAAATGTAATTAATATACTTATTAGTCTCTTGAAATGCTAGTGATTTTCTTTCTCTCTTTTGTATGAATAAGAAGGTAGAATTAAGGTAGAGAAATGAAAAATATCATATCACAAAATATTTAATTTTAAATATGTAAATTTTATAGGTGTGAATTTCAAAATTAAGCTCAAAATTTCAAGATATTCAAGGAGATTCAAAATTTTAGGAGCTTATATTTAAAATCATCTCATATAATTTGGATATAAAGCATCAAGAATTTTATTAGAAGGCACGATGGTAGATCAAGCTCAAATTGTAAATTAAGTATTTTGTATGCATTTAGAAAGTTCTAATTTTCTTCTAAGCACTTGTTCATCATTTAATGTTTGCTTCTAATCATATTAAAAATTTTATCTCGTACTTTTTGTTATTGTCAAGAGAGAAATATGATTGCATAATTTCTTTTTATCCATATTCAATTTATGTCAAAAAGTATAAAAGATATCATGTCATTAAAAATTCAAATCTAAAAGACATGATTTCGTTTAATAAGTTTTCTTTCCCCTCTTTTGTAAATATTACAAATGAGTCTTAGGGGATAATCTTAATTTATCTAAGATAAATCTTTTTGATAGAAAAAAAGAATAATCTTGATAAAAATTTTAATTATTATTATTAAAATCATAAATCTACTTTTAAAGAAAATCATAGAGATCAATAATGTGATTTCCATAACATATAAGTCAAGTCAAGAAGTTAAGAGAATATTCATGATAATGCAAATCTCTTTTAATTTTTAACTTATTACAATGTTAAGAAGTACTAATTTTGGTGATAAGTTATACTAAGAAGAAAGTCATAAGTAATCATGTCATAAAGAATATTATTATCAAATTATAAATGCCAAGAACATAATTTATTTTGATACATTTCTTCCTAGATGAAATTTCAGAGCCTTTGAAATCTTAAAAGACAATGTAAGAAGAATTTTGATTCTTATAGAACTATCAAGTTATAAATATTGAGAAGTCAAGATCATGTTTAGTATGAAAGGAATCTTAGTAAATAAAAAGATCTCAAATTATAATTTTTAAGATTTCAAGATCATGATTTAAGTTATCAAATAATCAAAAACAACATATCAATGAAGTTGGATAGATTCAAACATATCCATTTTTTAAAACAAAATCATTTGAAAATATATCCAAAATCATCATCAAAAATCGCTTTTTGGAAAATTTCAATAAAGTCATCATAGATTTTTTTCCAAAAGAAAATAGCTAAAAGTTTTCTAATTCATTTTTGTAGTTAAAGAGATTCAGCAATAGTATCATTTTATCTGTTGTTGAAGGATTCATATGATAGAAATATTCTTTCAAGAAGAATTATCCTTCTTTTGAAATTTATTTCAAGAATACAATGACATTTAAGATTAATTAGTCTCCTTTTGGTTGTTTCATGTGATTTCTTTCTCTCCCTTTTCTATATTTTGTTCAATGCTAAAATTCTATTATTTAAATCAATCATAGCATTTTAATCAATGTAACATTTAAATCAATCATTCCATAGACTTTGTCAATATTTAAACCATTTAACAATAGTTTTTACATTTAAACCAATTTTTCAATCATAATCAAAATCTCATTTATGTAAATTTCAATATGAGTAATTTTTTATTAATAATAACTTGGGTTCTTTTAGTTTTAGTCTTAGCATGCTCTAGCTATGTATTATCAAGATTAATTATATAATGATGAACTATTTTCAGTAAAAGGATTTGTTATAATAGAAACAAGGATCATTAAGCTTCAAACATATCAATTCAAATAATTATTTTTGTTATTGTTACATAGACTATTGAGCTTTGAAAGAGTATTAGATCTCAAGTCTTGAGCATCTACTTTCAAAACATTACTTAGTACTCCTAGTCTTATTAAGAAATAACTTTATATTATGAGAGGTTTTGATTTAGGTACCTATTTAACATTGGGTCCTTTATGACATGTTCTTTCCATTTTCTTTAATGGTAAGGTTGTTTATGGTTTCTTAAGGAACCCAAATTAATTTATGTGGACTATAATTTTTAAATGAACATTTGTAGGTATTATTTCCTAATTTTTCACAAGAATTATATTTAACTCTTGGTGGCACATTTAATGTAGGTCCTTTTACGAATATGGTCGGCTTTTGTTGAATATTTCTAACAAAACCTATGCCATGTCTATTATTGATATAACCCTTATTGACAAGGATTATATTTAGAGATTTATTCCCTATCTCAAATTTCACTAGTTTAGTTTTAAGCATACAATTCTCTATTTTAATATTATCTAGCATATCGCATTTTAAACATGGTTTAGGTGAAGCTAAGGAGTCATGCTAAGTTTTCTAAACTCATTAAATAAATCATTAAACATGCTTGATAATTATAAAAATAAAAAACCTAAAGACTCACTAACCTCATCTTAGATCGCCGTTAAAGTAAGGTTCTCTACTTTTTGGTTGAGAATTTGATTTTTGGAGCTTCATGGCTTCTTGTGTTCATAGCAAGAGGTTGTGTCCATAATTTTTATAAGGTTCAAGTTCATTAATTTTTTCGGTTCATTTTTCAAAAGTTCATGTCCAAGGTTCTCATCACTCGAGGAGTCATATGTCATTCTTAGGTCACAATCCTTCTTGTTCTTTGGAAGGTGTTCTTCAAGTTTATTTTTATAATGTATTTCATTAATTGATTCATTTATATTAGTTGTGCTTTCATGTGTGATTTTCAAAGTGTATCAAATATCGAAAGCCAAATCGCAAGCGGAAATACTATTAAACTCATTCATATCAAGAGTACAAAGTAAGGCATTCATAGCCTTTATGTTTAAAGAGTATGCCTTCTTCTCTAAATAATTCCAATTATTCATTGGAAGAGAATATTTTCAAATCCGTTTTCAACTATATTCCATAAATCGAATTATAAAGAGATGAGGAAAATACGCGTGTTTTCCAATGTGTAATCCGTCCCATTGAACATGGGTGGACATGAAATGGAATGTCCCTTATTCATAACAAAACAAGTCATTTAATCAAGTAGGTGTTAATCCAAAGAGTAATACCAATTGTTAGGATCAATTGACGGGGGGTGAATTAGTGCAAGCTAAAATTTTTCTTTCTAAAGAAAAAGCTTATCGAATAAGATAGAATAAGAAATCCAAAGCTTTTTGTTTTTAATAAAACAAGTAATCGATTAAAAGTAATTTGTTAAGGAAGCTGGAAAGATAATCACATTTGAGGAAAAAAACTTATCGTCTCGCTTTCAAGGAGTTTAGTTAAGTTAGAAGCATCAATTCAACAACATTCAAGCAATGCAAGTATGAAACACTTACAATTTTATAGTGGTTCGACACCAACGGCTTATATCCACTTTCGAGTCCTTCTTGAGGCACACCGGCATCCACTACCAATCTTCTTTGGGTGAAGACCAAACCCTTACACTTAAGCTTACAAGGGAGACTAAATTTACAACTCTAAACTCTCTCCCTTACCCCTTTTCTTTTTCTTATAATTCTCACATAATATTTTCTCAGAATATAATCCCCCAAAAGTATTGTTTTGAATATAAGAAAACTTGGGGTATTTATATGCCCCAAATTGGCTTTTAAATCGGAGCTAAAATCTAATTGTATCCAAAAAATTCGAGTACGGACGGTTTACCCATTGACTTGGGCAGTTTACCCATCGTCAGCAGTTGGTCGCCACCTAGATTCTATGGTATGGGTAATTCAGTTCACCCACCATCTAGGTGGTTTACCCGTTGAAAGCTGCTGCCCATCGCCCAGATTCTATGGTACAGGCGGTCCAACCACCGGTCACCAGTGGTTTACTTGTTGAAATTTTCACAAAAGTGGTTCCCTCCACTTTTCGAATTCCGGCTTAATTTTTATGTTGACTAGCTCTTTGGTCAACTGATTGAGCTTAACCCAAGCTCAATAAAACCCAGTAGTTGATCCAGTTGTCTCATTAATTTGATTTGGATTCCTTTCAAATCTAACTCAATTAGGACTCTAACCTTAACTATGACTCAATGATTACAATACTTAAATGATCAATTAAGCCTAATTAAGACCTAACTCCTACATACTTCGGCAACCTCTGACAATCTTGCTATAAGTCCTCCGACAATCTTGTGGTAAGTCCTCCGGTCTTCTTTCCGGCGATCTTCCTTCACGTTCCCAGTGAGCTTCCCGGTTCCTTTGGTGAATCTCCTAGCGAACTTCCGGTGAGATCCCACCGCATCGTCCAAACTCGTCCTGATGCTTAGGCTTTATCTTGGCCTATCATCTGGTTATGACTCCATTGATCCTGTCATAAGTAGACTTGCACGATGATATTTATAACTTAATTAAATATAATTATAATTATCAAAATATCCATTACAAGACCATTCTGACTCTTGGCAAGCATTTCGGCTACCCCCGATAATCTTTCGGTGAGTCTCGATCTTCTTTTGACGAACTCTCTTGTGCCATCTTGGTAAACTTCCAATACCCTCGGCGAGCTTCCGACACACTCCTAGCAAGTTTCCAAATGCATCGACTCAATACATAGACTTAACATTGGCCAACCCTGATTGTAATAATTCTTCTATCGTAATTAATCCTACATTAATCAACTCTAACAATCTTATTAGATCAATAACCCATCAATTGATTTCATCATCAAAATCCAAGATTCAATAATATACACATTATCATGTAGGACTACTAGATAATTAATAATTAATAAATTATTTTTCTTAAAATCAGGATGCCATGAATTTTCAGAATTGGTAAAGGTATTTTTTTTGAATTTTGGACATAAGGACATATCTTAGAATTTCTCAAATTCTAATAGGTCGGATGTTTTTATTGGGGATAAGTGATTTCTATAGGGGATCGACCCTCCTTAATCTCTATAGGGGATCAACCCTCCTAGGTTTTGGCTCCAAGAGCTATAGAAAAGTGATTGAAATTTTATTGATTAAAACAAAAGTGTTACACCCTTATTTATAGGGACTCTAATCTAAGTCCTAACTAAATCCTACTTGGAACTCCTAACTGAACTCCTACTTAGAACTCCAAATTGAACTCCTACTTTAAATAAAACTCTCCTAAATAAATCCTAACCCTAGTAGGACTTGGATCCATTAAACCCCATTTTAAGTAAAACTCTTCTATTTTAAGTAATTGTGATTTTTTCAAATTTGTTGTCGTCTCTTTTACAAACTTCTTTTCACTTCTGCGTTTGTCCGGTGGCTGTTTCGTTCTTGCTTGGGCTACCGTATGATCATTCTTTAATAGCTGCAAAACTTTCCCTTGAGATGGTGGTAGCCCCTTAGTGAAGTCCATGGAGATGTCGGTCTAAGCTGAGTTTGGAATGGGTGGAGGATGTAATTTTCCCAGGCTTGCTACCATCTCTCCTTTATGTTATCGACAAGTGTCACACTGAGCTATAAATTCAATAATGATCTTTTTCATATCTTTCCAATAAAAGGTTTGCCAAACTCTCTTGTAGGTCCGAAGGAATCCAGAGTATCCAGCCATTGGTGATGAGTGCATCTCCTATAGGATGGCGGTTTAGCAAGGGGAGTTGGGCACCGACACCATTCGAACCTTGTATCATAGGTCCTTCGAGTCCCAACTGTAGTGCGCTATTGAGCCCGGTTCCTTCTCCAATTTCTTGACGATCTCCTAGGTATCTAGGTCACCTTTCAACTCTTTCCTGATGTCTTCCATGAGGTCACAAATTAGAAGGGAGATGGCTGCAATTTCAGCATGTTGGGGTAGTCAGGAAAGTGCATCTGTAACCAAATTACCCTCCCCTTTTTTATAAATAATTTTGTAATCAAATCTCAGCAATTTTGTTACCCATTTCTGCTATTCTAGGGAGGACATCTTCTTCTCCATGAAGTATTTTAGGATCTTATGATCATCTTGATCTAAAAGCGTCAGTCGATCAGGTAGGGTTTCCATTTCATCACCATGTGCATAATAGCCAACATCTCCTTATCGTAAATTGATAGCTTCAGATGAGATGGGGAGAGAGCCTTGCTAGTGTATGCTAGTGGTCGGCCATCTTGCATTAGGATAGCACCAATTCTGGCTCCCGATGTGTTAGGTTCGATCACGAACACTTTGTTGAAGTTGGGTAGGGGACAGTTCTTTTGGTTTAGCAAACACATATGAAAATTCAGCAAGCAAGAGAAGAGATTTGGGTCTTCATGCATTGTCGGATGTTCAATTTGTAGCCCCTACAATTGGATTAGGAAGCCAACATGTGTCTTGTGTAGCATCCTCTCCATTCGTTGAGTTGTGACGGTCGATACTTTGCCCCCACATTTTCCTTATAGGATCACCTGTTTCCCATGGATAAAATTTTTTATAAGAAGCTTGGAAAAGTTCCAAGAAACATTACCTAGAGTAGATAGCCACTCCATGCCATGCATGACTTTGTAGTCATCCAATGACAATAGGAAGAAATCCGACGTGATATCTTGGCCTTGCATGATTCGTTTCATCCGTGAACACTTGTGGCTACAAGATAACATTTGGCCATCTGCGACCTTCACATCAAACCTACTACAATCTTTGATCTAGAGGGTTAATTGGGCAGCAACCTTACTATTCATAAATTTATTAATGCTTCCACTATCGATGAGAATTGTGATCGACTGGTGCTTGAGGAATTCATTGATCTTTATGGTTTGCGGGTTCGTGTAGCTAGTTAGGGCATGTACTGTGTTGATGGTCGGTTGCGATTATTCCTCCATATCTTCCTCCTTAGACTTGAGATCTATATCCTCAGGTTCTAGATCCTCGACCGGTTCAATCACTAAAAGCTTTCTATTTTTGCAATGGTGATCTCTACTCCATGGTTCATCATAGTGCTAACATAGCCCTTTTGTCGATCTCTCTCAAAGTTCTTCTTGGGTAAGTCTCTTAGGCTGAGGGTTTTGGCAATAGGGGAGGCCAAAGGTTTGATAGTTGCTAGTCGGTTCATGATCTTGATCTTTTGAGCATCGATGTTTAACTTTTCTTCTTGGATGTAGGCAAAGGAGATGGTAGCCATCAATGTATACGATTGTCATGCCTTGACTTTACATCGGATCTCCGGTTTAAGTCCTTCGCTGAAGGTCTCTATAGTTGCTTTTAAGACAAATCATGAGTTTGATTTCAAAGATGTTCAAAACTGGTTTGATATTCTTGCATGATCAAGGTTTGACAAATCTTTGGGAGTTGGCCATCCGCATTCTAGTACTCCAATGGTCCAAAGCATATCAATAGTTCGCACTTGAATTGGCTCTATGTAGGTACATTGTGCGTATACTCGAACCAGTTATACCACTAGATTACGTCTCCCTCGAGGTGTATGATGGCGATGTCAACCATAGATTCTTCACTAGTTTTGTGAAATCAGAAGACCTTTTAATGCATGAGATCCATCCGATTGGGTCTCCATCTTCCTATCTAGAGAAATCCTGATAGGACCCTAGAAGGGTTATGTCCTGCTCAACCAAGTAGCAATTAATAAAACCCTACGAGATTATAATAAAACCCTACATAGTCCCCTTTATCCTATAAAGAAGTGTGGCTAGGGCTTATTTTATAGCCTTAGGGCTTCCTGCCTATCGCCCCGTTTACTAGGCTAGTCGGCTAGGGTTTTTAGCAGAGGGGCATGGCTTGTGTAGCCACTTAGGCTACCGCCTCCCCTTTATTTAGGCAGGGCGACTATAGGAGGGACAAAAGAGAGAATTCACTTAGGAATTATCCTCCTAGGGCTAGGGTTTTGAGCTCTATATAAGCTTGTAGTCTCCACCTCTATTAAATGAAGCAAGATCAATTCTATTTCAGCCTTGCTGGCCGACCCTAGGAGGGACCCCATAGTGTTCTAAGGGTTGATCTCCCTCAAAGATCAAATCCCATAGAGCTCCTTCTAGGGTTCTATCATATGGTATTAGAGCCACGTTTCTACTGCCCCTGCTGTCATCTCTTCTATCCCCACCCATCTAAGCAATTTTCATAATTACTGCAAGACGCACCTTCATCTTTCACCCCAAGCCACATATCAATTAATCTGCTACTGACCCCCTATGTTTGAATTGGAGGCCTGGTAAAATTTCACCGCCCATACCTTATTACTACTGTAAATCCTTACCTTTATGCATCGAAGAAGCTTTTCCATCTTTTTCTCTCTGTAAATTTCTACCATCACAATCATGATCATCATTACGAAGGGGAAACACTATAGAAATTTTTAATCGCTTGTTTGCTTCTTGAAACTGGTTTATTGCTTATCTATTGTGAATGAAATTTTTTCACATCTCATAGATCAACTTAGCTTTTATCGAAGATTGATTTCTGGAAAAAAATTCTTTCTGAAACCGATCTTATTATGTTGTAATTCATCATCGCGTATTGTTGAATTTTTACGATGAAGAATCTTCCTTCTACCTTTGCATCAATTTTCCTACCATTATGCTACCAAAATTTCATCAATCTGAATGCTGCTATTACTCACATATGAACCGAGATTTTACTATTAAATTTCTACATATTTTCTTGGATTTTCTATGGAATTTACGTCGAGAATTCATTGTTTCTCTGACGTAAATTCTATTTAGTAGGACAGCACATATGTAGCACCCTTTTCATCAATTTTGTTGCTGTCTCTATAAGATTCTTAGACTCTCTCTTTCTCATTTTCAATCCCTACCATCATAACCCAAAAACCCTACCAAATTGCACCCATAAATTGATCCAAAATAGCTCCAAAAATAGTCCTAATCGCAGCATTCTATAATCGGCACATATTCGTAGCATACCCCCACTGATCCCTATCAAACCTTTGCTACCATCTACCCCAGATCTAAAATTTCTTTTCCTAACCTTCATCTACTTCCATCTTAGCCCTAAAATTCTATAAGACCACAACTAAAATCATACCCAAAAGAGCCACAAAACAAGCCCTAAAAATTGTAACATTCAACCTTTGATCCACCAACCTTTCACCCACCAAATCTCCCTTATCCCTTCAACAACAGCATGCATCTTTTGCTACACAATGCTGCCAGCAACAATCTCTCACTACACAGCATTGCCAGCAGCAATCTCTCATTGCCATCTTCCTTGATCGCAGCCAACAGTGATCCCAAGCACTACCAACAGTAGTCTTCATCATAGCCCATAGCGATCTCTCACTGCTATCTACCTTGATCACGGCTAGCAACAAATTGAATATGACCAACAATGGTCTCTCGCTCCATACCACCGCTGTCTTCCTATGCAACAGCCCTGCACTCCGTTGTCCCTTCTTCCCTCTATTGCAGTCATACCCTTGCTACAACCATCTTCACCTACAGCCAGGAAGTCACACCACAGCCATAGCTAACATAGTTGCTGCCCGCTTCTTCCTCTAGTATCACTGTTGCTTTCTGACTTAGATCCCTCAGCTACTATCCTCAGTAGGACTATTTAAAGTTAAATTGGAGGCTTTCAAGATGCATATGGATGCTAAACTATGTGCTCTCTTCGATAAGTTTAGATTGGGTCGATCACCGAGCCTAATAAGATCACAACATGGTGTAAATTCAGATTGCAAAAAGAACCCACTAGAGATAAGAAGTAACGCTAAGACACGATAGCCCTATACCTCGACGACATTGATCTCCTTTGCACAACTTCTAGAAGGGCACCTCAATCAAGATACTCAGAGCATGAGAGCCACATCCCAATCAATAGCATATAAACCTTTAGCACCAATCGATTATAAGAATATTAACGAAGAACTAGCAAAGATCTGTCAAACCTTCACCATCCAAGAGTACCAAACTATGTTTGAAAGGTTATCTAATCAAGCTTATGATTGGTCTGAAAATAGATATTGAGGACTTCTATGAGGGCATGAAATAATTTAGGTAGAAGCTAAAGCGCGATAGCCATACACACTTATAGTAGTCATCTCCTTCGCATGATGTCTAGAGGAGCGATTGAACCATGAAGCCTGGAGGACTAGGGATGCTCCCCGACCAGTAGCACCAAAGCTTTCAACCCCACCTACTATCAATCGACCCCCTCAACCGAGGAAATTAATAAGAGAAGAGCTTCATGACGAATCAACAAAGGGCCTATGTGGGTGTTGTGATAAACTATAGAGCCTAGAACACCATTGTAAAAAGGAGAGATCTCTCATGATTGTGTTCACTGAAGAACCCAAACTTGAAGATAAGACCCTCAAATCCAAGGAGACGAATACACTACAATCGACCACCCACATGATTCATACCTTAGCTGGCTACACAAACTCGTAGAAAATGAAGATCGAAGGGTTTCTTGAGCAACAACCCATCATCATCCTCATTGACACTGGGAGCATGATCAACTTCATGAATAGTAAGGTTGCTGCCCATTTAATGCTAAAAAAAAAAGATTATAGTAGATTCGATGTCAAGGTAGCTAACGACCGAATCTTGAAGTGCTACTAGAAGTGCCCACTGGTAAAACTGATTTTACAGGATCAAGACATACTTAATAATTTTTTCCTCACCCCTCTCGATGATTTTGAAGTAGTGCTCAGCATTGGTTGGTTATGCATGCTAGGAGATGTTTTCTAGAACTTTTGAAAGCTAATCATGAAATTTTTTAGCAAAAGAAAATAGGTGATCTTACATGGGAAACAAGGGAACAAAGTGATTACGATCATGGGAAATAAGGGAACAAAGCGACTATAATCATAACACAATATTTGGAGAAGGTACCAAAAGAAGAATCCAACAGCTTCTTAATTCAAATTCAAGAGTTTGAAAACAAAAATCCTCTCCCACTACTTGTTGAAATTTTGGGTGTCTCCACTAAACCGAGCCGACTACCCCCTACTAAGCTGCCCGACCCCCCTATGCTGAACTGGCCGAAACTTCTACCAGCTAATGCTCAACCAGATTTCTGCCCACAACCATAAAAATTGAAGTTAAGAGGGTCGCCCAGGAGATGACAGAGATAGATTATTCAACTATGCTTTTTTTCCACTACAACACATCCCAACATCCTCGTCTCCAGGGATAAGTTTTTTCTGAAGTGTTATATCTTATCAAATCCACCATGGTTGCTAATGCGATACTTCCAGATCTCAGGTGACATCAACGACTTTCTCCAGGATTGGACCATGATGCTTAAAGTCTTCCTTGATGATGACCTCCGATCTATAGCCAAAGACCACGAGAAAATTGAGCCCCTCTAGTGGCGAAATCAGAGTAAGAGAAGAATCATTTATAGGTCTCAACAAAATATCATCCCTCTCACTATGAAGAAAGATGTCCCACCTTGGCTGAGTGGAACTATAGCCTCCAAAACCACGATATCACCTACACCAAGTCATGGCCAGATGTTTATGATTGGAGAATACACATCTAGAGTTGGGATTGACATCACCCTTATGCAAAATGATCGACTTCCAATTCGCACTGAGGCTTTCCCCACACTCTACATGAGGTTTTTAAAGGGGATACTAATTGCTATCAAACTTAAAATTTGGCTAGATATAGGTCCATGGCACGAAAGAGAAGTAAGCCCAGAAAAATTACAATCCTTGTTTATGCCAGAATAGGCTCTCATCATTTTGAACTATACCAAAAGGCAGTCACTATACTAGAAGAAGAATTAGCTACTACGAAAGACTAACCACATGGCAGCCTATGCAAAGAAGAAACGATCTCCTGACAAACTTAAAGATTAAGCTTCCCTACACTTTTAGACCTACCAATAGGAAATTCAACCCTCAAGGAAGCTGTCCCCTTGCTACTTTGGACTTTGCAAAATTGGGGATTGCATTGGGGCTCCAACTTGGAGATCAGATCTGTACACTAGATCAAAAATATAACTGATCTTCCAAGTATCCCACCTCAAATGGAAGTTTAAAAAAGATGACTTAGCTCAAATCCTTCTAACTGACATCTAAGCTAATGAGGAGGTCAAAGTTTAGCTGATGATCGTACGGGAACATAGGATCATGACATATCATGGTCTTTCCACTTCAACTAATATTGGATCGCAAGAGTTTAAGACTCATTTCCTTAAGTTCATGGAACCTCAGTCTTGAAGACAAGGCTGATTTGAAGAGGGCAGGCTTAATAAGACTCCAGGAGGGTTGGGTCCTACTCAACCAAGTAGCAATCAACAAAACAATATGAGATTATAATAAAACCCCACCTAGTCACTTTTATCCTATAAAGAAGTATGGCTAGGGTCTACTTTAGGGCCTTAGGGCTTCCTGGCCATCACCCCCTTTATTGGGCTGGTTGGCTAAGGTTTCTATGAGCATGGCTTGTGCAACCACTTAGGCCACTGCCCTCCTTTTATTTAGGCAGGGGAGCTATAGGAGGTGTAAAATGGGACATTCACTTAGGAAGCACCCTCCTAGGGCTAGGGTTTTGAGTCCTGTATAAGCTTGTAGCCTCCACCTCTTTTAAATCAAGCAAAATCAATTTTATTTCAGACTTGTTGGCTGACCTTAGGAGGGAGAAAACCCTGTAGTGTTCTAAGGGTTGATCTCCATCAAAGATCAAATCCTATAGAGCTCCTTCTGGGGTTCTATCAACTCCACTCTCATGTACGAGTTTGCTGATTCTTGTGCTTGATTACCCTTCTCGGATTGGTTCTCCTTGCGAGCTAAGCCTTCTCCATGCTGAGATCTCTTCGGGCTCTCTAATCGACCAAATCTAAATTCCCTGAAGAGTGCTTGCAACTTGTCCTCCATGTGGGCCTGGAAGGCTTCAATCTTTACATCAAGTACATCGTCTGAGGCCATCACGTAAAATTGAAGATCTGTAATGTTTAAGTCCTTTTATTGATGGGTTAAGAGCATAAGACAATTGTTGCTGATGATAATAGCAACATGGGATAAAGGTGGTGTAGATGGCAACGATCTAGGGTTAGATGGCTGTGATAGATGGTTATTGTTGGTGGCGGCAGCAAGAGGTAAAGATGGCAATGAAGGTAGCAATCTAGGGTTAGATGGCTACCCTAAGATTGTTGGTTGTGGCAGTAATAGGGAGTGATGGCAGTGATTGCAATAGGGGTGGATGACAATGACAATAACAGGGGAGGATGGTAGCAGCAGTAATATATAGAGATGGCAACGACAATAACCAAGGAAGATGGTAGCAGTAGCAACCGAGAAAGATGGCAGTGGTAGCAATCGAGTAAGATGACATCGGCAGCAATAGGAAGATGGCAATGGTGGCAACTAGAAGATGGCAGCTATAGTAACCAAGGAAGATAATAGCGGCAACAACTAAGGAAGATAGCAGTGGCAACAATAAGAAGGTGGCAGTATAGATGAAGATAATAATACTAAATGAAGATGGCAGCTATAGATGAAGATGGCAGTGGTAGATGAATAGCAAGATACCAAGAATGCTATTTTGATACTAGATTGATAGAACCTGGAGGTTTCAATCGGGGATAACTAATCTCTATAAGGGATCAGTCCTCCTCGATCTCTATATGGGATTGGCCCTCCTAGGTTTTGGCTCCAATAACCGAAGAAAATTGGCTAAAATTTTACTGACACCTTTATTTATAGGGACTTTAATCTAACTCCTAATTGAACTCCTACTTAGAACTCCTAATTGAACTCATACTTAGAACTCCTAATCAAACTCCTACTTTAAGTGAAACTATCCTAGATGAATCCTAGCCCTAGTGGAACTTGAATTCATCAAACCCTAGCCGACTTTCTCAATCAAAGGTGGTCGGCTAATCAGGACTCAATCGACTAGGACTCGACCTTATTAGGGTCCTATCTGCGTTGTGCCTGCAAGCGGCACCACTAGGACTCGACCTTATTAGGGTCCTATCTGCGTTGTGCCCGTAAGCGGCACCTTTGTGGGTGCCGCCACTACGGGTGCTGCATCTACCCACAAGCGTCATCTTTACGAGTGATTGTCGCCCTTTACGATAGGTGCCAATGCCTTTTGCCATGGGTAGCCTACCCACGGGTGCCACGCCCACAGCCGGCCACCCCTATAGGCGGCTTGGCCGCTAACGGACGTGCCTGCTGGTAGCATGTCCACGAGCGATCACCCATGCAGGGGCCCCGATCATGAGCGACTGCCATTATAGACGGCTTGGCCACCCCCTGCCTATAGGCAACTTACTCGCGGGTGCTGAGTTCACTGCAAGAACACGCAAAATAATTCTATATGATTCAATCTCATCACATGCAGTATAAAAAACCAATATTTTGCATAAGTAACCATGCTCTGATACCACTATTGGGAAACCCAATGGGAGCATCACATGTACAACAAAAGAAAGAAAACAAAATAAGTTTCCCATTTATATTAAATCATCATGCAAAGATTAGTATGCAAAAAATGAAAACTGTAATATATGAGAGATTGATTACCTAGGGAGATCATATATCCCTAAAAATTCAAATCTAGATAGAGATGATAAAAAGGGTCAAATGTTCTCCTCTCTAGCAGTATCCACACGATGGATTATTGTAGTGATGCTCCTCCAATCGTAGCCCAAAAGCTCATAACTCTTACACAAAGGGAGAGAGGAGAATAAGAGGGGATGACAAAAGATACATCCTATTACTAATGTGCCGCCCTTACCTCCTATTTATAGAGAAACACCAAAAAGCCCTAATAGATGCTACCTTAATAGGTATTGGAAATCCATCTGATTAGCCACTAATATTTGATTGTTGGATCTCTATCCAATAATCTCAATTGGCCTCTAACTGGACCTCATATAAGGAGTACATCAATGTTGAGCCTCATCCAATGAGAATAGGGGCTAATTAGATAACTCATATTCAATTTTCTAGTCACTGAAACATCCACTATATATATGTGACACTCCAAGCCCAATACTGAGCTAGTCGTGAGTCCTATTTGTTAGAACTTTTTCTGACTTAGTAAATTATTATCTCATGATAATTCACTCAACTTATCGACTATGGACGTACTATGTCATTATGCCATAGTCTCTAGATGGTATAAAGGATCTTATCCATTAGACCAGTCTATCCTTAATTATCGTATATCTATAGTCCCTCATCTATTTAATATCCCAAAGATTGCATATTGGGAATGGTATTGTCAGGCCATACACGAAATCTATATGAGTCTTGCTTTAATTAGATTATCCCACAGAACTCTCTCAATTTAAACAAACCTAACCGAGTAGTTGTCTGAGTGATAATACATAGAATATTTCTCTTGTAATACTGAGAGTAGATGATCCTTTATTGACACTCAATTACTTTTGAAAGGTTGGTTACTAATCCCAACAGCTAGTTGTACTAGATTTAAAATTTTCTAAACCTGTAAGTCTGACGTCAAAGAAAGAAGTACTCAAACAAGTCTTAAGTTTAAGGGTCAGACACACAACTTGGACTATAGAATCATTATCTGATGATATGTATCATTAACCATCCAACATTCTATAAGCAGACCAATCAGTAAACTCCTTCTCCAATAAGAACCTATACTATACCCTTAGTGTCCCTACACAAGTGGCTATGAAACCAGTTGCCTCCATCATATGGATAGGTATATAGTGCACTGGTCTATCTGATTATATCGATGTCCCTCTTGAGTAACCTATGACTGGGTTTATTTAGGATCTATATTTAAATATGAATCAGTCTCATTATCGTGATCTTGTCATGATCTAGTTTCCATTGCACAAAACCAAGGACATCATAATATATATATTTAGTAGATAATATAATATGAGAATATGTCAATAATAATCATAAGCAAAAAGATCAATCAACGTATCACACGTGTCACCACTAATATGATTGACTTGTAGGGCACCTGTAATCAGTGTGACTTCCTCGAGAAGAACATCAACGTATTCGCTTGGCCACCAAAAGTCATATAGTACTACTTGAACATCCCCCTTGAGACTCGATCGGTGAAGCAAAAGCCTTGTTGGTTTGCACTTGAATGCCAATAAGCAATTCATGATAAAGTGAAAAAGTTATCGAAAGAAGTGTTCATTTATGACGTTTGTTATCCCCAATGGCTGTCTAATGTTGTGTTAGTTAAGAAAGTTAATGAAAGCTGGTAGATGTGTATTAACTACATCGATCTCAACCGGGCCTATCTTAAGGATAACTACCTTCTCCCTTGAATTGATCAATTGGTGGATACACATCGAGGCATGAGCTTCTCACCTTCATGGATGCCTTTTCAGGTTACAATCAGATAAGTATGGTCCCTCAGGATTGGAAGCACACCTTCTTCATTACTGACCAAGGGGTACACTGCTATGAGGTCATGCCCTTTAGGATGAAGAATGCAAGAGTAACCTACTTGGTCAATAAAATGTTCAAGTATCATATCAGAAGTAACATGAAGGTGTACATGGATGACATGATAGTAAAAGAAAAAACATCAGACACACACCCTGCGGACTTGGCCAAGATGTTCCAGATCCTGAAGAATTTCAACATATGCCTAAAACCATCCATGTGTGCATTCAGAGTCAGATCAGGGAAGTTTCTCAACTTCATCTTTCACCATAAGGGAATAGTCACCAACCCCGAGAAGGTTTATGGCATTACCGAAATGCAACTGCTTTGATCCATGAAAGAGGTGTAGCGGCATATTGAGCGACTATCAGTGCTCAACCGGTTCATATCCCAGTTGGGCGATAAATGCCTCCCCTTCTTTTAGGCATTAAAAAGCTTGAAGGACTTCCTCTAGACCAAGGAGTACCTAGAAGCCTTCGAAGGATTGAAGTGCCATCTCGTCTGACATCTCACTTTTGCCACCCTAGGTGAGCCATTGAACTTGTACCTTGCGGTAACCAACCAAGCCGTAAGCTCGATGTTGTTACGAGAAGACTCAGGAATGTAGTGACCCATCTACTACACCAGCCACATGCTAAATGAGCCCAAGGAGTGCTATCCCCCCATTGAGAAGCTAGCACTCATGCTAGTGCTGGTAGCAAGAAAGTTGTGCCCCTACTTTTAGGCGTATCCCATACGGGTGTAACACCCCCAATTAGTGTTAAATCAGAATTAGGCACGACTAATAATTGGCTTATAAGAGTCTAATGTGTGTACTACTGTCAAGTTTAGCTTAAGCATTTTAGCCAATGATTTAGGTCAAATGAAGTTGATAAGCTAGTTAGCCCATTAGGCTTGGGTCATGACAAGTGGTCACCGACTAACCAGGGGAAGTGTTAAAGTGGTTAGTGGAACTTGGAGAATTTGACATCTAGTATATCCCAAGAACCACTATAAAGGCCCAAGCACTAGTGGATTTCATAGCAAAGTTAGTGCCCTATCCCAAAGCTGAAGGAGGAGAGCACGCCACCTCAACTTGGATCTTATTAGTTGATGGTTTAGCCACTTCAAAAAGGGGCAGTATTCAAGTTCAAGATTACTAATAATGAAGCTGATTATGAAGCACTCCTTTTCGGGCTTGACTCATGTAGGAATTCCATGTGTAAGAGCTAGAAGTATTTAGTAACTCACAACTGGTCGTCACCCATATTGACAAAAGTTTTGAAGCTTAAGATGCAACTATGACAAGATACCTAGCTAAGGTACATTGACTTGCATGTTGCTTCCTTCGACTTACCGTGTATAGAATTGTACCATTGTAGATGCATTGGCTAAGCTAGTTTTAGCTTGGCCAATGGGAAGAAGCCACCTAATGGTCGAGGTTCCCCTGCTTGAACCATCGAAGCATGGGACATTGCCACCACAGAGCCCAAGATGACACATTGCCTGCTGAGCCTCCCATTGCTCAACGGCTACAATGAACCTAAGCCTAGTACTACATAATCAATGATCGACCAAAGATCGTTCGACTAGCCACTCCAATATCTATCACCACTAGAGGCCAAGATAGTGCTGGCCAAAGTACATGAAGGAATCTACGGAGAGCACATCAGGGGACACATTATCCTTCAAAGTTCTTCGATAAGACTATTATTGGTCAACCATGTAGAAGGATGCAATTGTCTACATGTAGAGGTGCCTGGAATGGTAGAGGCATGCTTGGGTGTAGCACCAACTAGCGATCTTATTGAACCCTATTAATAGTGCTTGGCTGATCGCTCAATGGGGGATAGACATCTTGGGGCCCTTTTTGCCTACACTAGGCCAAGGAAAATTTCTCATCAGAGGAGTTGATTACTTCACTAAGTGGGTTGATGTTGAGCCTTTGACATCAATCTCAAAAAAGCTATTGAATCTTAGATTTTCATGATGAAATCAATTAATGATTTATTGATCTAACATGTGTGTTAGAGAAAGTAATATATGTTTAACTACGATGAAAAAAATGAGTTACAACCAGATATTAGGCCAGAATCAAGTTTGGGCATCGGGCCAAGGTTTAAACAATATAATGGGAGCTTATCGGGAGTTCATCGAAGGAATCATGAAGCTTGTTGGGAATACGTCGGGAGATCGCCAGAAGAAGATTACAAGACTCGTTGGAAGAATATCAAAGGTTGTCAGATTGTCGGGGGTTAGGTTAATTGTTAAACTTGATAGTCTTATACGGTTATAATCAACGAGTCATAGTTAGGTTCGAGTCCTAATTGAGTTAAGTTTGGAAGGAATCCAAATTAACTTAAGGTAAACTGAGTCCATGTTTGGGTTTGGATGAAGCTCAGATTGAGCATATTTGGTTGACTTGGAAAAGGGTCAACTGAGAGTACAAGTTGACAATAGAGAAGTGGAGAAATCACTTTTTTAGTATTCCGAATGGTAGTACCGTCGGTGGTTGGTGGTTGTACCACCCAAGTCAGTGATTGTACCATCACTGTCCTATTTTCATGGTAGCTTTCGGTGGTAGTATAGCTGGCGCCGATGGTTGTACCACATGTTCTTGAATTTTTTAAATATATTTAATTTTTTTGCTCTATTTTCTGAAGCCAATTGAGGCCTATAAATACTCCAAGTCTTTTTACATTAAGTACAAGAATTCTGGGCAAGAAAACTAAGAAAATAGTATGCTAAACGTATACAAAAAAAGAAAGGGTGTAAGAAAGTAAGTAAGAAAGCGAGTAAGAAAGTTTGTAATCTTTATAAAGGTCTTCTTGGTAAGTTGTAAGTGAAATACTTATAAGGGTTTGGTCTTCACCCGAAGAAGATTAGGAGTGGACACTGGTCGGCCTCGACGAAGGGGACTCAAGAAGTAGATGTAGGCCAAGTTGTGGCCGAACCACTATAAATTATGAGCATCTCTTAACTTTGCTTTTTGATTATACATGTTCTTATTTGAAGCTTTCCTTTAGAAAGATCATAACTTACCTTTGTTAAATAGCTTCATGGCTCACTTATCAACTTGAACAAAATGCTTCCAATTTATGGTTTTTTTTTCAAATGAAAGTTTTTTTAAATCGAGATTTCAGCACTTACACTAATTCAAATCCCACCTCCCCCCCTGGGCTTTCTATTGGGAAATGACATGAGCATCATGTATATCAAAAAATAAAAATTAAACAAAAATATGTTTCCCAAAGGAAATAGCATCAAATCATTGTGAGATGATCGAGAGTATAAAACTCAAAACCACATAAAAGGGGTGAGATGTTCTTAGACGGTCATTGGGAATGACAACCAACTTTATGAAGGTAATTATGTGTCAATAAAGAATCATACATTCTTGGTATCATAAGTAAAATATCTCGCATGTCCTCATTTAGGCAAATCCCTGGAAGGGGTGAGATGTTCTTACCTAGGAGAGGTGAATTAGTGCTATGTGAAAAACTTCAGTTTGAAAAATTTTTATTCAAAGAAAATTGATATTGAAAGTGCTTTAACTTGAAACTAGTTAATAAGCAATTAAATCTAAGAGCAATAGTAATGAAAGGTAAGAAAGAGATGCACACCATATTTTTATAGTGGTTCGGTTCCCTTGACCTATTTCTACTCCCAATTTCTCTTCACTCGAGGACACCAGCTTTCACTCTTGATCTTTTTCAATGGGCAAAGATCAAACACCCCTTATAACTATTTTCTCCTTTTCTAAGACTTAGGAGATAACCCTTACAACTCTCTTTTTATTAGGCTTAGGAGATAATCCTTACAACTCTTTTTTCAGCCCACCCTTAAATCGAAATCACTCTTAAACAAGAGGAGTGGAACTCACACAAAGTCAACAGAACTTTTACAAGTTTTTCCCTTTCTTTCTTGCTTTCCCAAGCAAGAATACTTGGGATATTTATAGACTTCAATTAGCTTCATAAATTGGAGCCAAAAAGATCAAACACCTCAAAATGTTTGGGTACAAGCGATACTACCATTGGCACCAATAGTACCACCGTCGAACATAGCCAAGTTTCTAGGCACGGGCAGTACCACTACTAGGAAAAGTGGTACTATCATTGCTTCGGTGGTACTACCATCGACAGTTGGCGGTACCACTAGGTCAATGAAATGAGCTCTCGAATGAGCTTAAATCAACCCTTAAACAGTAACTATAATAATTAAGACTAAAACAATTACAAACAAGTAATCTTTGTTGTCTGACATGTAAATTGAACTTTCAGCTTCGGTGAACTCTCAACAACCTTCCGACGAACTCTCGATGAGCTCTCAACAACCTTCTAATGAACTCTCGGTGAACTCTTGGCAAACTTTCGGTGAACTCTCGGTGAGCTCCCGACAACCTGCCTGTGAACTCCCGGCAAACTTCTAGCGAACTCTCGATGAGCTCCCGGCAAACTTCCGTCGAACTCTCATCGAGCTTTGACGTACCCCCGATTCTTCTAGCCAGATGCTGGACTTTAACTTTGGTCCAATGTTCAATTCTTCTTTAATTGCTTTTGCCTTTTCACCATCATAGTTAGTCCTGCATCACTTTCTTCAATACAAGGATTATATCATAATTTCACTAATTGATTCCACAATCAAAATCTAAGATTCAACAATTTCTTCCTTTTTGATAACAATAAATTAATAATGGAGTTAACCTTAACTGCCTTTATCAATATGTCAATAATAGAAATCGTCATTGTATAATCATAATTTCAAAATACATCATTTTATACCTGATTTAAATTTTAAATCTTCATATATTCTCAAAATATATCTTTCCTGATTCAAATTTTAAATCTTCATATCTTCTCAAAATACATCATTTCATGCATGATTTAAATTTTAAATTTTAAATTTTTATTTTTTTCTCAAACTACATCATTTCATGTATGATTCAAATTTCAAATCTTCATCTCTTCTCCCCCTTTGTCATTAGCAAAAAGGAGTAAAGTGCAACTAGAAAATTTTTACCACATGTATCATGCATAATCATAATTTCATATATTGTGCGTTATCATAGTTTCAATTTATTAAAGTATAACATGCACAACTTTAAAATATTTTAACTCAACATCACTTCATACATGATACCAACAACAAATCAACATCACTTTGAACATTGCATAAATGATACTAAAACATTGAAATTTTTAACCATTCATCCCCATGGTACCAGGATTAACATTATTTTAAATTTTTTAACCATTCATCATCATGATACTAAGATTAACATTATTTTGGGCATACCAAAGCATTAGAATTTTCAATTATTTTAGTAGGTATATCATATATGATAAAAATTTCAAATCAAACATTCATCCTTTGTCATCAACATACCATTTCTCCCCCTTTGTCATCTACAAAAAGAAGACATGCTTAATACATATTTGAACCATGTAAGCTAGCAAGTTTCTTTCTCCTCTTTATAAATAACAAGAACAAAAAGAAGGGAGGAATTCATTTATCACATAAAGAAAAAACAAGTATTCTCAAGAGTCTAATAATCAAATTTCTCTTTTTTTAGTAGTAAGAGGAAGAATTCATTTGAAAGCATCACATTAAGATCAAGTATATCAAAGAGTTCAATAATCAAATTTCTTCTTTTGTAAGTAGAAGGAGAAATGATTTATAGGAAATTATTATCTAAAGAGAAGTCCATTTGCAAAAATTGAGAAATCCGGAAGAGGAACTCATGTATTCGAAAGATTTATCATATCTAATTCTCTTCTAATCAAATTGTTTCTCATTCAATGGCTTTGTTGCAAGATAGCAATTTTATTTCCCCTTTATCATTGTCAAAAAGAATATGATGGTATAATTTTTGTTTTACATTAATGTTTTAATCATAATCATAAATACAAAGAAATTATATAATAAAAATTATGTCATTAAAGATATAATATGAAAGATCAAGTCGCAAGAACTAAAAGACATGATTTATTTTAACAAATCTCCCCTTTTATTTAGTGAATGATAAAAACAAATCTTATGAGGTTAAATAGTAAGCAAAATCTTGACTCATAAAAAAAATTTATCAAGTTATAAATATTAATAAGTCAAGATCATGATTGGGATGAAAACTTCTCTATAGTAAAGAGCAAAAGAAACATAGGAGAACAAATAAAAGATTTCATGTATAAGAAAATTTCAAGTCATCAAGATCATGGTTTATAAAAAAATCTCAAGTTGTAATTCTGAAACATTAAAAGATAAATCATGATTCATTTGGATAATTTTCTTTAATAAAATGAAAGAATCATAGTGAATGATCTTGATTTATATAAAAATCTCATATTATAATTATTAAGATCATAAATCTCTTTTTTTGTAAATGGTAAAAAGAAGAAATCATAGAAGTTAAAAAAATTTGATTCCCATAAGAGATAACTCAAGTCAAAATGTCAAAGGAAACTTCATAATTCAGTTGGAAAAAAAAATCTCATTCAAATTCAAATCATCAAAATCACTTTTATAGTTCAAGAGATTAAAAAATAATAGTATACATAGACTCATCACTTTATCTCTTATTGAATACTTGATAGGCTAAAGACATTTTTAAGAAAAACACATTCAACTTTTGTATTTCAATTTATGTAATTTATTTCATGCAAGAATGCCTTTATTTTTTATGCCAAATATATGCATTGTTGTTTAAAACCAAAAACCAAGTATCATTTGAAAAGAAATAATCAAGATCATTAATATAACATAATAAAATAATAAAATATCTTCAAATAAAAGATTCAATTTATTTTAATTCCAACAATAATAAATTTTCCTTCTTAAGTAAGTTTCTCTTTACACTTAGTGCAAGGAGTTAGCATGCAATTATTATGCTCATTTTAATTTTTTTAATTTTCTAAAAACATCATAAACAGAAGCATGATATTTTTTTAGTTCTTACTAACTAATTTAAAATTATCAAGTAACTCATGAAATGCATTAAGTAATTTTACTTTCATTATAAGGTAAAGACATTTTAGGTAAATCACATACCTCTTCGTCAAAAGCCACAGAAGTGTTGTTGGCCATCCCATCTTCGAATGCACTCAATTTATCCCAAGTCGACTTACATGTATTATTTTTATTTGACAACTTCTTCTTAGTTTTGTATGCTCATCTTTGGAGTACCCTAGCTTCTTGTATTCATAGCAAGTGATTGTGTCTTTTCTTAGTTTATTTTTATTCTTATAATTTTTTTTTTAAATTTCTTAAGTTCTATTGTCAAAAGTTCAGTGTCATTGTCCCCATCACTCGAGCTCACTCAAGAAGTATTCTTTTATTCTCAGTGTAGTGTCTTTCATATTCTTTGAAAGGTATTCTTCTTGTTCGTCATGAGTTTTGTAAGTCATTTCATAGATCATCAAAGAGCCTATAAGTTTTTTTAGAGTCAAATTGTTCAAATATTTAGCTTTTTGTATAGTAGTTACTTTTGGGTCTCAACTTTTAGGTAAAGATCTTAAAATTTTATTTACAAGTTCTAAATTAGAATAAGATTTACTAAGAGATTTCAAACTATTGATAACATCTGTAAATTGAGTGTACATGTCACCAATAGTTTCACTTGGCTTCATTTTAAACAATTCATAATTGTGTACTAATAGATTTATTTTTGATTCCTTTACTCTACTTATGCCTTCATGTGTGACCTCTAATGTGTGCATATATCATAAGCAGAATTAAATGTAGAAACCTAGTTAAATTTATTTTTGTCCAAAGCACAAAACAAAGCATTTATAGCTTTGACATTTAAATTTCAACCGATTGTTGCTTTTTGAAATCGAACTATTGCTCATTCTTTTTGGCTAAAACTTTAATACAAATTCATAGATCATCTAAGATTTATCTCTGGAAAAGATTCTTTCTGAAACCAGACTTAAAGTGCTGAAATTTTACGACGAAGAATCTGCCTTCCTTCTTTTCATTCACTTTCCTACCGTTATGCTACCATAAATTTTATCGAACTTATTTGCTGCCATAAACATCTGGACTGAGGATTTGTGACAAATATTTGTATATTTTACTTGGGTTTTCCTCTAGAATTTATGCCGAGAATTCAATGTTTCTTTGACGTAAAGTCTGTTCAGCAAGATAGCACATACACAACACTTTCTTTGTCGAATTCTATCATATTTGAGTGTTGTCCTTTGCAGGTTTCTGGACTCTCTTTCTTTTATTCTCAAGCCCTACCATCCTCACCAAGAACCCTTCTAAACTACACCCTAAATCGATCCCAAATAGCCTCCTAAATCAGCCCTAACCTCAGCCTACTTGCATCTACCCGATCCACCCATCCAACTGGCCACCCAATCTCCCTTATCCGTTCAACCGCAACATGCATCTCTCGCTACACAATGTTGCTAATGGTGATCTCTCACTGCCATCCTCCTTGATCATAGCTAGCAACAATCCCTTGTAGCACAAATGCTACCAGCAATGATATTTCGCTACCATCTATTTTCAATGCAGCCGCAATAATCTCTCATTGTCATCAACCTTGATCACAACCAACAACAACTTGATCATGTCTACCATGATCCCTTATTGCACAAAGCTGCCAACAGTGACCACTCGTTGTCATCCTCCTTGATCGCAGCTAACATCGATCCTTTGTGGCAAAAAGCTACCAGTAGTAATCTTTTGCTGCAATCTGTCTACATCACAGTCCACAACAATCTTTCTCTACCAATTGTCTTGATCGTGGCTAACAATGAATTGAACACGACCAGCAGCGGTCTCTTGCTCCATACTGCCGCTACCCTCCTCTGTAATAACCATGCACTCCGCTGCCTCATCTTCCTCCTATTGCAATCGCACCCTTGCGCAACCAACGCCACCTACAGCCACGAAGTCACACCGCAGTCGTAGCCGACGTTGTTCGACACTGTCACTGCTGCCTTCCGACTCAAATCTCTTGGCTGCCATCTTCCAACAGATATTAGCCACCTGAAAAATTATAGCCTCGATGACCTTGCGGCATCATAGCAGAATCGCAACCGATGTTACTATTGTTATCTTCTTCCTCCACCATTGCTGTTACCGTTGGCTGTTATCCTCTATCAATGCAGCAGCCACTTGGAGACTTCACTGCGACAGCTCAAACAATTTTGCAGCAGCACTTTCTCATCCTTTTGCTGTCATTGCTGCCTTCAACCTAAAGATTGTAGCTACACTCTTCAACCAGTTTATTTGATAGGTTGGAGATCCTTACGTCATGACATCAATGGGCTTATTCGAAGCCAAATTGGAGGCTTTTGAGATGCGTATAGATGCTAAATTATATGCTCTCTTCGAAGAGTTTAGATTGGGCCGATCACTGAGCCCAATAAGATCACAACATGGTGCAAATTCATATTGTAAAAAAGAACCCATCAGAGATATAAAGTAAGGATAAGACATAGCATCCCTACACCTCGATGACATCGATCTCCTTTGCATAACTTTAAGAAGGGCACTTCAATCAAGATGCTCAGAGTATGAGAGCCACATCCCAACCAAAAGCATATAAACCTTTAGCACAAATCAATTACAAGAACCTTGACAAAGAACTAGCGATGATACATCAAACCTCTACCATCCAAGAGTACCAAACTAGGTTTAAAAAGTTATGTAATCAAACTTACGATTGATCTGAAAAATATATATTAAGGACTTTTATTGAGGGCTTGAAGCTGGAGATTCAGGAAGAAGTTAAAGTGCGACAACCATACACACCTAAGGCAGCCATCTCCTTCTCATGACATCAAGAGAAGCGATTGAACCATGAAGCTTGGAGGACTAGGGTCGCTCCTCGACCAGTGGCACTAAAGCTTTCACCTCCTCCTACTGTCAGCCGACCCCCTCAGCCTAAGAAATTAATAAGAGAATACCTTCATGACAGATTGGCAAAGGGCCTATATGGGTATTACGATAAACTATGGAGCCTAGAACACCAATGTAAAAAGGAGACACCGCTGATGATTGCACCCACTGAAGAACCCAAACTTGAAGATACGACTATCGAGCCTAAGGAGAAGGATACACCACAACCGGTCCCTCATATGATCCCTACCTTAGCCGGCTACACCAACCTATAAAAATTGAAGATCGAAGGGTTTCTCGAGCAGCAATCCATCATCATCCTCATCGATGTCGGGAGCACACATAACTTCATGAGCAGTAAGGTTGTTGCCCACTTAATGCTCCAAAAAGAAGATTACAGTGGGTTCAAAGTCAAGGTAGCTAACAGCCAAATTCTAAAGTGCAACCATAAGTGCCCGCGGATAAAACTGATCCTACAGGAGCAAGATATAGTTGCTGATTTTTTCCTCCTCTCTCTCGATGATTTTGATATAGTGCTTGACATTGATTAGTTATCCATGATTTGAGATATTGTTTGAAATTTTTCGAAGCTAACCATGAAAATTTTCAGGAAAGAAAAACAAGTGATCCTACGAGGGAGCCCAGTGACTACAACCACAACACAACACTTGGAGGGGGTACTAAAAGAAAATTCCAATGGCTTCTCAATCCAAATTCAAGATTTTTAGGAGATGAAGCCAAAGTAGATTGAAGATAAGAACCCTCCCCCACAGCTTGTTGAAATTTTGGGAGTCTCTATCAAACCGAGCCTACTACCTCTTGTCAAGGTGCCTAATCCCCCTATGCTAAACTAGCTGAAATTACCACCATATGATACTCGGCCAAATTGCTACCACAGAAGATTAAAGATACGAGGATCGCCCAAGAGATGATAGAGATAGATTGTTCAACCATGCTTATTTCCTACTATAACATATTCTTACCTCTTTTTCACCAAGGAGAAGTTACTTCTGAAGTGTTACATCCCACTGAACTCACCATAGTTACTGATACAACACTTTCAGATCTCAAGTGACTTTTACAACTTTCCTCAGGATCAGACCATGATGCTCAAAGACCTCCTTGATGATGACTTCTGATCTAGGACCTAAGACTATGAAAAAATTGAGACCCTCTAGTGTCGAAATCAAAATAAGAGAAGGATTATTTGTATATCTCAATAAAATATTATCCCTCTCACTATGAAGAAAGATGCACCATCTTGGCTAAGTGGAACTATAGCCCTCATGACCACGATATTATCCCCACCAAGTCATGGCCAGAAGTTTATGATTAGAGTAGACAAATCCATAGTTGGGATCGGCATCACCCTTATGTAAGATGGTCGACTCCTAATTCACATCGAGGCTTCCCCCACACTCCAAATGAGGTTTTTAAAGAGGATACTCATTGCTACTAAATTTAAAATTTGGATGGATACAGGTCCATAGTAGGAAAGAGGAGTAAGTCCAGAAGAATTACATAAGGGTGTCGCCACTCGCCTTACTAGGCTAGTCGGCTAGGGTTTCGAGCAGAGGGGCATGGCTTGTGCAGCTACTTAGGCTGCTGCCCCCTTTATTTAGGATGCACCCCCTTAGGGCTAGGGTTTTAAACCCTATATAAGCTTGTAGCCTCCATCTCTTTTCATTAAGTAAGATCAATCTATAATTCAGCCATATGACCGACTACTAGGAGGGAGGAACCCCTATAATGTTCCAAGGATTGATCCCCCTCAAAGATCAAAATTTATAGAGCTCCTTCTGGGGTTCGATCACTTCTCCATGTGATGCGTAGAAATTGTTGTTGCTTCACCCCTCGCGTTTTCCTCGCAGGATTATTTTTTTTCCCTAGTTGAAAATTTTCATGACTAGCTTGGCAAAATCTTAGAAAACATCACCTAACGAGGACAACCATTCGATACCGAGCAATGTTTTATAATTTTCAAGTAGTAGGAAAAAGAAGTCCGCGGTGATTTCTTGGCCCTGCAAAACTGGTTTCAGCCGTGGACAATTTTGGTTGGAGTTGAGGATTTGGTCATCTACGATTTTTACATCGAACCTGCTGCAATCATCAATTCAGAGAGTTAATCGAGCAACAACCTTGTTATCCATAAAATTATTGGTGCTTTCAATGTCAATATGAATGGTGATCGACTGGTGTTTGAGGAAACTATCGACCTTCATGGATTATGGGTTAGTGTAGCTGGCTAGGGTATGATGGTACTGATGGCCGACCGCGGTCTTCCTTCACATCTTCCTTCTCAAGTTCGAGATCTATGTCCTCAGGTTTTGGATCCTCGATCGATTCAATCACCAAATGCTTTCCCCTTCTACAGTGGTGATCTCTACTCCATGGTTCGTCGTAGTGCTAACATAGCCCTTTCATTAATCTTTCTTAGAGTTCTTCTCGGGTAAGTTCCTTGGCCTGAGAGGTTTGGTTGGCAGCAGGGGAGACTGAAGCCTTGATGGTTGCTAGTTGGTTCATGATCTTGGTCCTTTGGATATTATTGTTTAGTCGTTCCTCATGGATGTAGGTGAAGGAGATGGCGACCCTCAATGTATACCATTGTTGTGCCTTGAATTTGTATCTAATAAATCTTCAGCTCTAATCCTTCAATGAGCATTCCTAACAACTGATTTTCATACCAATCTTGAGTTTGATTTAAAAGATGCTCAATCCTTGAAATTATCTTTATGTGGGGACTCCGTGGGTGTGCTTGTACCAATCATACCACTGAATAGCTCCTCTTCCTAGATGGATGGCCGCAATATCGACCATAGAAGCCTCCAGAGTCCTGTGATAGTGGAAGTACCACTCAATGCGTGAAATCCACCTGATCAGATCTTCATCTTTCCATCGAGGGAAGTCCACCCTTATGTGTGGATATGATGAGTCCATTACTTGTTTGTCTTTCTTTGGTGGGTTCTCCTTGCGATAAGAACTCTTGTCATACTATGATCTTCTTGGGCTCAGCGATCAACCTAATTTAAACTCCATGAAGAGAGTACGTAGTTTGTCCTCCATATGCATCTTGAAAGCCTCCAACTTGGTACTGATCAGATCTACTAATGCCATAGCATAAGACTCCAAATCTATAATATTGAGGTCCTCCCTTTGCTGTCTAGTTAAGGGTAGGGATTGATAGGATGGCTAGGTGGCCAAAAGAGATGATAGATCATAGGTAGATGGCTATGGTTTGGGGCTAATAGCTTTTGGTTGTTGTTGGGGTTATGGTTTGGAGCTGTTGTAGGGGTCATATAGGGGGGTTTGGTGATAGAGGTTTAGAGTTAGAGGGGTGGCTTAGGGTTACTATTGATGACAACAACTAGTTTGGTAGGGATTGGTGGCTGCAAGGGTGATGGATCAAGGTTACGGTTTTGGATTCATAGATTACGGTTTAGGTTACTATTAGTGTTGTAGTTTGACGGTGTTATGGGGGCTGGAAAGGGTTTTAGTGGTAGTGGTTTGAGGCTAGGAAGCAAGGGGTTGCTATTGCAGGCAGCAACTAGTTTGGTGTGGTTGCGGTAAGAAGTGCCCAGGAAAAAGGTTATAGTAGGTTACTGTTTGGGCTACAGTTTGCGCTATTGTTTGGGTCAACTATAGAGATTAAAAGTGGGATACAATGGCTGTGTCTTAAGGCTAGAGAGGTGCCTTAGGGTTAATATGGGTGGTAGCAATAAATTTGGTAGAGATCAGACATGTATGCAGCAAGAAACATCAAAAATTATAGCAGTAGAATTTTTTATCGAAAGACAACAATTTTACGATGAAAGTTTCAGCAATATTGCAATAGTAGTTTCAGAAATATGGTAGTATAAAATCAACAAGGATACTAGTAATTTAGATGATAGCAAATATGGTAGTAAGATGGTAGCAAGATCGAATGCAGCAGATGCAATAGCAAAATTTTACGTCGAAGAATAATAGTTCGATGAAATGTTTTGGTAGCTCATCAAAAATTATAAAGAAGTTATAATAGAATCTAGTAAGGAAAGCCAAGCCGATGCAAAATATGGAAAAGAATTTGACAGCAAAATATTGGTAGAAAAAATTAATGATATGGTAGCAAGTATGTAGCTGAAATCTTACATCGCAACTTTCGTCATAAATCTGATAACTTTATGATGATAAGTTTTTAAAGCAAGATTGCAAAAGATTATAGTAAGGAATATATGATGATAAAGGTTGGATCAGTATAAAGTATTGAAGAGAATATGGTAGTGAGTTTTTGGTAAAATCACGACTGCAAAGTAGTAGGTGGCTGAAAAATTACATGAATGTCAAAAGATCGTTGCAGCAGTTTATTTTGGCCAGCATTTTTTTAGCAAGATAGATGGATGGTAAGGGTTGTAACAATGGTATATGTAACTATTTTTTAGGATTTTTGGGTAAGTAAATTACAACAATAGTAAGGTGGATACCAGAATTTGATGCAATTTTAGTGAAGGCTACAGATGATGGATCTGCGATAGGGGGTGATGATGGTGAGTAGACAACGAGATAAGTAATTATGGGAATTGCTTGGGAAGATGATGGGCTGCTTGATGGCAGTGGCAAAGGTGGAAGAGCAGCTAGGTGCTAAGAACACGGCTCTAATATCAAGTGTTAGAACTCCGTAGAATTCTAAGGTTTGATTGATCTCTGAAGTAAATCGACCTCCTTGAAACTCTATAGGGGTTCCTCCCTAATAGAACTCCAAAAGGAGCTCTATAAATTTTGATCCTTGAGGGGGATCATCCCTTGAAATGCTGTAGGGGTTCCTCCCTCCTAGACTCAGCATAAGGCTGAATAAAAGTTGATAATTGCTTGATAAAAGAGAGGGGGCAACTACATCATTATATAGGGTTCTAAACCCTAGCCCATGGGATGCTTGCCTAAGTAAAATGACCCCTTTACCCCTTCTATAGCTAACCTACCTAAATTGGAATAGGTGGTGGCTAGGTTGGCTCTATAGCCGACTTAAGCAGGGGAAACCCTGGCCGACTAGCCCAATAAAGGGGGCAGCAGCCACTAAGCCCTAAAGCCCCAATCTAAACCCTAATCACACTTCTTTATAGGATACAAGTGGCTAGGTAGGGTTTTATTATAATCTCACAGGGTTTTATTGACTACTTCTAGGGAGATTAGGATTCAACCCTGTTGGAGTCCTATCAAGCTCGCCCTCTTTGAATCAGCCTTATCCTCAAGTCTGAGGGTCCACAAACTCTGGGAACCAGGTCTTCAGCTTCTCGTGTGACTCTTATGTTGCATTCTCAGATGGTAAGTTACTCCACTTCACAAGTACTTTAATTGGAGGGCATCGTCGATGCTTCATAATTCTTCGATTAAGTATAGCTTCAGGTTGGGCTTGGATTTCACCATCATTTATAGTGCTCGCAGTTGAGTCTGGGCCAATTCGTGTTCTCTCAACTTCAGCTTTAGTAGGGACACATGGAAGATGGGATGAATCTTAGTGTCATCTGGAAGCTTTAATCTGTAAGCCACGATCCTAATGAGCTCCAAAATCTAATATGGTCCATAAAATCGTGGAGATAGCTTCATCGATGCTCTGGTGTTGATTAATAGCTGCTTGTATGGTTGTAGATGGAAGTAGACCCAATCCCCTGCTGAAAATTCTTGCTTACTCTGGTGATTGTTTATTTGTTGCTTTATGCAGGCTTGAGCATCAGTTAGGTTGTCTTTTAGCAACTATAGCAGTTTGTCCCTGTTAATTAAGTTTTGGTTAACCTGATCCACTTTGGCCAAACCAAGTATATATCTGGGTATTACAGGGGGCGATTGACCATACAATACCTCGTAAGAGGTACATTTAGTTGAAGAATGAAAAGTTATGTTGTACCACCATTTGGCCTAGGGAAACCACCTTGTCCACTCTTTGGGCCTCTCACTGGTGAAGTACTGTAAGTAGGTCTCAAGGCATCTGTTCAACACTTTTGTTTGGTCATTTGTCTATGGATGATAAGCTGTGCTCATCTTTGATTGGGTGCCTTGTAGATGGAAGAGCTCGGTCCAACATTTACTTGTAAACACCCTATCACAGTTGCTCACAATTGACCTTGGCATCCAATGTAATTTTATAATATTTTTCACAAAAAACTGAGTAATATTGGCAGCAGTATAGGAATGTCTCACAGCACAAAAATGAATATATTTAGTTAGGCGATCTACCACCACAAAGATCATGCTTTTATCTTGAGATAGTGGCAACCCTTCGATGAAATCCATGGAGATATTAGTCCAAGTTGAATCCGGTATAGGTAGTAGCTATAGTTTTCCCGGACTTGCCACTGTTTCACCTTTCTGCTGTTGACATACATCACATTTGGGCACATAGTTATAAATCGATTTTTTCATGCCTTTCCAAAAGAAGTTTTGCTTCACCCTTTTGTAAGTCCTCAAAAATCCAGAATGCCCTGCCGAAGGTAAAGAATACATCTCATGCAAAATAACTTGGATGTAAGGGGAAGAAGGAATGACAATAATTCGATCTTTGTAGCATAAGTCCTTCAAGTCCCACGTGTAGTGCCCCATGGAACCCATATCCTTTTCCAATTTTTTTATGATGCCTCCGGTTTCTGGATCATTCTTCCACTCCTCCTTAATATTGTCAAGGAAGTCGGTGGTGTTGGATCAATTGACACTAAGAGAGGGCGGGGTGGATGAGTGAATTAATGCTAATGTATATATTTAGTTTTAGATAAAATCTTTTCGATTAAACTAAAATATAAAATCCAAAGCTTCTAGTCTTTAGTAAAATAAGTGAATGATTGAATGAAAGTTGTTAAATTAATAAGTAAACCCGATAGATAAGCAACATTAAAACTTTACTTTCAAAGAGTAAGTTGAATCGAAAGCGTCAATACAAGAATATGTAAGTAATTTAAAAGCAAAGAAACACTCACAATTTTTTGTGTAGTTCGGCACCAACGACCTACGTCCACTCCCGAGTCTTCCTTCTTGAGGCACACTGGTGTCCACTACTGATCTTCTTTGGGTGAAGACCAAATCTTTACACTTGAACTTACAAGGGAGATAAGATTACACTCTTTGATAACTCTCATACCCCTTTTCTTTTTCTTATAATTCTCACACAATATTTTCTCAAAATATAATTCTTAAAATTATTATATAAAATACAAGAAAACTTAAGATATTTATAGGCCCCAAATTAGCTTGAAAATCAGAACTAAAATCTAACCGTATCCAGAAAATCTGGGTACGGGCGATTTACTCGCCGGCCCTGGGCGGATCAACTGCCAAAATACCCACATTCCTGGGTACGGGTGGTTCGACCACCCAGCCTGGGTAGGTCAGCCGCCATCAGCCACCCGAAAACCTGGGCGACGACGGTACACCCATCGCTCACTGGTGGTTTACCTGCTAAAATTTCCATAAAAGTAGTTCCCTCCACTTTTCGAATTTCGGCTTGAACCTGATGTTGACTAACTCTCTGGTCAACCAATTGAGCTCAACCTGATCTCAATCAAACAACAAGAGAGGAATTGTGCATTTATATCCATATCTAAGATATATCATATATTTTAACAAGATTGTGTGTCATCAATATATTCATCATGTGTCATCAATATATATTTCTCCCCCTTTGTCATCAATAAAAAGGTAAAATAGCTAATAATTTCAAAGCACAGGATGACATTACTCCCCCTTAGTATATGCATTATAAAATTTTCTTCCCCTTTAATAAGGAGAGAAATAAGGAAGTTGTTGTCGAATTATTTCATCATAAAGAAGAGCTTTTAATAAATTTTAAAAGCAATACTAAGATGAGCTCAAAAGTTCAAGAGATTTAAAAATTATTTATGTATTTAAAATGTAGCAAAAGTCATCTCTTGATATCAAAAATTATCTCTTATAAATTTCAAATGTGGCACATCTTCATGCAATTCTTATTCTCTCTTTTTTGAAAACAATAAGATAAAATCATGGAGAAAGTTTAAAAAAATATATTATCATAAAAAGATTTCATTTCATGAAATCTATATTAGCAATTTATATATTTTCATAATTTAACATTTCTAGGTCTCAACCTCAATCTTGTATATATAAAATTTTGAATATAATCTCAATAAATTTTTCTCATGTAAATTTTAAGAAAACATGGCAAATAAATCCGAATAATAACAAATCATTATCTTTATGTAGATTCTCAAAGTCATCATTACATGCATGATCATCATACATAATTTCACATCATTATACTTTCTCCCTCTTTGTCATCAACAAAAGGAGAATTGCAATTAGCAAGTTTTTGATATATGAAAGCTTAGCAATTTAACAAAATTTTCATTACTTTAGAACATGCAAGCTAGTGAATTCATTCTTCTCTTTTGAGAAGTGCAAGCTAGTAACTATTTGATTCCTTTGCATTGTTTAAGCTAGCAATTTTATAAGCTAACAAATTTTGCTTCCCCTTTATCATTGTAAAAAAGAAGGGATGGTTAGAATAATGTAAAACTTTTCTCATTACATCATTTTTCAAGAAATAAATCAAGAAATATATCAATTATCATATGAAATATATTAAGAAAAATTAATATGGTGATGAGATATTCAATTTATGAAAACAAATTGTGAATATCAAGAGATAAGTCATAGGAGAAACAAATAAAATCTCTTGATTTATCCATAAAAAATCTTAAGTTGTCAAGTTCATGATTTATATAAAAATATCTTTTTAAATAATACAAAAACACATAACAAAATATTCTGATTTATAAAAGATTTTAAGTTATAATTCCAAGAAATCAAAACCACGATATAGATAAATCACTTATTTAATTTCAAAATCATCAAAATCACTTTCAAGAGATTCAAAATATAATTAAGAGACTTATTAGTCTCTTGAAATGCTAGTGATTTCCTTTCTCCACATGTGTGAGCAAAAAGGTAGAATCAAGATAGAGAAATGAAAACTTAAAGATGTAAATTTTATAGATGTGAATTTCGAAATTAAGCTCAAAACTTCAAGATATTCAAGGAGATTTAAAAGTTTAAGAGCTACTCATATATTTAAAATCATCTCATGTAATTTTAAGTATAGTAAAAAATCATCTATTGTAAATTTTGATAAAAAGCATCAAGAATTTCATAAGAAGGCATGATAGTAGATCAAACTCAAATAGTAAATCAAGTATTTTACATACATTTAGAAAATTCTAAATTTTCTTCCAATTAAATTGTTTCTTATTCAAGGTTATTATATCCAATTCACTTCTAATCATATTAATAATTTTATCTCTCCCTTTTTGTTATTGTCAAGATAGTATAATTTCTTCTTAGCATTCATATTCAAATTACGTAAAAAAGTACAAGGAGATCATGTCCTTAAAGATAAAATTAAATTTTTGAATATTAAAAGATATGATTTCGTTTAATAAGTTTTTTTCTCCTTTTTTATGAAAAATAAAATGAGTCTTAGGGGATAATCTCAATTTATCCAAGATAAATCTTTTTAATAAAGAATAATTATCTTAATAATAATTTTAATTAATATTATTAAGATCATAAATCATATTTTTATTTAAAAGAGAAAATTATAGAGATCAATAACGTGATTCCCATAACATATAAGTAAGTCAAGAAATTAAGGGAATATAAATAATAATAAATATCTTTTTTAAATTTTAACTTATCACAAATTTAAGAAATATTAATTTTAGTGATAAGTTATACTAAGAGGAAAATCATAAGTAATCATGTCATGAAGAATATTATTATCAAATCATAAATACCAAGGACATGATTTATTTACACATTTCTTCCTAGATGAAATTTCAAAGCTTTTGAAATCTTTGGAGATAAAAAAGAAGGATCTTGATTCTTATAGAAATATCAAGTTATAAATATTGAGAAGTCAAGATTAGGATGAAAGCGTTTCTTTAATAAAGGGAATGAATCTTACTAAATAATCTTGCTTTATATAAAGATCTTAATTTTAATTTTTAAGATTTCTTGGTCATGATTTAAGTTATCAAAATATCAATAATATTGGATAAATTCAAACATATCCTTTCTTTAAAAAAATAATTTAAAAACATATCCAAAATCATCATCAGAAATCACTTTTCAGAAAATTTTAATAAAATCATCATAGATTGTTTTCAAAAAGAAAATAGCTAAAGTTTTCTAATTCATTTTTATAGTTAAAGAGATTCAAAAAAGATAACATAATCGATTCATTAATATCTTTTTGAAAGATTTATAAAATAAATAATTTTCAAGTAAAAATGTATTTCCTTTATTTCACGTATCCTCATTTAAAACTAAAAAAGAGATTTCATTACGGTAAAAATCAATAAGCTATAAATCACAAATATCATTATGCATAATTTTAAAATATAAACTCATTAAGCATAATCACTATGCATCATTAAATAATGGTTTCATAAAACATTTTTAATCAAAATTTAACCTATCTTATTTTTAATATTTAAATGAGTCTAACTCTTTACACATAGTGCAAGGAATTGATAAACTCATTTTCAAAATATTAAAAATGAAGCATATATGTTTTCTATGCTCTATCATTCAATATAAATATTCAATAATCATGGCATTTCAATCAATATAACATTTAAATCAATCATTCCACAAACTTAGTCAATATTTGAAGTATTTAATAATAGTATTTACATTTAAACAAGCCAATGAGTTTAGCATTCACTCAAAATCTCATTTTTGTAAGTTTCAATATGTTTTTTAATAACTAAGGTTCTTTGGTTCTAATTCATTTTCATACTTGTATGCTCTAGCTATGCATCATCAATACTAATTGTATAATGATGGATCATTAAAAAATTTATTATCAATAATTTTAATTCTAATAATTTTCTTATTACTACTTAGGTTAGTAAGCTTGAAGGAGTGTTCGATCTCAAGTAATATGACTTGAGCATATACTTTCAAAATATTATTATTGCTCCTAGCCTTATTAAGAAATAACTTTATATTATGGGAGGTTTTGATTTAGGTACCCATTTAACATTGGGTCCTTCATGATATATTCTTCCCATTTTCTCTAGTGGTATAAGATTGTTTATGGTTCCTTTAGGAACCCAAACTAACTTGTGAGGACTATAATTTTTAAATGGACTTCACAAAAATTACACTTAATTTTTGGTGGAACATTTAATATAGGTCCTTTTGTAAAGATGGTTGGCTTTTAGAGATTTGTACTATTAATATTACCCTATGTCATTTCTACTATTAATATTACCCTTATTGGAAAGGATCATATTTAGAGATTTGTTCCCTATTTGAAATTTTTCTAGTGTTGATTTAAGCATGATGTTTTATTCTTTAATGTTGTCTAGCATTTCATATTTAGAACTAGGATTATGTGATGCTAATAACTCATGCATTTTATCAACTTTACCAACTAACAAATTATGTTTATGTTTAAGTAACTTAAAATATTTACTAAGTTTTTTAAATTCATCGAACAAATCATGAAGTATATTTAATAATTCTAAAAAAGAATTACTTAATGAATCACTAACATCATTGTCTATGGCCATATGAGCAAGGTTCTCCACTTCTTGGTTTTGCATTTGATCTTTGGAGCTCCTCGACTTCTTACATTCATAGCAAGAGGTTTTGTCCATCTTTACATTATTTTTAAGGTTCAAGTTCGTTATTTTTTTCGGTTCATTTGTCACTCGAGATTTCACTTGAGGAGTCATGTGTTCTTCTTGGTTTACATTCCTTCTAGTTCTTAGGAAGGTGTTCTTCTTGTCCATTTTTAGAAGTTTTCTCATTTAATGATTTATTTATATTAAGTGTGCTTTGATATGTTATTTCTAATGCATGCCATATATCAAAAGCCGAATCAAAATAAGAAACCCGATCAAATTCATTTTTATCAAGAGCACAAAGCAAGGCATTCATATCCTTTGCATTTAAAGAGAAAGTCTTTTTCTCTAAATCATTTCAATCGTTCATTAGAAGAGAAAACCTTTCAAATATGTTTTCAATGATAGTCCATAAATCAAGGTCTAAAGAAAGCAAGAAAACTCTCATCCAAGTTTTCTAATAAGTATAGTCTGTCCCATTGAATATGGGAGGACAAACGATAGAAAAACCCTTTGGAAAGCCAATAAGAGTCATTTCTCTTGGGTGTTAAACCAAATGAAAAAACTCGAGGCTTTGATACCAATTGTTCGGATTAATTGGCACTAACAAGGGGGTGGGGATGGGGGGTGAATTAGTACTAATATATATATATTTGGTTTTAGATGAAATCTTTTCGATTAAACCAAAATATAAAATATGAAGCCAAGTTGGCTTCAAAACCAGAGCCAAAATCCAACCGTATCGGAAAATCCAGGTACGGGCAGTTCACTTGTCGACCTAGGCGGCTTAGCTGCCCGAACACTTGGGTACGGGCGATTTACCCACCGGCCTTGGGCGGGTCAACTACCCAAAGTACCTAAATTCCTGGGTACAGGTAGTTCAACCGCCCAGCCTGAGTGGGTCACCGTCAGCCACCCGAAAACCTAGGCGGTGGTGGTACCACCGCTTATCGGCGGTTTACCCGTCGAAATTTCTAAAAAATTAGTTCCCTCCAGTTTTTAAATTCCAGCTTGAACTTGATGTTGATCAGCCCTCTAGTCAACCAATTAAGCTCAACCTGAGCTCAATCAAACTCCAATAGTGGACCTGATTGCCTTATTTAGGTGATTTGAATTCATTCTAAATTCAACTTAATTTGAACTCAAACCCTAACTATGACTCAATGATTACAATACTTAATGACCAATCAAGATAATCAAGACCTAACTCCTACCAATCCGGCAGCCTCTAGCATTCTTGTGGCAAGTCATCTAGTCTTCTTCTAGCGATCGCCCGGCGTGTTCCCAGCGAACTTCTCAATCCCTTCGGTGAATCTTCTAGCGAATTTCGGCAAGATCCCACTACATCATCCGAACCCTGGCCCGATGCTCAAGCTTGATCTCCGCTTATAATCTGGTTGTAACTACATTGCTCCTGTTATAGTTAGGACTACATGATGTTAATTATGACTTAATTAAATATAATTATAATTGCCAAACATCCATTATAAAACCATCCTAACTTCCAGTAAGCTTTTAGGCTACCCCCAACAATCTTCCGGTGAGTCTTAGTCTTCTTATGGTGAACTCTCTTGCGCCATCCTAGCAAACTCCTGATACTCTCGGCGAGCTCCCGTCAAACTCCTAATGAGTTCCCAACCACATCGATATGATGCATGGACTGTCATAATTAATCCTGCATCAATCAATTTATAATAATACATGTTAGATCAATAATCTATCAATTAATTTCATCATAAAAATCTGAGATTCAACAGGTGGAGGGAAGGGAGATGGCTAAAATTTTGGCTTGTCCCGATAGCCTAGATAGAGCATCTGCAGCAATATTATCTTTTCCTTTTTGATAAGTAATTTCATAATTAAAGCCGAGAAGTTTACTTACCCAATGTTGTTGCTTCGAGGAAGATATTTTCTGCTTCAAAAAATATTTAAGACTTCGGTGGTCAGTCTTAATTTGGAAGCACCAACCGATCAGGTAGGGTCTCCACTTCGTGATGGCATGTACAATAGCAAATATTTCTTTATCAAACACTGATATTTTAAGATGCGAGGGAGACAAGGCCTTACTAGTGTAAGTGAGAGGTTGGCCATCTTGCATTAGAACAGCTTTGATCCCAACTCTGCATGTATCGGCCTCAATTACGATGGTGCGACTGAAATCGGACAGCGCTAGGACCGACATTATCGTCATGGCTTCCTTGAGTCATTCAAAGGCTGTAGAAGCTTGTTCCAACCACAAGGAGTCTTTCTTCAGTAGAGACATGAGTGGGGTACTAATCTTGCTATAATCCTTCATAAATTTTCGGTAGTAGTTCGTGAGTTCAAGGAAGCCATACAGCAATTTTATATTCGTAGGTCTCGGCCATCCTTGCATTACCTCGATCTTTGTCGAGTCTAATGCTACTCCATCCTCTGATATAATATGCCCTAGATACTCCACTTTACGTTGTAAAAGCTATACTTTGACTATTTAACATAAAGAGTGTTCTCCTAAAGAATTGTTAGAACAGTTCGTAAGTACTGAAAATGCATATCAAGTGTAGGGCTATAAATGAGAATATCATCAAAAAATATCAACACAAACATGCATATAAAACTCTAGAAGATGTCATTTATTAGGCTTTGAAAAGTGGAAGGAGCATTCGTAAGTCCAAAAGGCATTACCAGAAATTCGTAGTGGTCGTTATGTGTGCGGAATGCAGTTTTCGAGACATCTTCAACGTATACCTGAATCTGGTGATAACCAAAATGAAGGTCTAATTTTGTGAAGGCTTGTTAATTCATCTAAGAGCTTATCTATGACTAGTATAGGATATTTATCTTTGATGGTGATGGTGTTCAAAGCCCGGTAATCAACGTACATCCGTTACATACCATCCTTCTTGCGCACTAGCAATACTAGCGAAGAGTAAGGGCTGCAGCTTGGTCGAATTACTCTAGTGTCAAGCATCTCCTTGACAATGTTCTATCTCATCCTTCTGCAAGTGAGGTTAGTGGTATGGTCTCAAATTTGATGGAGGTTTGCCTGACAGAATAGATATGCGGTGGTTTTGCGACTGGTTAGGGGGCAGCCCTCGCGGCTTCGTGAAAACATCCGTGAATTCATCCAGTAAGAGGGCAAGCTTAGGATCTAAATTTTGCATGTTCTTCTTCTTAGATGGCTGCTGGATATGTATAAAAAATTCTCCATATGCTTTATGCAAAACTTTCTCTATTCGTTGTGTCGAAGCAGTGGAAATATGGCTCCCGCGCTTACTTCACAATGTGACCTGCCTCCCTTTACAATAAAACTTCATAATTAGTTTGGAAAAATTCTAGGAGATATCACCTAGCATTTTGAGCCATTAAATCCTAAGTATGGCTTCATAATCATCAATGGGTAGGAGAAAGAAATAGGCTACCACTTCTTGGTCTTGGAGGAGAAGTTTCACCCACGGGCATCGTTGGTTGCAATTAAGGATTCGATTGTCAGTGACCTTTACGTCGAACTTGTTGCAACCTTTGATTTGAAGTGCTATATATATAGCAACCTTACTGTTAAGGAAGTTATTTATGCTAACCATGTCGATGAGAACGGTGATGGGTTGCTGTTTTAGAAGTCCTCCAACTTTCACCATCTGTGGGTTGGAGTAGCTGGCCAACGTGTGCACTGCGTAGTCAGTTGGTTGGGGATCTTCCTCCATGGCTTCCACTTTAAGTTTGAGGCCTTCTTCAGATGATTCTCTATCCTCATCCTCCACTGGTTCAATTACAAGGAGCTGGCCCTTTTTGCAGCAATGTTCGTGGCTCCACGGTTTGTTGCAATGCCAACACAACCCCTTAGCCGATCATTCACGAAGCTCATCTCTTGTCAATTTTTTTGGTGTGGGTGCTTAGATGCAGTAGAGGGGAAAGTAGGCCTCGGCATGGCTGGTTAGGTAGTGACCTTTGTCCTTCGTATCTCGTGGTTCAATCATTCTTCCTGGATACGCGCGAAGGAAATCGTCGCTATAAGAGTATAGGGTTGTCGCGCCTTTACGTCTCTTCAAATCTCCAGCTTTAGGCCCTCGATAAAAGTCCCTAAAAGTTCTTTCTTAGACCAATCCATAGTTTGGTTAGATAAATATTTAAACCTTATTTGGTATTCTTGTATCGTAGAGGTTTGACAGATCTTTAATAATTGTTTGTCGATGTTATCGAAATTGGTTGGCCCGAAGTGGTTTAGTAGTCATTCCTTGCATCACAGCCAAGAGAGTCCTCCATGGGTATGCTAAAACCAATTGAACCACTGAATAGCATCTCCCTTGAGGTGGATGGTAGCAATCTCTACCCGTGTAGCGTCGGTTGTTCCGTAGAACCGAAAATAGCGCTTCGTGCGTAAGATCCATCTGATCGGATCTCCTTCTTCCCATCTTGGGAAGTCCACCTTCATGCATGGATTATTCTGATCAGGGATGATGTGTCCATACTCTTAAGGATCATCTCATCGATCTGAAGTCTCTCCATACTATGACTTCCTCGGACTTGATGGCCGACCTATGCTGAATTCAATAAAAAGGGATCGCATTTTCTTCTCCATGCAGCTTTCAAAGGCTTCAAACTTGGCATTGATGGTCTTCTCTAATGCTATAGTGTATGCCTCTAGATCTTTAATATTGAGATCTTTTTTCTATAGATGGGTTAGTGGCATGAGAATTTTTAGAGAGGTGGTGGCCGATTGGATGAGTGGATCAGATTAGATGGGAGTAGGTTGTGATTTAGGGCTGATTTGGGTGGCTATTTGGGATCAATTTATGGTGCAGTTTCAAAGGGTTTTTGGTGAGGATGGTAAGGTTTGCATATGAGAGAAAGATAATCCAAAATCTCATAAAAGATAGCATTCGATAGAATTCGATAAAGAAAGTGATAGGACTCTAGTAGGGTTGAGTCATAATCATCTTAGTACTAGTCAATAAAAATCCTATTAGATTATAATAAAGTCACTCCTATCTTATAAAGGAGAATGGCTAGGGTCTAGATTAGTTATTAGGGCTTAGTAGCCACCACACCCTATACTGGGTTGGTCGGCTAGGGTTCCCCCTGCTTAGGTCAGCTATAGAGCCACTTAGCCGCCTCCTATTCCTATTAAGGTAGGTTGGCTATAGGAGGTGCAAAGGGGTAATTCTACTTAAGCAAGCACCCCCTTAGGCTTGGGTTTTAATCCCTATTTAAAGATGTAGCCGCCCCCCCTCTTGAATCAATCAATTATCAATTTAATTTTAGCCTTATGCCGAATCTAGGAGGGAGGAACCTCTATAGCATTCTAAGGATTGATCCTCCTCAAGAGTCAAAATTTATAGAGCTCATTCTGGGGTTCTATCAGAAAGGTGTTGCCATATGTTGTCCTACCAAACAGATTTTACGTCGGAGAAATGATGAATTCTCGACGTAAATTCTAGAGAAAATTCAAGAAATATATGTAAAAATCCTGGTCAATACCAGTAGAAAGTTTAGAAAAATTTCGGCAGTATAATGATAGGGAAATAGGGCAAAAGATGAAAGGCAGATCCTTCATCATAAAATTCCAGCACTATGTAATAATGAAATAAGGCACAATAAAACTGGTTCCAGAAGGATTTTTTTCTAGAAATCAATCTTGGATGAAAGGTAAGTTGATTTATGGAATCGTGTAAAAATTTTGGCTAAAAAGGAGAAGAAATAAATCGGTTTCAAGAGGTAAATAATCAGCTAAAAATTTCTGCAGCATTTCGCCTTCACAACAACGATAACGTTTGCGACGAACGAAATTTGCAATAGATAAAATTTAGAAAAATTCTTCAACATGTAAGGTAAAGGATCTTGTAGTATTAAAAAGGCGTAGGTGATAAAAATATACTAGATTTCTAGATGTTGATGTAGAGGATGACAACAGATTGATGGATCTACGGCTTGGTGGGCAACGGTGGAGGCAACGTCAAAAGCAATTGTGGGAATTGCTTGGGAAGGTGGAGGTGGCTGAGATGGCTATAGGGTAGTAGGAACACAGCTCTAATACTAGATAATAGAACCTCAGAAGGAGCTCTATAGATTTTGACCCTTGAGGGGGATCAACCCTTGGAATGCTATAGGGGTTCCTCCCTCCTAGACTCAGCACAAGGCTGAATAAAAGTTGATAATTGCTTGATAAACAAGAGGAGGTATCTACATCATTATATAGGATTCTAAACCCTAGCCCATAGGGTGTCTGCCTAAGTAAAATTATCCTTTTGCTCTTTCTATCGCTGACCTGCCTAAGTAGGAATAGGTGGCGGCTAGGTTAGCTCTACAACCGACCTAAGCAAGGGGAAACCCCGGTCGACTAGCCCAGTAAAGGGGGCGGTGGCCACTAAGCCCTAAGGCCCCAATCTAAATCCTAATTATACTTATTTATAGGATAGAAGTGGCTATGTGGGGTTTTATTATAATCTCACAGAGTTTTATTGACTACTTCTAGGGAGATTAGGACTCAACCCTATTGGAACCCTATTATTCCCTTGGTATTCGGCTACAAGAGCTGAAGAAAGGATTAATCTATTCATGAGAAAAAAGGTTGTGGCTATAAGTGTTTATATAGGGTCTTAAAACCCTAATCCTAATAGGACTCTTACTTCAACTAAACCAAGACTCTAGCTCCTAATTTAACTCCTAATCAACCTTATAGAGAGTCCTAACTAAATGGAACTCTCCCTTTCTAACCCTAGTTGGCCTTCTCTCAGCCCTAGCCAACTTCTGCTTATCAAGGTGGGCAGCTAATTGGGTTGATTATAAGCTTGACTTGGTTGACTTGACCTGAATCCAACTCCGACTCCTAACCATACTTCAGTTCAGTCGAATCCTAACCCTATAGGATTTGGGATGATTTATTACAATGGACTCAAATCTCCTTCTAGCTGACCTAATGTTAAGTTTAGGCTATTGGGAAACCAAGCAGGAGCATGACATGCATAGCAGAAGATCAAAACAAAATAAGTTCCCCACTCATATTGAATTATCGTGCAAAAGATTTGATCGTGAGAAAGCCACAAAAATTAAAAAACTATATTATGTGAGAGATTATTTTACCTAAAGAGATCGTATATCCTTATTTTCCAGATCCAGATGGAGAGGATGAAAGAGGTCAAGTGTCCTCCTCTCTAGCGGTATCCACATGATGGATCTTTGCAGTGATACTTCTTCAATCACAGTCTCAGGTCTCACAACTCTTATGCTGAGGGAAGGAGGAGAATATGAGGGGGTAGCCAAAGTTGTAACCTATTAACTTGTGCCTCCCCTCTTATTTATAGAGAGCCATCGAAACCCCTAGGGGTCCTGCCTTAGTGGATATTAAATCTTCATCCAATTACCTACTAACCTTACATTATTGGATCTCTATCCAATAATCACCTTTAGCCTCTAATTGGGCCTCATGCAAGGAGCTCATCAATATAGGGTTTTCATTTAGTGAGAATATGGCCTAATTGGATCTCTATCCAATCCTCTATTCACCGAAGCATCCACCATATGTGTGTGACCCTCTAGGCTCGATATCGAGTTGGCTGTGAGTCGCTCCTATCAGAACTCCTTTTGATATAGTGAATTATTATCTCTATAATAATTCACTTGTCTCATTGACTATAGATGTACTAGGCCACTACAACATAGTCCCAAACAGTATAGGGGGATCAAATCTATCGGACTTGTCTGTCCACAATTACTATGTATTTATAATCCCTCATCTAACTAATATCCTAGATACCGTATATTAGACATGATATTATCAGGTCATATACAAAATCTTAGTCTCGCACTAATCAGATTCTTCCGGAGAAGTCTTTTTTTCTCAATCCGAATGACCCTAGCCATATATTTGTTTTAGTAAGCACATATATGATATTCCTTTCGTGATACTGAGAGTGGATAATTATTTATTGACACTCAATTACCTTTATAAGGTTGGCTACTAATCCCGATAACCGGATAATAAAACTCCTGATAGAGCTCTATAGATTTTGATCTTTGAGATGGATCAATCCTTGGAACGCTATAGGGGTTCCTCCCTCCTAGGGTCGGCCAATAAGGTTGAAATAGAATTAAATATTACTCGTTGAAAAGAGGTGGAGGCTATAAGCTTATATAAGGCTCAAAACCCTAGCCCTAAGGGGGTGCCTCATAAGTAAATTCTCCCTTTTGCCCCTCCTATAGTTGCCCTACCTAAATAAGGGGGGCAGCAGCCTAAGTGACTGCACAAGCCATATGCCTCTGTTAGAAACCCTAGTCGACTAACCTAGTGAAGGGAGCGATGGCCAAGAAGCCCTAAGGCCCTAGAATAAACCCTACCCACACTTTTTTATAGGATAGAAGTGACTAGGTAAGGTTTTATTACAATCTTATAGGGTTTTTATTAATTACTTCTAGGGTGATTAGGACTCAACCTTGGTGGAGTCCTATCAAGCCTACCATCTTTGAATCAACCTTGTCCTCAAGGCTAAGGATCTATATACTTGGGGAACCAAGTCTTCAGCTCCTCATATAATTCTTATGCTATCGTCAACTAAACTTTGGCCTCCTTATTAGCTTGGGTGTCAATTGGAAAGACTTGGGCTGAGTCATCTTCTTTAAATTTCCATTTAAGGTGGGATACTAAGAAGATCAACTGTAATTTTGATCTGGTGTACGGATCTGATCTCTAGGTTAGGGCCCTAATGTGATTCCCAATTTTGCAAGGCCCATAGAAATAGGGAGACTACATCCTTAAGACTCAAGTTTCCTACTGATCAGGCTGGAGGTGTAGGAAAACTTGATCTTCAAGTTTTCATCCATTCTGTAGTTTGTCATGAGGCCATTTCTTCTTTGCATGTATTACCATGTGGTTAGTCTTTAGTAATGGCCAATCTTTCTTCTAGAATAGTGACTGCCCTCTGGTATGGTTCAGGATGATAAGAGCCCAATCTGACATGAACATAGATTGTAATTCTTCTGGGCTTACTCCTCTTTCATGTCATGGACCTATATCCAACCAAATTTTAAATTTGGTAACAATAACTATCCCCTTTAAGGAACTGATAGAACCCCAGAAGGAGCTCGATAGATTTTGATCTTTGAGGGAGATCAACCGTTGGAACGCTATAGGGATTCCTCCTCCTAGAACTCAGCACAAGGCTGAATAAAAGATGGTTCTTGCTTAATGAAAAGAGGTGGAGGCTATAAGCTTATATAGGGCTCAAAACCCTAGCCTTATGGGGGTGCTTCCTAAGTGAATTCTCCATTTTGCCCCTCCTATATCTGCCATGCCTAAATAAAGGGGGTGGCGGCCTAGGTAGCTGCACAAATCACGCCCTTCTACTAGAAACCCTAACTGACTTGTCCAGTAGGGGGGTGACAGCTAGGAAGCCCTAAGGCTCTAAAATAAATCCTAGTTACACTTCTTTATAGGATAGAAGTGATTAGGTGGGATTTTATTACAATCTTACATGATTCTTATTAGTTACTTCTAGGGTGATTAGGACTCAACCCTATTGGATTCCTATCAAGCTCGCCCTCTTTGAATGAGCCTTGTCCTCAAGGCTAAGGTGATAAAACTCCAGAATGAGCTCTATAGATTTTGACCCTTAGATCAACCCTTGGAACGCTGTAGGGGTTCATCCCTTCTAGACTCGGCACAAGGTTGAAATAAAATTGATAATTACTTGATTCAAGAGGGGGGGGTGGCTACATCTTTAAATAAGGATCAAAACCTTAGCCTAAGGGGATGCTCACCTAAGTAAAATTATCCCTTTGCCCCTCCTATAGTCGACCTGCCTTAATAGGAACAGGGGTCGGCTAGGTTGGCTCTATAGCGGACCTAAGCAGGGGGAAACCCTGGCCAACTAGCCCAGTAAGAGGGGGCGGCGGCCACTAAGCCTTAAGGGCTAATCTAAACCCTAGCCATACTCCTTTCTAAGATACAATGCCTCATAAGAGATACATTTAGTTGATGAATGACATGCCGTATTGTACCACCATTCAGCCCAAGGAAGCCACCTTGTCCACTCTTTGGGTCGATCACTAGTGAAGCATTATATATAGGTATGTCTCAATGCATCTGTTCACCACTTATGTTTAGTTGTCTATCTAGGGATGATAGGTTATGCTCATCTTTAACAGGATGCCCTATGGATGAAAGAGCTCTATCCAAAATTTACTTTTGAATACCTTGTCACGGTCACTCACAATCGACCTTGGCATCCCATGCAGTTTTTCTATATGTTCCACAAAAAGTTGAGCAATACTAGCAATAGTATAGGGATGTTTCATAGTGCAGAAGTGAGTATACTTGGTTAGGTGATCTACCACCACAAAGATCATACTTTTATCTTAGGATAGTGGCAGCCCCCCGATGAAATCCATAGAAATATCAGTCCATGCTGAGTTCGGTATGGGTGGTGGTTGTAGTTTCCCCGGACTTGCCACTGTTTCACCTTTCTACTGCTGATATGTGTCATATTTGGATACATAATCATAAATTGATTTTTTCATGACCTTCCAAAAGAAGTTTTGCTTCACCCTTTTGTAAGTCCTTAGAAATTCGAAGTGCCCTACTGTCACAAGCTTAGTTGATTTTGCTTAAGCCATGCGGCACCCATGTATGTCCGTCTGCAAAGGTCAACCCTCCCCGAGATCTTCTAGATCCCTTAGACTTACAAAAGAGAAAACAGGCCAGAAGAAGCAATTCCTATGGGATCCATAAGCAACTGCTCAAGCAAACACTTTATAAAGCCAGATACAAATTACACCCATAGACATTATAAACTCAAAGAGGTTGGACACAAAGGATAATGGTCCATTACAGATCAAAGTCCCCACAAGTGCTTATAAAATATATTTATATTTACAAGCCGAAATTAGCCACAAAGAAACCAAAATAGGGTTACTAAGCCTACTGCAAACCAGCTACTTGATGTACAAGGTATGTACACAAATCGAAGGACACGGATAAATCTGAGCATTTCATCGAACACCTTGTTTACATTATTATCCGTAACATTCTCCCCCACTTATTCCTTCGACGTCCTCGTTGAAGCCACTGTAGATGCTGCATCTTCTCGTATTCTGCTAAATCTTCAATCTTCTGTTTTGGTTGCAACTCGCCCCTTTAGCTCCCATCCGCTCTCCACCGCTATTGTTGAGTAGTCGAACTCTTATCCGCCATGCTGCTTCAACTCACCAATGATCGAATCTGGTGTGGGGTTGGCTGAGTTGTGTTGATCCTTGTTAGTTCTCGTGGATCCTTCTGATGAAGGAAAAGACCTGCCTTATTATGTGCCAGTATCGAAGTATACTCATATTGCTTGAACTTGATAGATGCTTGTTGGAACTTTGACGAGCATCGCATAGCAAACTTTAAGGTTTTTGAGGTCCTTCCTCCATAATGTTTGCCCATTGATCCTTCTTCTATGTTTAGTTGTCACTTCCAAGTATATTCGCATCACTCCCGCTTTTGATTAGTCAATTGGGAAATGAAATGATACAATCTACTCTAGTAGTACTGATCACCAATTGTGAGGATTTGACAACTATTGTCTTTCATAAGCTTTCTTTGAAGGGTCATTGAACTTATGCAGAGCCCCTCTGTTGGATAAATAAGAGAACTGGGATACTTGACTTCACCCATTCTCTTAGTAGTTAAGAAGGCAAGTTTACTTGGCTTCGCTCAACTCCTTGAGTTAAGAGAATTAGGGTAATCAGTTTCGCTCATTCTCTTGAGTTGAGAAGGCAAAGGTTACTCGATTTCGTCTACCTCCTCGAGTTTATACTTTATGCATTGAGCTGGTTACTAACGTTTGCCCGCTCTTTACTCACACTTCTGAAACACTTGAAGTGTTTACACTCCTTGCGTTGAATTAGCTACTGTGATTCGCTTTCCCACTACCATTGAACTTCTGGAATGCAAGAAGTTTTGCTTGAAAAGAGCAAAAAGTTTACCCCAACTTGGGGTCCCCCAACTTGGAGTAAGTCTTTGATAGATCTGGTCGCATCTGGGATTGTACTGTCCTCTTCATCACCTTTGCTGCTTATTCCTTTGAGTAGAAAAGATATAGTATCGTATACTGCCTATTTTGTTCCATGGTCGAGCACTCCTGCATCAACCCAAAGTCCCTCAATTTCGGCTATCTCGATTAGAAGCTCATCGATATCGGTCTTATGAAGTTCCTTGGCCTCTGCCCTTCCACCCTGTCTTGGTACTTAGAGTTTACCTTTACATTCTTCACCTCCTTGGCCCCTTTTACGACCAATGCTCTCCCTCTATAAGAGCAAGGGATTGATGATTCCACGAAAGTCCTGCCTCTGTGGTACCATAATGCTACCAAGCCCATAGTACTACTATCTGTTATCTTGCATCTTCATCCCTTCCTTCACGATCAATAGATCTGCCTCTATGGCACTGTGGCACTCCTCCGAGTCCACCTCCTTTCTAATCGACACTTTGCTTTTGGGTAGCTAAGCCCCACTAGACTCATCATCATTTCCTTGCCCCTTTCGACCACCTACTTCAACACCACTGTGTCTTCCTAGCAGTTCTCCTTGGTCGATGGAAAGATAGACTGCAACTCTCATGCATGGCCTTCGCCATCTTGTTGCAGAGCTTGCGTCGATTCTGTTCTCCTTAGCTTCCTTGGTAGCAACGTTCGCTTACTCGGCTTTGTCCTCTGACTTACTGGGCTCCCTTAAACGAATGTGAGCACTGAAGCAGTCCAACTCTCCAACCGCTCTGATCATACCTTTGTATAATCAAGTCCCCTCCATAGGATTCACTGGTACTTACAATCTGACTTCTCCCTCAGGAGTACATAGCCCCTATATGCTGATGACCAAGGCTTTCATCTGATGTAAGCTTCGATGCGCACACACGGAAGACCCGTCTCTTTGGTACTATGACATTCACCCCTTGAATCCACAGCCCTTCTTGTCATTGCATTGTTCACTAAAGTGAAGCTCCCAGCATCTCCTAATCAGTAACATGATCACGTCCACCTCCATGGGACTCACTAGTACTTGCACTTGGACTTCTTCGTCGGTGGTATACAGCCCCCATATGCTGATGACTAAGGTTTTCATCTAATGCAAGCTTCGATGCACACATGAAGTCCCGCCTCTATAGTACCACAACATTCACTCCTTGAATCCATAGCCCTTCTTCTTGTTGTGTCGTACACCAAAGTGGAGCTCCTAGTAACTCCTGATCATACCTCCGCATGATCTTGTCCCTCATGGGATTGTACCGTCTTCTCCATCACCTTTGTCACCTACTCCTCTGAGTAGAAAAGGTATAATACCAAGTACTGCTTACTTTGTTCCTTGGTCGAGCACTCCTACATCAATCCAAAGTCCCTCAATTTTGGCTATCTTGATGGGAAGCCCATCAACACCGGTCTTATGAAGTTCCTTGGCCTTTGCCCTTCCACCCTGTCTTGGTACTTGGAGTTTGCCTTTGCATTCTCCATCTCCTTGGCCCCTTTTATAACCAATGCTCTCCCTTCATGAGAGCAAGGGATCAATGACTCCATAGAAGTCCCGCCTCTATGGTACCATGGTGCTTCCAAGCCCATAGCACAACTATTTGTTACCTTATATCTTCATCCCTTCCTTTGCGATTGGTAGATCTGCCTTTGCAGCACTGTGGCGCTTCTTCGAGTACACTTCCTTTCTAATCGACACTTTGCTTTTGGGTAGCTAAGCCCCACTAGACTCAATGTCGCTTCCTCACCCCTTTCGACCACCTGCTTCAACACCACTATGTCTTCCTAGCAGTTCTTCTTAGTCGATGGAAAGATAGACTGCAACTCTCATGCATGGCTTCCGCCATATTGTTACAGGGCTCGCGTCAATTCTATTCTCCTTAGCTTCCTTGGTAGCAATATTCGCTTACTCGGCTTTGTCCTCTGACTTGCCAGGCTCCCTTAAGCGAATGTGAGCACTGAAGCAGTCCAACTCTCCAGCCGCTCCGATCATACCTTTGTATAATCAAGTCCCCTCCATAGGACTCACTGGTACTTGCAATCTGACTTCTCCCTCGGTGGTACACAGCCCCCATATGCTGTTGACTAAGGCTTTCATCCGATGCAAGCTTCGATGCACACACACTGAAGACCCGCCTCTATGGTACTATGACATTCACCCCTTGAATCCACAGCCCTTCATGTCGTTGTATTGTTCATCAAAGTGGAGCTCCCAGCAACTCCTAATCAGTAACATGATCATGTCCACCTTCATGAGACTCACTGGTACTTGCACTTGGACTTCTTTCTCGGTAGTATACAACCCTCATATGCTGATGACTAAAGCTTTCATCCAATGCAAGCTTCGATGTACACATGAAGACCCGCCTCTGCGGTATCATGGCATTCACTCCTTGAATCCATAGCCCTTCTTTTTGTTGTGTTGTACACCAAAGTGGAGCTCCTAGTAACTCATGATCATACCTCCGCATGATCTTGTCCCTTACGGGATTGTACTGTCCTCTCCATCACCTTTGTTGCCTATTCCTTTGAGTAGAAAAGATATAGTATCGTATACTGCCTATTTTGTTCCTTGGTCGAGCACTCTTACATCAATCCAAAGTCCCTCAATTTCAGCTATCTTGATGAGAAGCCCATCGACACCAGTCTTATGAAGTTCCTTGACCTCTGCCCTTCTGTCTTGTCTTGGTAATTGGAGTTTGCCTTTGCATTCTCCACCTCCTTGGCCCTTTTTACGGCTAATGCTCTCCCTCCATGAGAGCAAGGGATCGATGACTCCATGGAAGTCCCGCCTCTGTGATACCATGGTGTTGCTAAGTCCATAGCACTACTATCTATTACCTTGCATCTTTATCCATTTCTTCGCGATCGGTAGATCTGCCTCTACGGCACTATGGCGCTTCTCCGAGTCTATCTCCTGTCTAACCGACGCTTTAATTTTGGGTAGCTAAGCCCCACTGGACTCATCGTCGCTTCCTCACCCCTTTCGACTACCTGCTTCAACACCACTGTGTCTTCCTAGCAGTTCTCCTTGGTCGATGGAAAGACAGGCTGTAACTCTCATGCATGGTCTCTGTCATCTTGTTGCAGCGATTCTGTTCTCCTTAGCTTCCTTAGCAGTAATGTTCGCTTACTCAGCTTTGTCCTCTGACTTGCCGGGCTCTCTTAAGCAAATATGAGCACTTAAGCAGTCGAACTTTCCAACTGCTCCGATCATACCTTTGTATAATCAAGTCCCCTCCATGGGACTCACTGGTACTTGCAATCTAACTTCTCTCTCGGTGGTACACAGCCCCCATATACTGATAACCAAGGCTTTCACCTGATGCAAGCTTCGATGTACACACACAGAAGACCCGCCTCTGCGGTACCATGGCATTCACCCCTTAAATCCACAACCCTTCTTGTTATTGCATTGTTCACCGAAGTGGAGCTCCTAGCAACTCCTAATCATTAACATGATCACATCCCCCTCTATGGGACTCACTGGTACTTGCAATTGGACTTCTTTCTCGGTGGTATACAGCCCCCATATGCTGATGAGTAAGGCTTTCATTCAATGCAAGCTTTGATGCACACACGAAGACCCGCCTCTGCGGTACCACGATATTCACTCTTTGAATCCATAGTCCTTCTTTTTATTGTGTCGTACACCAAAGTGGAGCTCCCAGTAACTCCTGACCATACCTCCGTATGATCTTATCCCTCATAGGATTGTACTATCTTCTCCATCACCTTTGTCGCCTACTCCTCTGAGTGTAAAAGATGTAGTACCGCGTACTGCCTACTTTGTTTCTTGGTCGAGCATTCCTGTATCAACCCAAAGTCCCTCAATTTTAGCTATCTTGATGAGAAGCCTATTGACACTGGTCTTATGAAGTTTCTTGGCCTCTGCCCTTCCACCCTGTCTTGGTACTTGGAGTTTGCTTTTGCATTCTCCACCTCCTTGGCCCCTTTTGCGACTAATGCTCTCCCTCCATAAGAGTAAGGGATCGATGACTCCACGGAAGTCCTGCCTCTACGGTACCAGGGTGTTGCCATGCCCATAGCACTACTATCTGTTACCTTGCATCTTCATCCCTTCCTTCGCGATCGGTAGATCTGCCTCTGCGGCACTATGGCGCTCTTCCGAGTCCACCCCCTTTCTAACCGACACTTTGCTTTTGGGTAGCTAAGCCCCACTGGACTCATCATTGCTTCCTCGCCCCGTTTGACCACCTGCTTCAACACCACTATGTCTTCCTAGTAGTTCTCCTTGGTTGATGAAAAAATAGACCGCAACTCTCATGCATGGCCTCCGCCATCTTGTTGTAGGGCTCACGTCGATTCTGTTCTCCTTAGCTTCCTTGGTAGCAACATTCGCTTACTCGGCCTTGTCCTCTGACTTGTCGGGCTCCCTTAAGCGAATGTGAGCACTGAAGCAGTCCAACTCTCCAGCCGCTCTGATCATACCTTTGTATAATCAAGTCCCCTCCATGGGACTCACTGGTACTTGCAATCTGACTTCTCCCTCGGTGGTACATAGCCCCCATATACTGATGACTAAGGCTTTCATCTGATGTAAGCTTTGATCTGCACACACGAAAGACCTGCCTCTGCGGTACCATGACATTCACCCCTTGAATCTACAGCCCTTCTTGCAATTGTATTGCTCACCAAAGTAGAGCTCCTAGCAGCTCCTAATCATTAACATGATTACGTCCCCCTCTCTGGGACTCACTGGTACTTGCCCTTAGACTTCTTCCTCGGTGGTATACAGCCCTCATATACTGATGACTAAGGCTTTCATCCAATATAAGCTTTGATGCACACATGAAAACCCGCCTCTATGGTATTATGGCATTCACTCCTTGTATCCATAGCCCTTCTTCTTATTGTATCGTACACCAAAGTGAAGCTCTCAGTAACTCCTGATTATACCTCCGCATGATCTTGTCCCTCACGGGATAAGATTGTCTGTATTGCATTACCACGAACTATTCCACCACGATCCGCTGCACCATGTTGCCTCATGGTGACATCTCCATTGCATACAGATTCTTACCTGATGAACTCGAACTATGACTTCTCCACGTGTGGCCTCTGCCAATACATCGTAGGGCCTTCTCCATGTCTGATATTTAGTTCGCTCTGTTGGTAATTTATCTTCGTCCACCCACTCTTAGGTCACACCTAGATAAAGCATAGCTCTAGGACAGTTCGTCGCCTAGTAGCTCCTGAAGTCCACCTGACTTCGCTAGAATTGGTACACCATTGTTTGGATCCTGGGCTTCTATCCCCTACCAGCATAATCTCTGCTATGCACCACTTATTCATGACAACTCGAATAGCAACACTGTGACATATTCTTCAAGAGTACCCGCCTCTACGTCCTCTTGCCCCGTGCTAAGGTCTCTTGATCCCAACTTTGCCTCTGCAAGTTGAATTATCTTCGTTACTTCGTCAAATGCATCTCTGAGGTAGCTTGCATGTGCCTCGAAGCTCCCTTTATCTTTGGCACCATGCAAGAAAAGTTTGTCCCATCAGAATGAAGAACCTATGAAACGACATGATCTCACTCTTGCCTCTAAAAGAGTTCATACCCTTGACCTCTGTCCAAGGAAAGCTACGTGCCTCCGCTCCATGATCTATCTTCTATGTCGACTCCTTTCATGTGGCTTGGTGTACTTTACCCAGTTCCACCCAAGTCGCTCTGCTCCTTGATTTGCATTGAGTTGATAGTGGCCCTCGCATCCACCATTCCATGGGTCAGCCCTCCGTTGAGTTCGATTTCTACATCGACTCAAAGTGTGCCTTCATATGATGTTGCCTTGGATTACTCCCCCACTTGATCTCAAAATGCATCCACCAATGCATTACCTCATTCAAGATCATGTGATGATTCCATATCACTCGCTCGGTCCATTGAGCTTTATAAAGATATTACCTTGAGAAACTCTTCCTCAATATGTACGATTCATTGCACATGATTCTCTCTCTAGAGAACTAGGACTTATCCCTCCTAGATATCTATCCTGTTGGAGCAACTTTCCTCTTTATATACTTTCCACTGGAAGTTTCGAAGACCACCATCCCCTTTGGACTACTCCGTCTTGCTGAACAACTTGTGTCTTGTTCTACCCCACAAATCACTTGCTAGATTGCGACCCTTCGCCGCCAATACAGTCTCCACTATACCCTTCAAGGTCTAGCAATATGTCGAACTTATCACACATTTCAGTCGCCTACGGATGTATTCTTTCCATGTCGAAGAGAAAGTTATGATGCTCCATGGTGCCAAGTTCTAATCGTGCCTTGGGATGGCCACGAACACTCCATCGTCCGTGTATAAGCCATGAGTACCGAATCCTTTAAGTTAGCAAATCCCCTCACCTCTATGAGATTTTCATAACTCTTTCGATCATTCCGCAACACCTCCTACTTTGCACGGTCTCATCTCTTACCAAGTGCTCCACTTTGCCTTGAGCACCGTCAAGTTTGGTTGCCAACGTCGAGCTATAGCTCGAACTCAACCATCCCAATCTTTGTGTACTACACATTCTTCTTTGCTTGCTTGTCCTCGTGGTGCCTCTCACGCAAATGGGTTGGCCATTCTTCTGAATGTCAAACCTGGATGCCCGCTCCTCTGAGCGACTCCTTCCCCTACATCTCAATGTCTATTTCCCCCAAACGGTTGTGCATGCTGGCTATCCTCCATGTAGCCCAGCTAGGTCCCCCACGTTTGTATGGCGAGTGTTTTTGTGTATGCTTGTCCCGCTTTGATACCACACTATCACGGGCTTAGCTGATTTTACCTAAGTCGTGCGGCACCCATGCGTGTCCATCCACAAAGGTCAGCCCTCCTCGAGATCTCCTAGAGTCCCTTAGACTTACAAAAGAGAAAACGGGCCAGAAGAATCAATTCTCACGAGATCCACAAGCAACTGCTCAAGCAAACACTTTATAAAGCTATATACAAATTACACCCATGGACATTACAAACTCAAAGAGGTTGCAAACAAAGGATAATAGTCCATTACAGACCGAAGTCCCCACAAGTGCTTACAAAACACACTCATATTTATAGGCCAAAATTGGCCACAAAGTAAATCAAAATAGGGCTGCTAAGCCTACTGTAAGCCCACTACTTGCTATACAAGGTATGTACACAAACCGAAGGACACAGACAAACATGAGCATTTCATCGAACACCTTGTTTACATTATTGTCCGTGACACTACTGAGGGTGAAGAATGCATCTCGTGCAAAATAATTTGAATGCAAGGGGAAGAAAGAACAATAATAATTCGATCTTTATAGCGCAAGTCCTTCGAATCCCACAAGTAGTGACCCATAAACCCTGGGTCCTTCTCCAATTTTTCTATGATGGCTCAAGCTTTTGGATCATTCTTTTATTCCTCTCTAATTATCGAGGAAGTCGGTGGAGGGAAGGGAGATGGCTAAAATTTTGGCTTGTCCCGGTAGTCGAGATAGGGCATCTGTAACAACATTCTCTTTTCCTTTTTAGTAAGTAATTTTATAATCAAAGCCAAGGAGTTTAGGTACCCATCGTTACTATACCGGGGAGGATATTTTATGCTCCAAAAAATATTTAAGGCTTTGGTGGTCGGTCTTAATTTGGAAATCGACCGATCATATAGGGTCTCCACTTTGTGACTACGTGTATGATGGCAAGCATTTCTTTATCATACACAGATATTTTAAGATGTGAAGGAGATCAAGCTTTGTTGGTGTAGGCAAGGGGTCGGCCATCTTGCATTAGAACAGCCCCAATTCCAACTCCAAACACGTCGGCCTTAATCATAAAAGTTCTGCTGAAATCGGGTAGCGCTAGGACCGATGTCGTCATGGCGGCCTTGAGTCTTTCAAAGGCTGCGGAGGCTTGATCCAACCATGAAAAGGAGTCCTTGAGTAGAGACATGAGTGGGGCACTGATCTTACTATAATCTCTCATGAACTTCTGGTAGTAGCCCGTGTTGCATTAGAACAGCCCCAATTCCAACTCCAAACACGTCGGCCTTAATCATAAAAGTTCTGCTGAAATCGGGTAGCGCTAGGACCGATGTCGTCATGGCGGCCTTGAGTCTTTCAAAGGCTGAGGAGGCTTGATCCAACCATGAAAAGGAGTCCTTGAGTAGAGACATGAGTGGGGCACTGATCTTACTATAATCTCTCATGAACTTCTGGTAGTAGCCCGTGAGTCTGAAGAAGTTGCATAGTGATTTTATGTATATAGGTCTTGGCCATCCTTGCATTGTCTTGATCTTTGTTGGGTCTATGACCACTCCATCCTCTGATATAATATGCCCTAGATACTCCACTTTATGCTGTAAGAAGTTACACTTTGACTGTTTAACACAAAGAGTATTCTCTCGAAGAATGGTTAGAATAGTTTGTAAGTACTCAAAATATATATCAAGCATAGAGCTATAAATGAGAATATCATCAAAGAATACCAATACAAACTTGCATATAAACCTTCAAAAGATATCATTCATCATGCTTTAAAAGGTAGAAGGAGCATTTGTATGTCTTAAAGGTATTACCAAAAACTCATAGTGGCCGTTATACGTGCAGAATGTAGTTTTCAGAATATCCTCAGTGCATACCCGAATATGATGGTATCTGGATCGGATATCTAATTTAGTGAAGACTCAAGCTTCTTTTAGTTTGTCTAAGAGTTCATCTATGACTGGAATAGGATATTTGTCCTTGATGGTGATGGCGTTTAGACCCCGGTAGTCAATGCACATCTGCCACATACCATCCTTCTTGCGCACTAGCAATACCAGTGAGGAGTAAGGGCTGCAACTCGATCGAATCACCGCGGTGTCAAGCATCTCTTTAATAATATTCTCGATCTCATCCTTCTGCAAGTGAAGATATTGGTATAATCACAAATTTGCTAGAGGTTTGCCTGGCAAAATAAGAATGCGGTGGTCATGCTGTCGATTAGGGGGAAGCCCACGCAGCTCCATAAAAACATCTGCGAATTCATCCAACAAGAGGGCAAGCTTGGGATCTGAGTTTTGTATGTCCCTGTCCCCCCCCCCTAAGATGGTTGCTGGATATGTATCAAGAATCCACCATGTACTTAGTGTAAAACTTTATCCATCAGTTGCGATGAAATGATGGAAATATGGCTCCCACACTTGCCTCATAACATGACGTGTCTGCCTTTGCAATAAAATTTCATGATTAATTTAGAAAAATTTCAAGATATATCACCTAGTGTTGTGAGTCGATTCTGAGTACAGCTTCATAATCATCTATGGGTAGGAGGAAGAAATTAGCTACCACTTCTTGGTCATGGAGGAGTAGTTTCACCCATAGGCACCGTTGGTCGCAATTGAGGATTCGACCGTCGGTGACCTTTACGTCAAACTTGTTGCAACCTTCAATTTAAAGCGTCAAATGTGCAGAAACCTTACTATTGAGGAAGTTATTTGTGCTGCCCATGTCGATGAGAATGGTGATGGGTTGTTATTTTAGAAGTCCTCCAACTTTCATCGTCTGCAGGTTGGAGTAGCTGACCAATGCGTGCACGACGTAGTCAACCGGTTAAGACTCTTTCTCTATGGTTTCTTCTTTAGTTTTAAGGGCTTCTTCAGATGGTTCATTGTCCTCATTCTCTAATGGTTTAATCAAAAGGAGCTGGCCCTTTTTACGGTAATGTTCTTGGCTCCATGGTTCATCATAATGCCAACACAATCCTTTGGTCGATCATTCACGAAACTCATCCCTCATCATTTTTTTTGGTACAAGGGCTCAGATGGTAGTAGAGGGGGCTGTAGGCCTTGGCATTGCTAGTCAGGGAGCGATCCTTCTCCTTCGTGCCTCTTGGTTTAATATTTCTTCTTGAATATGCACAAAGTAAATCGCCGCTATAAGAGTATATAGATGTCGCGCCTTTACTTCTCCTTGAATCTTTGGCTTTAGACCCTCGATGAAAGTTCCTAAAAGTTATTTTTCAAACCAATCAATAGTTTTATTATATAAATATTTAAACCTTGATTGATATTCTTATATTATAGAGGTTTGACGAATCTTTGTCAATTGTCCATCGATGTTGTCGAAATCAGTTGGTCTGAAGTGGTTCAGTAGTCCTTCCTTGAATTGCTGCCAAGAGAGTCCTTAACATAATCTTCATTGTTCAATCATCAATTGATCTCTCAACGAACTCATAGTGACCCCCGGCATCCTTTCGGTAAACCCTAGCGAGCTCCCGATTCCCTTCGGCGAACTCCCGACGAACTCCCAGCATCCTTCTGACGAACTTCAACGAGCTCCCACCAACCTATTGGTGAACTCCCAACGAACTTCCCGGCAAACCTTTAGTGAGCTCTAAACGAGCTCCTAACAACATCATCTGAATCTTGGTTGACCTTCGGCGAACTCTCGGCGAGCTCCCACTGCATTATTCAAATCTCGAGCTGATGCCCAAACTTAACTTTGACCCAATATCTAATTGTAATACCTTTTTATCGTCATAGTTAATCCTGCATAACTTTCTCTAACACACAAGTTAGATCATAAAATCTATCAATTGATTTCATCATCAAAATCTAAAATTCAACGGTATCATGATGATAAATGATTAAATTGTTAAAATTTCAATGTTTAGTCAATATGGTCAAAATGCTACCTTGAATTGAAAGGTGATTAGTTCTTTTGAATTCAAGTTTGCCTTATTTCAAATATGGCATATAGATAGGGGGAGTTAAGGTTACCTTCGTCATCAATTAGTTGTCATCATCAAAATATGAGAGATTATTAAATCTCAAATTTTGATAATAAAACCAATTGATGTGTTTATACTCTAACATATGTGTTAGAGATAAGTAACGTAGGATTAACTACGACTAAAAAAAATAAAATAATTAAGGAAGAATCTGTCGTTAGACCGGAGTCAAGATCGGGCATCGTGTCGAGGTTCGAACGATGCGATAGGAGCTCACTGGGAATTCGTCGGAGGTTGCCAGAAGTTCGCCAATAGGTGGTCAGGAATTCAACGAAGGTTTGTTGGGAGTTCCCTAGGAGTTCACTGACAAGAGATCGAGAGCTTGCCAAGGGTTCACTATAAGGATGTTGGGAGTTCACTAAGAGTTCGTTGAAAGATTGATTAACATGTCAGACAATGAAGATTGCATATTGTAATTATTTATCTTAGGTATCTTAGTTAGTATTTTGATTTGAGTCCTAATTTGAGTTAGTATTGGAGAAATCCTACTAAATCAATTAGGGGCCAACCGACTCCAATTGGGGTTTGATTTGAGCTCATGATAGAGCTCATTTTAATAACTTGGAAGGAGGTATATCCAGGTCAAAAGAAGGTAAAGCTCTGAATACAAAAAGTACCAAAAGTACTTTTCCTAGACTTTTCGATGGTTGTACCATCACAATATAGTTTTTGGGCACTTTCGACGGTAGTACCGTCGGTGCCTGTGATAGTGTCACTCATACCCAAATATTTCAAAAAGGGTTGAATTTTGGCTCTAACTTTTAAAACCAAATGGGGTCTATAAATACCCTAAGTATTTTTGCATGGGAAAGCAAGAAAAGTGCTAAAAAAGTGGGAAAATTACTTAGGTAAATTATGTGAAAATTGATTAAGAGCTTCCCTTTGTCTTTCAAGTTGAAAGTGAGTTCAAGGGAAAGGTTGATTGAGTTGTAAAGTTTGATCTCCTGAGCCTGAAAAAAGGAGAGTATAAATTTTGTTCTCTTAAGCTAGTGAAAAAGAGAAAGGTGCACACCTATTGACCTCAAGTGACAAGGGATTGGGAGTGGACATAGGTCAAAGTCTTGACCTAACCACTAAAAAATATGTGAGCATCTCTATCCTTGCCTCACTTTATTATTATATTTAAATTTGATCATTTTTAATTAGTTTAATAAAAGCACGAGCATATTCTTTCGATTTTGTCATTAATATTATTCTCGAACTTTATCTCTCTCAACTGGTTCCAAGAATGGAACTTATGATTTCGGTTTTACTTTAAGCAATATTTTTCAAACTGATTTTTTTAGCACTTGCACTAATTCACACCCAACCCCCCTCCTCGCCCCACCTTAGTGCCAACTAGATCCTAATAGTGGCATGGTCGTTGGCCGACGGTCACCTGTTAGGACCCTAGCTGAGTCGGGTCCTAGTCGATTGAGTCGAATCCTTAAATTAGGCCTTGTTGGCCACCCTAGACCTGACATTAGGTCAGCTATGAGAAGATTTGAGTCCATTGTAATAAATCAGCCCAAATCCTAGTATAGTTAGGATTTGGAGTTGGAGTTATTAGAAATAGGAGTCTTGAGTAGGAGTCCTATTAGGAGTTAGGATTTAGAAGCCCTATAAATAGCATTGTAATCAGCCACTTTTCATCAATAAAAGATCAACCTTTCTTCAACCAATGGCTTGAATACCAAGGAGGGAGGAACCCCTATAGAGTTTCAAGTGTTGAATCTTAGATTTTGATGATGAAATCAACTGATGAGTGTCTGATTTAACAAAGTTGTTAGAGTTGATTGATACAGGATTAACTATGGTAGAGAGATTATTATAATCAGAGGTTTAGCCAGAGTCAAGTCCAAGCATTGGGCCGGGGTTCAGACGATGCAGTTGGGAACTCGCCTAAAGTGTGTTGAGAGCTCGCCGAGGGAATCGGGAGCTTGCCAGGATAGCGCAAGAGAGTTCACCAAAAGAAGACCGAGACTCGCCGAAAGATTGTCGGGGGTAGTCGAAAGGCTTGTCGAGAGTTAGGAAGGTCTTGAAATGGATTTATGACTATGTTGATTACAATTAATTAAGTTATAGTTAGCATCATGTAGGTTAACCATGATGGTGAAAAGGAAGTACAGATCAGTCATGGACCTAGGATCAAGCTTAGGCATTGGGCTAAGGATTGGATGATGTAGTGGGAGCTTATCGGGAGTTTGCCAGGACTTCGCCGAAGGTATCAGGAGGAGATCTAGGAACACGCTGGAGATCGTCGGAGGAAGACCATGAGATTCGCCGCAGGTAATGCCAAAGGTTGTCGGATTATGAGAGTGAGGTCGTAAGCTTGGTGGTCATGCTTAATTATAATTTTTAAGTCATAGGTTAAGGTTGACTCCTAAATGAGTGTTATTTAGAAGGAATCCAAATCAATTCAAAGAGACAACCGGGTCCACTAAACGGGTTTAATTGAGCTCAAGTTGAGCTCAATTGGTTGACCAGAGAATTGGTCAACATGTGGTTCATGTTAAGATTGGAAAAGTGGAAGGAATCATTTTTCTAGGATTCCTAACGATTGAACCACCAGTGAGCAATGGGTGTACCGCGGCCGCCTAGGATTTCGGGCAACTGTCAGCAGCTGTCAGCAGCTGAACCACCCAAACCCTGAATTCTGGGTACCTTTGGTAGTTGATCCACCCAGGCCGGCAGCTAAATCGCCCGTACTCAGATTTTTCGGGTATATTTAAATTTTAGCTCTAATTTTTAAAGCTATTTAGGGCCTATAAATACCCCAAGTTATTTTACATTCCATACAATAATTTTGAGGATTATATTATGTGAAAAAATTATGTGTGAATTGTAAGAAAAAGAAAATGGGAAGGGAGAGAGCTTATAGTTAGAAAATTCTTGAAGTCTCCCTTGTAAGCAAGTTGTAAGGGTTTAGTCTTCACCGAAAGAAGATTAGTAGTGGACATCGGTACGCCTTAAGGAGGAGGATTCGGGAGTGGATGTAGGCCAGTTGGTACAGAACCACTATAATTGTGAGCATTTTTACTTATTGCATTTACTACTTGCAATTGTTGAGTTCTTAATCATTTTGAACTAAATACCAATAGACGATTCTGATTTTTTACTTACTCTTTGAAATAAATATTTCAAGTTAAGCACTTCCCTTCGATGTTGCTTATATTTTTATTATGATTTACTTGTTCTATCTTTAAGTTATTTTTAAGCAAGAAACTTAGTATTTTCTTTGAATCATTCACTTGTTACGAAAAGCTTCGGATTTTCTATCTTGCTTAAAGTAAAAAACTTTTTTTTTGTTAAAACAAGAATTTACGCTTGTACTAAATCAGAGTCATGTTTTTCTTATTTGGTTTAACACCCAAGAGAAATGACTCTTTTCGGCTTTTAAAATGGCTTTTCTATCGTTCATCCTCTCATGTTCAATGGGACGGACTACACTTATTGAAAAACTTGGATGATTCTTGCTTTTCGTGAACCTTGATTTATGAAATATTGTTGAAAATGGATTTGAAAGGTCTTTTCTTCTAATGAATGATTAGAATAATTTAGAGAAGAAGACTTTTTCTTTAAATGCCAAGGCTATGAATGTCTTATTTTGTGCTCTTGACAAGAATGAGTTTAATCATGTTTTTATTTGTGATTTGTCTTTCGATATTTAGCATACATTGAAAATCACACATGAAAGCATAATTAATAAAATAAATCATTAAGTAAAATATCTTGCAAAAATGAATAAGAATACTTTCATAAGAATTTGACGTTGAGAACCCAGAGAACATCTTCCAAAGTACCGAAAAGAAAGTAAACCGAGAATAACATATGACTCCTCAAGTGAAATCTCAAGTTATGAGGATTTGATAAATAAACTAGATAAATTAATAAATATGAACCATAAAAATGATCTTAAGCTGGATAAAACTTCTTACTATGAATACAAGAAACTGAGGCGCTCTAAAGATAAAGAATATAATCAAGAAGAAGTAGAGAATCTCATGCTTATGGCCATCAACAATGAGGTAAGTCATTCTTCCAGAGTCTCATTTACTTTTGATGAAGTATCAAATATTTTTTATGAGCTTTATGATGAATTTAGAATGATTAGCAAATTTTATAAATTACTTAAAAAAAAGCATGATTTTTTAGTTAGTAAATTTGAATAAATGTATGATACATCACCATCACATAATTCATGCACTAAATATGAAACCTTGAATAATGCATCAACATCATGTTTTTCTTGTTCTAAGTATGAGTTACTAGAGGTAATTAAACAAAAAAATGACATACTACAACAAACTCAAAAAGGGCTTAATATAGATAAAGAGTCTTTAAACATGACCCATGTTGATAAGGGTCATGTTCATAAGGAAATGTAACATATAATGATTAAAAAAATCTACATGAAGATAATGATTTGTTATTTTTTCATATTTATTTACTATATTTTCTTGAAATTTATAGGGAAATGATTTGTTGAGCTCATAATCGAAATTTTCTTTTAAAATTTTTTATCTACATGATTGAGGTCAAGAGTTAAAAATACTAAATTATGAAAATATATGAATTGCTAATCTAGATTTTATGAGATTAAGCTTTTTGTGATAATATTTTTGAAAGCCTTCTTCATGTTTTTATTGTTTACAGAAAAGAGGAGAAAATTGCATGAAAATGATGAATTGCTTTATTTGAAACTTACAAGAGATAATTTTTGGTACCATAAGATGATTTTTACTATATTTGAAATACATAAGTAGTCTTTAAATCTTTGGACTTTTGAGCTCATCTTAATATTCTTTTTAAAATTTATTAAAAGTTCTTCTTAATGATGCTTTTACAACTCTTTCTTTGTTTCTCTCTTTATTAATTATGAAGGAGAAGAAAATTTTATAATGCATATTCTATTTTACTAAGGGAGAGTAATATTATCATGTGCTTTGAAATTATTAGCTATACATTTTACCTTTTTGTTGATGACAAAATAGAGAAATATATATTGATGATACATGATATTAATGATATATATTAATGACATAAGATATTGATAATATACTTGGATATCTTGCATATTAATGCATAATTTTTTTTTTAAATTCATGATTCGATCACTTGATATAAATTTATGTTAAAATTTGCTTAGAATATGATTTGTTTCATGATACTTGAATTCAAGAGGGTGTGGTTCTCTTGAATTTAAGTTTTTTTTAGTGAGGCATGGATTTAGGGGGAGTTAGGATTAACTCCTATCATCAATTGATTGTCATCATAAAAAAGGGAGAGATTATTAAATCTCATATTTTAATGATAAAATTAATTGATGAGTACTTGATTTAATAAGGTTGTTAGAATTGATTGATGCAGGATTAACTATGACAGACAGAATATTACACTCGAAGGTTTTACCAGAGTCAAGTCCAAGCATCGGGTTGGGGTTCGGACGATACGATTGGGAGCTCACTTGAAGTGCGTCAGGAGCTCACCATGGGTATTAGGAGTTTGCCAGGATGGAGCAAGGGAGTTCACCGAAGAAAATCGAGACTCGCCAGAAGATTGTCGAGCGTAGCCGTAAGGCTTTTCGGGAGTTGGGAAGGTCTTGAAGTGGATTTGTGGCCATATTGATTGTAATTAATTAAATTGTAGTTAGAATCATGTTGGTTAACCACGACGATGAAAAGGAATTACAAATCAGACGTGGACCCAGGATCAAACATAGGCATCGGGCTAAGAATTGGACGATGCGGTAGGAGATCATCGAGAGTTCTCTAGGACTTCACCAAAGGTATTGGGAAGATCGCTTGGAACATACCGGGAGATTGCCGGAGGAAGACCATGAGACTCATCGTAGAGAATGTCAGAGGTTGCCGAATTGTGGGAGTAATGTTATAAACTTTGTGGTCATGTTTGATTATAATCTTTCAGTCATAGGCTAAGGTTGAGTCCTAAATGAGTGTGATTTGGAAGGAATCCAAATCAACTCAAGGAGACAACCAGGTCCACTAAAAGGGTTTGATTTAGCTCAGGTTGAGCTCAATTAGTTGACCAAAGAATTGGTCAGCATGTGGTTCATTTCGGATTGAAAAAGTGAAGGGGATCACTTTTTTGGGATTCCCGACGGTTGAACCGCCAATGAGTGGCTGGTGTACCGCTGCCACCCAGGATTTCGACCAACTATCAACGATTGAACCGACTATACCCTGGATTGTGGGTACTTTCAGCGGTTGACCTGCCCAGGCCGATGGCTGAACCACCCATACTCAGATTTTTCAGATATATTTAAATTTTGGCTCTAATTTCTGAAATTATTTGGGACTTATAAATACCCAAGTTTTCTTGCATTCTATATAATAATTTTGGAAATTATATTATATGAAAAAATTATATGTAAATTGTAAGAAAAGAAAAAAGGGAAGAGGGAGAACTTAGAGTCAGAAAACTCTTGACGTTTAGAAAACTCTTGAAGTCTCCCTTGTAAGCAAGTTATAAGGGTTTAGTCTTTACCCAAAGAAGATCAGTAGTGGATGCCGGTGTACCTCAAGGAGGAGGACTCGGGAGTGAACGTAGGTCGGTTGGTGCCGAACCACTATAATTGTGAGTGTTTTACTTGTTGCATTTACTACTTGTAATTGTTGAGTTCTTAATCATTTTATACTAAATACCAATAGATGCTTCTGATTTTTACTTACTCTTTGAAAGAAATGTTTCAAGTCAATCACTTGCCTTCGATGTTACTTATCTTTTTATTAGGATTTTCTTGTTTCATCTTTAAGTCATTTTTAAGCAAGAAACTTAGCATTTTATTTGAATCATTCACTTATTATGAAAAGCTTCAGATTTTCTATCTTGCTTAAAGTAAAAAGTTTTTTGTTTGTTAAAATAAAATTTTATACTTGCACTAAATCAGAGTCATGTTTTTTTCATTTGGTTTAACACCCAAGAGAAATGGCTCTTTTCGGCTTTCAGGATGGCTTTTCTATCGTTCATCCTCCCATGTTCAATGGGACAGACTACACTTATTGAAAAACTTGGATGTGAGTTTTCTTGCTTTCCTTGAACCTTGCTTTATGGAATATTATTGAAAATGGATTTGAAAGGTCCTCTCTTGAAATAAACAATTGGAATGATCTAGAGAAGAAGACTTTCTCTTTAAATGCCGAGGCTATGAATGTCTTGTTTTGTGCTCTTGACAAGAATGAGTTTAATCATATTTTCGTTTGTGATTTGGCTTTTGATATTTAGCATATATTGAAAATCACACATGAAAGCATAATTAATCAAAAGAATCATTAAGTAAAATATCTTGCAAAACTGAATAAGAAGAATACCTTCCTAAGAATTTGACGTTGAGAACCCAAGAATACCTTCCAAAGAACCGGAAAGAATGTAAACCAAGAAGAACATATGACTCCTCGAGTGAAATCTCAAGCTATGAGAATTCGATAAATGAACTGGATAAATTAATAAATATGAACCATAAAAATGATCTTAAGTTGGATAAAACTTCTTGCCATGAACACAAAAAGCTGAGGCGCTCTAAAGATGAACATAATCAAGAAGAAGTGGAGAATATCATGCTTATGGCCATCAACAATGAGGTAAGTCATTCTTCCAGAGTCTTATTTACTTTTGATGAATTATCAAATACTTTTCATGAGCTTTATGATGAATTTAAAATGATTAGCAAATTTTGTAAATTACTTAAGAAAGAGCATGATTTTTTAGTTAGTAAATTTGAACAAATACATGATACATCACCATCACACAATTCATGCACTAAATATGAAACCTTGAATAATGCATCAGCATCATGTTTTTCTTGTTCTAAGTATGAGTTACTAGAGGTAATTGAATAAGAAAATGACATACTACAACAAACTCAAAAAGGGCTTAATATAGACAATAAGTCTCTAAACATGATCCATGTTGATGAAGGTCATATTCATAAGAAAATATAGCATATAATGATGATTGAGAAAATCTACATGAAGATAGTGATTTGTTACTTTTTAATATTTATTTGCTACATTTTCTTGAAATTTACATGAAAATGATTTGTTGAGCTCATAATCGAAATTTTCTTTTAAAATTTTTTATCTACATGATTGAGGGCAAGAGTTAAAAATGCTAAATCATGAAAATATATAAATTACTAATTTAAATTTCATGATATTAAGCTTTTTGTGATAATATTTTTGAAAACCTTCTCCATGTTTTTATTGTTTATAGAAAAAGGGAGAAAAATTGCATGAAAATGATAAATTGCTTCATTTGAAACGTACCAGAGATAATTTTTGGTATCAAGAGATGATTTTTACTATATTTGAAATATATAAGTAGTCTTTAAATCTTTGAACTTTTGAGCTCATCTTAATATTCTTTTTGAAATTTATTAAGAGTTCTTCTTAATGATGATTTTACAACTCTTTCCTTGTTTCTCACCTTATTAATCACGAAGGGAAAGAAAATTTTATAATGTATATTCTATTTTACTAAGGGAGAGTAATATTATCATGTGCTTTGAAATTATTAGCTATACATTTTACCTTTTTTGTTGATGACAAAAGGGAGAAATATATATTGATGATACATGATATTAATGATATACATTGATGACATATGATATTGATAATATACTTGGATATCTTGGATATTGATGCATAATTCTTTTTGAAATTCATGATTCGATCACTTGATATAAATGTGTTAAAATTTGCTTAGAATATGATTTGTTTTATGATACCTAATTTCAAGAGGGTGTGGTTCTCTTGAATTTAAATTTTTTTTATTGAGGCATGGATTTAGGAGGAGTTAGGATTAACTCCTATCATCAATTGATTGTCATCATCAAATAGGGGGAGATTGTTAAATCTCATATTTCAATGATGAAATCAATTGATGAGTGCTTGATTTAACATGGTTATTAGAATTGATTGATGCAGGATTAACTATGACAAAGAGAATATTACAATCAAAGGTTTTGCTAGAGTCATGTCCAAGAATCAGGTTGGGTTTCAGACGATATGATTGGGAACTCGCTTGGAGTGCATTAGGAACTCGCCGTGGGTATCGGGAGCTTGCCAGGATGGCGCAAGGGAGTTCGCTAGAAGAAGACCAAAACTCGCCAGAAGATTGTCGAGCATAGTCGTAAGGCTTGTTGGGAGTTGGGAAGGTCTTGAAGTGGATTTGTGACCTTATTGATTATAATTAATTAAGCTATAGTTAGCATCATGCTGGTTAACCATGATAGTGAAAAGGAATTATAAATTAGACATGGACCCAAGATCAAACTTAGGCATCAGGCCAAGGATTGGACGATGCAATAGGAGATTGTCGAGAGTTCTCTAGGACTTCACCGAAGATATCGGGAAGATCGATAGGAACACGTCGGGAGATTACCGGAGGAAGACCGTGAGACTCACTGTAGAGAATGTCAGAGGTTGCTGAATTGTTGGAGTGATGTCATAAGCTTTGTGGTCATGTTTGATTATAATATTTTAGTCATAGTTAAGGTTGAGTCCTAAATAAGTATGATTTGGAAGGAATCCAAATCAACTCAAGGAGGTAATCGGGTCCACTGAAAGGGTTTATTGAGCTCAGGTTGAGCTTAATTAGTTGACCAGAGAATTGGTCAACATATGGTTCATTTCAAGATTTAAAAAGTGAAGGGGATTACTTTTTCAGGATTCCTGATGGCTAAACCGCTAGTGAGCAATGGGTGTACCGCTGCCACCCAGGATTTTGAGCAACTGTTAGCGACTGAACCGACTGTACCCTGGATTGTGGGTACTTTCGGCGGTTGACTCACCCAGGCTGATGGTTGAACCACCCATACCCAGATTTTCCAGATATATTTGAATTTTGGCTCCAATTTTTGAAGTCAATTGGGACCTATAAATATCCAAGTTTTCTTGCATTCTATACAATAATTTTGAGGATTATATTATGTGAAAAAATTATGTGTGAATTATAAGAAAAGAAAACGGGGAAGAGAGAAAGCTTAGAGTTAGAAAACTCTTGAAGTCTCCCTTGTAGGCAAGTTATAAGGGTTTAGTCTTTACCCAAAGAAGATTGGTAGTGGATGCCGGTATACCTCAAGGAGGAGGACTCGAGAGTGGACGTAGGTCGGTTGGTGCTGAACCACTATAATTGTGAGTGTTTTACTTGTTACATTTACTACTTGCAATTGTCGAGTTCTTAATCATTTGGAACTAAATACCAATAGACACTTCTGATTTTTACTTACTCTTTGAAAGAAAAGTCTCAAGTAAAGCACTTCCATTCGATGTTGCTTATCTTTTTATTAGGATTTTTTGTTCCTTTTTAAGTCATTTTTAAGCAAGAAACTTAGTATTTTCTTTGAATCATTCACTTGTTATGAAAAGCTTCAGATTTTCTATCTTGCTTAAAGTGAAAAGTTTTTCTTATTAAAACAAGAATTTTCATCTCTATGATGAAAGTTACACTACATAATTGTAGCCATCATAGCTTATTTCCATAATCCATAGCCAACCCTAATAGCCCCTAAAAAATCGTAACCCAAATAGCACTCTAAATCCGCAACTTTGATCCATCACCATTTTGGCCACCAATCCCTACCAAGCTGATTGCTATCATCCACAATAACCCTAAGTCATCCCTCTAGCCTTAAGACACAGCCATCATAACCTATTTTTAGAATCCATAGCCATCCCAAATAACAGCAGCAAACAACAACCTACGATAGCCTATCGCCTTGAGCCATCTACCCTTTTCGGACACCAATCCACCCAACTAATCCATATTAGTGATCTAATAGCAAGAGAAGGATCTTATCACAATAAATTTGGAGTTTTACATCATGTTATCAGGAGATATATTCGAAGCCAAGTTGGAGGTGCTTGAATCACACATGGAGGACAAATTATGCGTCTTATTTGTCGAATTCAAATTGGGTCGATCTTCGAGCCTAACAAAATTCCAACAAGGAGAAAGTTTAGAGATGCCTTCAAAGAAGGAGGGACAGCCCTTGGACATGATACAGCCACGCATGAGGGTGGACTTCCCTCGATGGGAAGAAGGAGATGTGGTGGGATGGATTTCGCGCGCCGAACATTACTTCTACTATTATCGAACACCGGAGGATTCCATGATGGACACCGCTGTCATCCATCTCGAAGAAGATGCAATTCAATGGTACAATTGGCTTGAATACACCCATGGGGCTCTGACATGGATATAATTCAAGAACGCGCTACTGAACCGCTTTGGGCTGACCAAGTATGAGAATATTAACGGACAACTTGCTAAGATGTGACAAACCTCAACAATCCAATAATATCATACGAGGTTTGAGAAATTATCTTACTTTGCTCATGATTAGTCTGACAGACAATTACTAGGGACATTTATCAAAGGACTCAAGCCAGAAATTAAAGGAGAGATTAAAATACAACAGCCCCCCATCGTGAAGGCCTCAATCTCTTCCGCCCGAATCCAAGAGGAACAGCTCAACCAAGATGCTCGGAGGATGAGAACCACACTTAGACTAGCAACATGTAAACCTCTAGTACCCTCTACCCCCAGCCAACCTTCACTACCAAAGAAATTGATGAGAGAAGAACTACGTAATAGATCGACGAAGGACCTTTATTGTCATTGCGATGAATTGTGGAGCTACGATCATCACTGCATAAAGGGGCACCTCCTACTAATTGAACCCATTTAAGATATGGAGGAGGAGGTCCAGGAGAATAAGGAAGAGGTCACGGATGAATAACAGTAGCCGGTCGAGTGTACGATGCATGCTCTTGTCGGCTACACAAACCCATAGACGATGAAAGAAGGAGGACTACCTAAGCAGCAACCAATCACCATCCTCATTAATACTGGGAGCGCTAATAATTTCATGAATAATAAGGTTGCTGCTTGGATGGCCTTACATATCAACGATTGCAGCAGGTTTTATGTTAAGGTTACCGACAACCAAATTTTGAAGTGCGACCAAAGATTCCCGCGGGTGAAATTATTATTGCAGGACCAAGATATACATACTAATTTATTTCTCCTCCCTCTTGATGATTGTGAGGCTATGCTCAACATCAAATGGCTAACTATGTTAGATGATGTTCACTAAATTTTTTTCAAATTTATCATGAAATTTTTTCAAATTTATCATGAAATTTTTCAGCCATGGGAAACAAGTGATTCTGCGCGGGAAATATGGGAGTGACATAACGATAATTTACACGCAACAAATGAAGAAAGTTTTGCACAAAGTGAACAGTAGCTTACTGATGCAACTCTAGCAGCAATATATGGGTGAGCCAACAAAAATTAAAGATCAAAACCTACTCCACTTGCTTACTGAATTTTTTGATGTCTTCACCAAATCGCGTAGCCTTCCTCCTACCCGCCAGCATAATCATCGAATTCTGATTCTTCCGGGTAAACTACCAATGAACACTTGGCCATATTGCTATCATCACCTCTAGAAAGCTAAAATAAAGAGGATTGAAAATGAGATGTTTGAAATAGGGGTCATCCGGCCAAGTTACAGCCCTTACTCTTTGTCGGTGCTAGCTTTACCCGACTTTGACAATGTGTTTGTGATTGACGCATTAGGAGCTAAAATTTATGTTATCCACATGTAAGATGGCCAACCCTAAGCCTACAACAACAAAGCCCTCTCCCTATACCACCTGAAACTATCAATCTATGAAGAAGAAATAATAACTAATGATGTATTTGTGGCTTAGTATGATATAGAACAATAGCACAAAGAGAAGATAAAATTAAGTCCTGAAAAATTATAACTTCTACTCCCTCCAAACTCAGATTGGACTCATCTTACTATGAACTCTACTACAATACAATCATCATTATAAAGGAAAGTCTGGCTACCATTAAAGAACAACCACATGCCAACCCGTGCAAGAAAGAAATAGTCGCCCGATAAACACCAAAGTAAAAGGAAGTTTGCTATTAAAGATCGAGTCTTCCTTCATCTTCATCCCTACCAACAACAATTTATGAAGTCTCGAGCCTCACGAAAGTGGTCTCCTAGTTTCTTTGGATCTTACAAAATTGAAGATCACATTGGAGCCATAGCTTGTAGATCAGATCGACACACTAATTCAAAATTACAATTGATCCTTCAGGAATCTCACTGCAAATGGAAGTGAGAAATGATAACTCAGCCTAGATCTATCCACCCAACATCCAAGTTGATGAGAAGGCCCAGATTCAGCTGATGATTGCATGGGATCGTAGAATCATGATACACCATCATCCATATATTACTACCCTTTGGAGAGATACAAGATAATACTAGACCGCCGGACCATAGTGCGTCTACCGTAGAAACCATAAAAAAGCTTTAAGAAGAATTATAGACCATGACCCAAAGATCATGGAGCCTCAACCTCGAGGACAAGACTGATTTGAAGAGGGTCGGTCTATTAGGACCCTAGCTGAGTCGGGTTCTAGTCAATTGAGTCGAGTCCTTAAATTAGGCCATGTTGGTTAACCTAGACCTGACATTAGGTCGGCTAGGAGAAGATTTGAGTCTATTATAATAAATTAGCCCAAGTCCTAATATAGTTAGGATTTAACTGAACTGGAGTCAGGTTAGGAGTCGGAGTTGGATACGGGTTGGAGCTAATTAAGTCAAGCTTGTAATCAACCCAATTGGCAACCCATTTTGATGAGGGGAAGAGTCCATTTAGTTAGGATTCTCTCAAGGGTTGATTAGGAGTTAAATTAGGAGTTGAAATCTTAGTTTACTTAGAGTAGGAGTTTCTTCTTAGAGTTAGAGTTGGAGTTATTGGAAGTAGAAGTTACTTCTTAGAGTTGGAGTTGGAATTGTTAGAAGAATGAGTCTTGAGTAGGAGTCCTATTAGGAGTTAGGGTTTAGAAGCCCTATAAATAGCCTTATAATCAGTCCCTTTTCATCATCAATAGATTAATGTTTCTTCAGGCAATGGCTTGAATACCAAGGAGGAAGGAACCCCTATAGAGTTCCAAGGAGACCAATCCCCTATAGAGATCATCCAAGCTTAGAATTCGTAAGGGTTCTAACACCACCCCTGCATGTGGTCTGGCTATGGATGGTCGCCCCTGTAGGTGTCCTACCTATAGGAGGATGCCCCCCTCCTTATTGCCTTCACTATAAATCGCAACAAGAATATGTAGAATAATTCTACACAATTTAATCTCATCACATGCAATTTAAAAGAAAATATATGCACGAACAATCTTGGCTCTGATGCCATTATTGGGAAACCTTAGCAGAAGCATCATATGCACAGCAGAAGATCAAAGCAAAATCAATTACCTACATAGATCAAAATCATCATGCATAGATTAGTGCACAAAAAACTATAAAATCGACTGCATCATATGAGAAATTATTTACCTAGGGAGGTCATACATCATTATTTTTTGAGATCCAGAATGAGAGTATGAAGAAGTTCAAACATCCTCTTCTCTAGTGGTATCCACACAATAGATCATTGTAATAATACTCTATCAATCACAGCCATAAATCTCACAACTCTTGCGCATAGGCAGGGAGGAGGATATGAGGGGGCGGCCAAAGGTACAGCCTATCATGTAAGAGTTGCCCCTGCCTCCTATTTATAGAGAGCCACTAAAATTCCTAGGGATCCTGCCTTAGTATGTATTAGATCTCCATTCATTTATCCACTAATCTTGGATCATTGGATCTCTATCCAATAATCTCCTTTGACCTCTAATTAGGCCTTATGCAGGGAGCACATCAATGTCAGGTCTCATTTAATGAGAATAGGGCTAATTAGATCTCTATTTGATCCTCTATTCGCTGAAGCATCCACCATATTTATGTGATCCTCTAGGCCCAATACCGAGCTGGCCGTGAGTCCTCCCTACCAGAACTCCTTCTGACTCAGTGAATTATTATCTTATAATAATTTATTCGACTTATCAATTATGGACATACTAGGCCACTATGTTATAGTCCCCAGACATTATAAGGGATCTTATATCGTCTATCCTCAGTTACAATGTATCTATAGTCCTTCATCCATCTAATATCTTAGAGATCGTATACCGGGCATGATGTTGTTAGGCCACATATAGAATCATCTAAGTCTCGCTCTAATCAAATTCTCCCGGAGGCCTTCTCTCTCAATCCGACCAACCTGATCAGGGATTTACCTGAGTGAGAGCATGCAGGATATGCCTCTCATAATACTAAGAGTGGATGATCTTCTATTGATACTCAATAACCCTTATAAGGTTGGCTACAAATCCCTATAACTAATTGTACTAGATTTGAAACTTTTCAGACCTGTAAGTCTGGCATCAAAGAAAAGAGTAGTCAAATAAGACATCCTTGGTGTCTCAAGTCTAAGGATCAGATACACAACTAGGGCTATAGAATTATTGTCTGATGTCAGATATCATTAACCATATAACATTCTATAAGTGAATCAATCAGTGAACTCATTCTCCAATGAGCACAAGTACTATATCCTCAGTGTCTCCATATAAGTGATTATGAGCTTAGCCACCTTCATCATATGGACGAATATACAATATATTGATTTGTTCGATTGTATCGATCTCCCTCTCGAGAAACCTATAACTAAGATTATTTAAAATCTGTATTTAAAGGCAAATTGATCTCATTATCATGATCTCCACGATTTGATTCTCATTGCACGAATCATGAATATATATATATATATATACAAGATGAGAATGTGACAATAATAATAATACAAAGAGACTATGCAGCGTATCACACATGTCATCACTAATGTGATTGGCTTGGCTTACAGGACACCTATAACTAGTATGGCACTTGTTACAGGACACCTATAACTAGTATGGCACTTGTGACACATTGTGACAATCTCTTTACTTATCATTATTGGTATTTTCTCATATTAAATATTATCTATATGTATATTGTGTGCAATGGGAATCAGATTGTGATGAGCACTTATATTATACCCTTAATGTCCCCATATTAGCGGCTATAAAACCAGCTGCCTCTATTACATGGATGAGAATGTAGTACACTGATTTGTCCAGTTATCCTGATTCTCCTCTTGTGTAACCTATAATTGGGATCATTTAGGATCTGTGTTTAAAGGTGAAATGGTGTATCGTGATCTTATCACAATCCGATTCTCATTGCACAAATTCAAGGACATCATATGTATATTCATAATAAATAATATATAATGTGAGTAAATAATAATAATAATAATAATAATAATAATAATATAAAAAAGATTGTGTAGCGTGTCATACGTGTCATCACTCACATGATTTGCTTACATGACAACTATAACCAGCAGAGATAGATCGATATACTATATACCTGTCCATATAATAGAGGTGGTTAGTCTCATAGTCACTTGTATAATGACACAAGGGTACAGTACATATGCACATTGGAGAATAAGTTTATTGATTAATTCTCGTATAGATTATTGGATGGTTAATGATACCTAATGTCAGATAGCGTTTTCATAGTCATAGTTGTGTGTCTAATTCTTAGACTTAAGACATCAATGATGTCTTATTTGAGTACTCCTTTCTTTGACATCGGTTTTACAAGTCTAGAAGTTCTAGATCTAGTACAGTTGATTATCGGGATTAGTAGTCAACCTTACCACGGCAACTAAGTGTCAATAGAGGATCGTCCACTCTCAGTATCACAAGGTGAATATCTTGTGTATTTTTGCTCAACGCAAATCTCTAGCCAAGGTTATTCAGATTAAAAGAGAATACGTTATTCGAGAGAATCCGATTAGAGTGAGACTCTGATATATTCTATATGAGCCTGATATATAATCTTTATGATTTAGATGGATGAAGAACTATATATATATGATAACTAAGGATAAACAATCCAATAAAAATGAGGTATACTCAGGCATCCAAATGGCTTACCATGGGTACACCAAATAAGGTATACTCGAAATATGAAAATCAAGGATCTTGACCCAGTCGACTCTAACAAAATGAAATGGCTGAATAATATGCCTCGAACTCCCTCACCGAAGTGTCAAAGCACATGTTCTCGGGGGACAAAATAATAGGGAATAATAGGACATCAGTATTGACCTACTGACTCACCCAACAATCTCTTGTCACCTAGACAAAGACATCGGCAGAAGAACCCACATCACCCCCCACCCCCTCCTTTCCTTATGGCAAGCAGTAGAGAAGCAACCTTTCGCTCGTGGCTCACTATAGTTTCTGAAAAGGCCATATGGGCTTACCATAGGGAGTAATAATCCTTGGCCATATAGCCTATTTTCCCCTTTTTTGATTGCCTAGCACAAGCAATTGTTGTTCGCTTATCTCAAGAAGGCATTGACCATGACAAACGGTGCCCCTGTATTCATCCTTTGAAGGATATACGTGTCTATCTTGATCACCCATCAGCCTCCCTTAACTGCTTAGGTATAGAAGCTAATCCATATTCCACTACTAACTTTACTATCGAAGGGGTTGGGTTAGGAACTTCCCCGACGTTAACCGATTGTGCAGGGTTCCTAGCGAAGCCAAGGCACACCTTGACTTACCTCCAGAACCCTGAGACAACCCCAACCACCTTGGTCCGACATGGAATCCACATCGGGCGAACAAGCAGTACCTCGGGTTTGCTTCATCCGAACTTTCCCCCACTCCAACCACCTCTTGTGACTACCACATGAGCCATGAAATTGAGCTTGCACCTTCAAGACAGAATCAAACTGTGTCAACTCTCCGGTCAACAACATCAAGACAATAATATTATTTAAATATTTTTAGTTGTATAACCTAAATTATCATATGCATATTCAAATTTTTTTAATTAATTAATTTTTATTTTTGATTGTATAACCGAAAGTAAATACGTTGTATCTGTGGTGTAATCTAATGTACCTCTAGCCTAGAGATATTTAATCATTTTGTATCTAGATTTCTCCTAGGTTAATTTGACATCATTAGTCATTGTACACGGTTCCCTATCAACTTATTGAATCTAAATTACTAATTTAAAAAATTCAAATCAAGATAATAATAATAAATATATTAAACTCTTATAGACGTCTCACATTCTTAACTTCAAAAAGAAATATTTTTATACTAAGAAATCCTTCCCAGTGAGCCTTTTACGGAGCTTGGGGAACCAGAGAAAGAGCCGACAAACTTAGTAATTAAGTATATGAAACTAAGGGATTATTAGAATAGTTAGCTTTTGGTCATTGCAAGTATCTGAAACTAGGTATGAAGATTGGTGGTTACTTTTGGAATTCTAATTAGATTCAATGTTATTAGATTCATCCAACACAGCTTCTATTATTACATTACTGTTGAGAATTGATTCATGGTAGTTACATAAGTAGTTAACATGTTTAGGAGTAGTGGCTCATGTTTAGGAGTTGTGGAGGTAGTTTAGGAGTTTGGGGGTAGTTATTAATCATGGGTGAGATAGTGAGATAGTAGATGAAGGAAGTGGTGTGAGGTAGTTACTATTATGTCCTATAAATAGGACCTTAGTGAATGAAGCAATAGCACAGAGAATAGAGTGTGTGCATTTGGAGATAATCTTGTAAGTGTTCTTGTTCTTTTACCTCCTGTTTAATACTACGTCGTTTTCTTGATTGAAAGCGTTTTTCATTAATTGGATCGTAGTATTCTGTTTTATCGTTTCCTTGCTCCTCCTTCCCCAACATTTGTGGTATCAGAGCCTTGTTTCAATCTGAACTGGATATTATGACTTTTAATGGCAATTTTATGTCTCAACCCCTTATTCTCATCTTCTCGGGCAAATCCTACAAATTTTGGAGTATCAAGATGAAGACTCTATTCAAGTCTCAAGATCTTTGGGACTTGATAGAGAATGGATATGCAGATCGAGATGAAGAAACCAGGTTGATGGAGAACAGAAATAAAGACTCAAAGACATTGTTCTTCATTCAACAAGCTGTGCATGAGACAATCTTCTCAAGACAAGCTTGGTTGATACTTCAAAATAAATTTCAAGGCTCATTGAGGGTGATTACGGTAAAACTTCAAACCCTTCACCGTGAGTTTGAAATTTTGTTTATGAAAAGCAATGGATCAGTGCAAGATTTTCTCTTTGGAGTGACTGAAATTGTTATTCAAATGAAATTCTATGGTGAACATCTTCATGAACATATAATTATTGTAAAAGTTTTAAGAAGCTTAACTCCAAAATTTGATCATGTTGTTACGGCAATTGAAGAGTCAAAGGACTTATCTACTTATTCATTTGATAAACTAATGGGTTCCTTGCAAGCACATGAAGCAAGGTTTAACAGGTCACTTAAAAAAAGTGAGGAAAAAGTATTTTAGGTTAAGGGGGAGTCTTCTACTTCAAAAGAAAATAAAAAATCAACAAGTGGCAGAGGAGGATTTCATGGTAGAGGAAATGGAAGAGGAAGAGGAAGAGGACACTTTGATGGGCATGATGAAAGGCAATCAAACTATGATCAGAAAAACTACAAGAGTGGAATTCAATGTCACTATTGTAAGAAGTTTGGTCATATGAAGACAGATTGCTGGAAAAGAGAAAAGCAAGCAAGCTATGTGGAAGAAAATGAAGACAATAGTAAGTTATTTATGACTCATTCACAAGTTAATAATATCTCAGATAATATTTGGTTTTTGGATAGTGGATGCTCTAATCATATGTCAGGCATAAGATCAATATTTAGAGATATTGATAAAACTCACAAGTTAAAAGTTAAACTTGGAGATAAGAAGCAAATCCAAGTAGAAGGAAAAGGAATAATTGAGGTGAAGACAAATCAAGGGAAGGTAAAACACCTTGATAATATTTTCTATGTTCCTAGCTTATCACATAACTTGTTGAGCATTGGACAATTGATAGATATTAGATATTCAGTTATATTTGATAATGGTTCATAGATATTGGATATTTAGTTATATTTGATGATGGTTCATGCACTATTAAAGATAAAAAATCTGGCTTGATTATAGCAAATATTTGCATGACACAAAATAAGATGTTTCCAATTGATGTTTCAAATATTGAGAAACATGCCCTTGTTGCAAATCAAAAGAATGAGACAAATTTATGGCATTTGAGATATGGGCACCTTAACATTAAAGGTTTAAGGTTGTTAAATAAAAAAGAAATGGTTTGTGGATTGCCTAAAATTAATACACTCGATGTATGTGAATGATGTATTTATGACAAACAAAGTAATAAACCATTTCCTATTGGAAAAGCATGGAAAGCATCTAATTATCTTGAATTAATTCATGCTGACTTATGTGGACCTATGAATACAAAATCATTTGGGAAATGTCAATATTTTCTATTATTTACTGATGATTATAGCCGCATGAGTTGGGTATATTTCCTGGAATTGAAATCTGAAGCATTTGATAACTTTCAAAAATTCAAGGCACTTGTAAAAAGACAAAGTGATAGATGTATAAAGACACTTCAGATAGATAGAGATGGTGAATTTATCTCTAATGAGTTTAATTCCTTTTGTGAAGAAAATGGTATTCGTAGGGAATTGACAGCACCATATACACCGGAGCAAAATGGTGTAGCTAAACGTAAAAATCGAACTGTTGTTAAAATGGTAAGAAGTTTACTTAAAAGAAAGCATCTTCTAAATCAGTTTTGGGTAGAAGCAGTTGCAATAGTAGTTTATTTGTTGAATATTTCACCAACAAAGGTTGTTATGAATCGAACTCCTTTTGAAGCTTGGTATAGTATAAAGCCAATTGTAAGTCATCTAAGAATTTTTGGTTATATTGCTTATGCTTTGGTAAATTCACAAAATCATCATAAGCTTGATGAAAAATCAGAAAAATATATCTTAATTGGATATTCTGCATAATCCAAAGCATATCGATTATATAATCCTATAAGTGGCAAAGTTATTATTAACAGAAATATTGTATTTGATAAAAGGGCAAGTTGGAATTGGGAGATCAATGAGGTGAAACACAAATTCGTATTCCAGTAGAACTAGTTACTCTATCGAATCAAGTGACAGATCCTGCTCCAACAAGTTCAATGTCAACCTTACCCAGTAGTAGCTCAAATTCAGCAAATGATTCCTCAGATGAAACCCCTCCAGGAAGGTTTAGATCACTAACAGAGATTTATGATTCAACATATGCTTTATTTATTTCAGATCCTATAAATTTTGAGGAAGCAGTTGCAAAAGAGGAATGGCGAAAAGCAATGAAGGAGGAAATCAAGTTAATTGAGAAGAATGAAACTTGGGAACTAATGGATCTACCAAAAGAAAAGAAAGCTATTGGTTTGAAATTGGTGTACAAAACAAAGTATCATGCAGATGGAAGTATCCAAAAGCATAAGGCTCGGCTTGTAGCAAAAGGATATTCGCAGCAACAAGGTATTGACTTTGACGATACTTTTTCTCCAGTTGCTAGATTCGAAATCGTGAGAACCTTTTTGGCTTTAGCTACTTACTTGAGTCTGTCTGTTTATCAATTTGATGCGAAATCTGTATTTTTAAATAGAGATTTACAAGAAGAGGTTTTTGTTACTCAACCTGAAGGTTTTCTGGTTAAAGGATATGAAGAAAAGATATATAAGCTAAAGAAAGTATTTTATGGGCTTAAACAAGCTCCAAGAGCATGGTACAGTAAAATTGATTGTTATTTTCATCAAAATGGATTTAAAAGGAGTGATAATGAACATACACTTTATCTGAAGAAAGAAGGTGAACATAATATTCTTATGGTTTACCTTTATGTTGATGATATTATATATATAGGTTCATCTGTCTCTCTCTGTTGTGATAGAATTTAAAAAATACATGATGAATAAGTTTGAAATGTCACATTTAGGTCTATTACACTATTTTCTTAGGTTGGAGGTGAAGCAAGGATCAGATGAAATTTTTATTTCACAAAGAAAATATGCATTGGATCTGCTCAAAAAATCTAATATGATTAAATGCAAAGCTGCAGCTACACCCATGAATGTAAATGAGAAATTGAAACTTAAAGATGGTACAGGTTTGACAAATGCAAGATACTACAGAAGTTTAGTTGGAGGTTTGATCTATCTAACTCATACTCGACCAGATATTACCTTCTTTGTTGATGTAGTATCCAGGTTTATGCAAAGCCTAAATAAACATCATCTCGGAGCTGTTAAAAGAATTTTACGTTATATTGCTGGAACTATGGATTATAGATTTTGGTATTCTTATTATTTTAAATATAAATTATTTGGTTTTACTGATAGTGATTGGATAGGAGATTTAAATGATAGAAAGAGTACTTCAGGTAATATTTTTAGCCTTGGATCAGGAGCTATATCTTGGAGTTCAAAGAAGCAAGAAACAACTGTATTGTCAACATCAGAAGCAAAGTACGTAGCTACAACATCAGTAGCATGTCAAGCTATATGGCTTAGAAGACTTCTTGAAAATCTTCATCAAGAACAAAAAGAAGCAACAGAAATATTTTGTGACAATAAAGCTACAATTGCAATGACGAAGAATCCAACATTTCATAAAAGAACGAAGCATATAGAGATATGCTATCATTTTATTCAAGATCTTGTAGCAAATGGAGCTATAACAATGAAGTATTGTGGCACGGATGAACAAGTTACAGATATTCTCACCAAGTCACTTCCAGTTCAGAAGCATGTTTATTTTATGTCTCAAATTGGTGTATGTAACTATGAATCAATGGGGAGTATTGAGAATTGATTCATGGTAGTTACATAAGTAGTTAACATGTTTAGGAGTAGCGGCTTATGTTTAGGAGTTGTGGAGGTAGTTTATGAGTTAGTGGGGGTAGTTATTAATCATGAGTGAGATAGTGAGATAGTGGATGAAGGAAGTGGTGTGAGTTAGTTACTATTATGTCCTATAAATAGGATCTTAGTGAATGAAGCAAAAGAGCAGAGAATAGAGTGTGTGCATTTAGAGATAATCTTGTAAGTGTTCTTGTTCTTTTAACTCCTGTTTAATATTACATCGTTTTCTTGATTGAAATTATTTTTCGCTAATTGGATCGTAGTATTATGTTTTATCGTTTCTTTGTTTCTCCTTCCCCAATAATTCCAACTAAGAGACCAAATTAAAATGTAGTCGATATCCAACAGTGAAAACTGTAGTTCTTTCCCACATAATCTATAAGGCTGTGAACGGGATGGAGAAAGAACAGACTGAGGAAGAAGTGGTGAATGATGAAGCTGGAGATAAGATTAGGATTTGCCAGGAAAGTGAATGATGAGAAACTACAAAGCAGGCAATGGAATGCAATATCAAATACTTTCCTGCTCAAGAGTAGAGAACCCTATATTATTTTGCTGGACGTCAGTATATACAAGTATTCTGATCTTTGAGAACTATATATAGATTGATAGATAGATAGATAATCTCCATAATGTTGATAGGTTATCATATATATTATAATGCTTGGCTATGGAATCAATGCAAAGACTATAGTTGGATGTACAAATTTAGCGAAAATGAGGCAAACAATTAATCTTCCAAAACCATATAAATATAAAAAAAGGCTACGTTGTTACTGAGGCATAAAAACATATTCAATAGTCGAATAAGACTGATGCTCAATCAACTAGTCTGGTGATGTATTCGAGTTATTGCTATCTAGTAAGAAACATATAGTATGCATATGATTTCTCTTGCACTGACGATAAGCATAAGATATTTTAGTTTTACTTTAGGTGGATATACTTCGATCAGTCTGATGCTTAGCATGTAATACTCTTTTAGTCTCTCTTTCTTCTCCTGATCATCTTGATCTTCACTGCCTTTCACTTTATCCTCTCTTGTGTTCTCATCCATTATGCCTATGACATGGTAATCCAGCTCTCCCTCACTTTCATCTCCGGGTACTCCTACCTCTGTCTCTTGGCCTTCGGCCACCGTCACGACCTCTGTGCCTATGTTTTTTTCTAAATGTATGAGTTATTTTAGATATAAGCAAAATAATAAGGGCTTAAGTGATCCATGACCAAAATCATATGGGCTAAAATGAATTTTAAAAAAAACTTAAATTACACGTCATTAAAGTTATTATGAATCAACATGTTAGGTAAGCACTCTCTAAAATATGTTAATACAGACTTGATGAGAAGTATTTATATGTTATATTTTTTTAAAATATGAGTTATTTCAAATACCAGTAAACTATAAAGACTTAAGTGGTCCATTACCAAAATCATAAATATTAAAATAGATATTAACCCAATTATTTTACATAGGCCAAGGGTTTGAATCCTCACACTTTACGATGCCTCAATCGATCGATTATTTGATGAATTTAAATTTAAATTTTTTTCTTTTTCTTAAGATTAATGTACGAATTAAGAAATGTTCTTTGAGCTTCTTTCAGAGGAAAATATATCAAAGGCCCGGCCCGTTAGCATAAAACAATGTTCACTCATCAAGGTTTTTTTGTTTTTTTTTTTTTTTGTGCTGCCAATAGTAATACATGTTGTAACATGTGTGTGGATACTGTTGGTAGAACATATTATATTAAGTTGGATGGAAAGGTCTCTCAGAGATTTCGATGCCAACAAGAGAAGACCATCATCAGGTTATCTGATCTGGCCTTTGTGAATTTCAGATTAGCATAGTTTCAAAATGGAGAAAATGTATAGAATCAAAAGAGAGAGAAAAGAGAAAAGAACTTGTTATTTATAGTGCAAACGTCCTAATTATAAGTGGTTAGGAAAATATTGTTCCAATGAAATATTTCCGTTTCAATGGTACTGATGTAGGAGATTGGACATTGTGAATTGTGTCATTTATCTATAATGTTGCTGTCTGCATGTTATGTTCTTTACTCAGATAATATATCTGATTCGGTTTATAATTTAACAAACTCAACATTTTGAATTGAATTGATGTCCATTCTCGTTCAACAAAAATGAATATATATATATATATATATATATATATAACAAATATCATTTTCAATCGATTCAGATTGCATAAACCAGTCAGAACTTATTTCCTCCTACTTCGGGTGGCTAATAAATGAAATGATACACTGATGCAGTGCTACCCGGTGAAGGAATCACATGCTGAGTCACCGTCCCGTGAAGGGGACTACCATGGGAAAAAGAAGAGTGCCAAAAGAGAGATCATTCTATCAAGTACGTCGTTTTTTTTGGTGCATGAAGACAAATGAAGTCTTGGAACTCGGTGAGTGATGTTGATCGAAGTTGTTCACGTACTGCTCGCAATCTTTCACTCTTACTGCATAAGTCCTTTATACGTTCCAAGCCAAGCGAAGGGAGATCGAGCGAAAACAGAGCACGGGAATAGGAGGCCTGACAAGTTGACGTGTTGATCCTTAGTGACCCGTACATCAGAACTGGAACATGGAAACCTGCACTCGGAAGTGGTGCTACCAAACATACAATGCAGTAGCTCTAGATTTCCTGTCATGGCCCAGCCTTCGACTCCCTCGACTGCATCACTGGATGGATTTCCTGTCAGATGGCATTAATGCATCTATGTAAAGGCACCTTGACTTCGATCACACGTTGTATCCTTGATGTCTTCTTCTACGGCGACCTTCTTTTCGAAGGTTAGGAAGAAGTAGAGAAGAAGAAGCAGCAAAACACACAAGGCAAAAAATATCCATGGCTTTTTCTGTGGTTGATAGAAGAAGGGATGGTGACAGAGGCGTCCTGAGACGAGAGAGTGGTTATGAAACTTAGAGCATGATGGAACTCGGAGAGCCTTCTTCTTCCTCCTTGGCTTGAGACTGCTTGGGAGGTCCACCATTTCAATTCCTGGCGCAATTACCGGGCATGGATTCAAATGCAGCAAGCGAGAAATCGACCAAATCATTATGATCGTGTGAGGTGACATGGAATGGGTGGTACGCCCTACTCGATGCCTGCGCTGCTGCTTCACAGTTCTCACAATAGTTTGATAGGAAAGATTAACTTAATGCATGTTGTGAAGGACTGGAATGTGAGTGACAAGTGGACAAAATAGAGGTTCTGATGGTGTCAGCATCAGTGCTACAGTACCCTCATTCTCAAGCTCATATGGCAGTCATTATCTGCATTCTTAAGTAACATGCAGTCCAAGATGGTGTCAGCATCAAAAGAATGGGGAATCATTCTCCAACCCACATCCCTAGGGGAATGTTTGTGAGGGGGAAGACGAGCACGGTAATCATACATGGAGAAGGTGTGAGTGGGTGCAGGAATCAGGGGATGTGCTTTCCGATATAATAATAGGACAGTGGCCTTTGCTGCCACTTCTAAATAACCTAACACGAGTATATATATATATATATATATATATATATATATATATATATATATATATATATAAAATCCATGTGAAGGGAAAGTACTATACCTACTTATTCCTTCTCTCTAAGCTGCTCTTAGTGGTTTCATAGCTGGAAGAATCTCGGTTGGGATGATGAGACATGACATCTCAGAGCTGGTGCAGATGGCTAGGAAAAATGACAGATAAAAAAAAATCCAGAAAATAGAAGTGCATATCGTGGAGATGGTTGTCTTCCCCTTTGTTCCACTCTTGGTCAATACTCTGATGCAAATTGTTATTACTTCTTGTACAAGCAAAGGTGATACCATAGACCAGAAAATTCTTTATCACACACCCTGTTGAAGCCAACCTAAAAAGAAGCTTCAGATGTCCACGGTGATGAGAATCACATAAACTGGAGACTATAGGAGAAGGAAATGCTAGAGATGAAAAGAAACGGAGGAGAAGGAACTGCATGCGTGTCTTCTCTTGCCTTCTGTTGGTCCTGAGCAAATTCCGGACAGAGTCATTCAACACCATCATCTGAAATCAAACCAAATAAATAAACACGCACTCTTTTTTCGCCTTTCTGTTTCTTCGTTGAGATCAGGGAATGCTTCTTCTACCATGAGCCGCCTCCACCTATCATCCCGTTCCAGAAACCAGGAGGATGGCCACCATGACCCCGATTGTTCTCGAACTCAGCAGCGGTGCTTGTGTGGACTACTGGCTTCACGTCTTCAAAGGGGAACAACAGCCTTCCACCGGCGCTCTCCTGCACCCCCTGCAGAGCCCCATACCCACCACTCCTCCCTTCTCTTCCTTCGCCTCCGGCAATAGCTTCCATCGGGAAGTTAAGTGCAGGAGCTCTGAATTCCTGTAACTCAAACCCGGTCGGGTATTCCGGCAGTGGCATCGTCACGAATGGTCTGAGCCCTCTCGCAGTCATGCCACTCCTCAGTAGGTCCATGGCAGAAAGAGCACTAACAGCATTGCATGGGTTGCGGCTGTTACCAGCACCGCTACTGTTGCTGTTGACGGTATTGCTCTCCAAACCCGGGAAGTCGTTGAACCCAGGGAGTCCGTGGTGGGGGAAAGCCAGGTTGAGGTCTTGTCCGTCATGGAACTTCTGAGAAGTAGAGAGGGAAACGGGAGGGGGGATGAGGTCAGTCGGTAGCTTCTTGGGGTTTGATACCATATGGGAGGTCGCAGTGGCGGTGGAAGACGTGGTAGCGGTGGTGGCGCTGGTGGTGGCGGCGGCGGAGGAGAGGGAGGGCCGCCTGTTCTTTCTTGAGCCACCACCCACGGGGACATTTCTGAGGGACCCGCCCTCGGTCCAATACCTCCTGCAGGTCTTGCAGAAGTACCGAGGCTGAGTGAGGCTGTAGTTGTTGTAGTAGCAGAACTTGGTGTTGGTGGAGTTGCACCTGGGACAGTGGAGAGCCTGCTCCTTCTGCGGCCTGGTCCTCCTCTCCGTCACCTGAGGCCTGGCTGCGCTGAAAGTAGTGGCTGTGGTGGTGGTGACGGTGGAGGAGGAGGCCACCATCTCCATCGACTTCACCAGCCCTATCTCCTGACAACACCCACATCCCCATAAGAAAAATTTAGGCGCAGCTCTCCAAGGATAACACATACTACAGATATATAAGATTTCCGAAGAACAGACACATCAAACAGAAGCCTTCAGGCAAAGAAAAAGACGAAAGAGAGCAAAGCAAAAGAACGATGAAAGAAAAATCAGATGCTCTTTATGCATCAACAAGATCAAAGCAAAACAACACTTATCATGTCACTGCTTTATTGCACAAGCTAGAGAGAGAGAGAGAGAGAGAAGGAAAAGGTAGGAAAAGAAAGTGATTTGCTGCTTTCAAGGATTAAAGACGGGAAGCACGAGAGGATTAAAAGCTAAAAGCCAAAGGAAAAGCCGAGCAAAAGAGAGGATGCACCGGAAAAGATCTCTGAAAGAGTTCCAAGCTTCCAACACAAAGATCCACAACCACCCGCGTCTTCCAAGATCCGCACCAGGCGACGTAAAATCAAAACTGGGGTGCAGCACAACCAGATCTCGAGCTCATGGATCTTACCTGATGCCACGGAGAAGTATCCATGCAGGGAAAGCTTCACAAGGCAAGGCCCGGGCCGAGGAGCAGTATCCAGGAGGAAGCCAAAGAAAGACGATGAGAAGAAGAGAAAGCAGCGGGTGTCTCAAGCCAGGGAATACTTCGAAGAGTCGGCAAAGCAGCTGCGGCAGTGGAATGCTGATGTGGTGGTGGTGCCGTCGTCCGTAGCTTTTAGAGAGGGTGTGGTCGAGAAAGCATACCATTTCTATTGTTCAAAGTCGTATGATTCTATCGCTGCTATTATAATGTCAAAAATTTCCGGAGCGCAGTGAGTGATTCCGCCACACTGTTGCCAATGGTGTACCGGCGACTAGGGAAGGACGTACGACCCGTTGTTGCACATGTCTGCGTGATGACGTGGCACGCGCATCCACGTGAGGCACCATCGGTCCGCCCGGAATTGTATTGACAAAGAAAAAGAATAATTGGCTGGTCATGTTAATTTTTTATATTACAATATTTATAAATTTTTATAGTAACAATAATTAAAAAATTCTAATTATTTTGGATAGATCTTTTGTCACCATTAAATTTTAAAAAAAATTATATATTTAGTTAAGTTTAAAATATTTAAATTTTTATTTATAATTTTTATCAAGATTTTTTTAGATCTCTGAATCAATGTCCTGGTTATTTATGAATAAAAAATATTTTTTTAATCTTTTATGGTAACTTCATACATCGATCTTAACGCATGCATACATACATCTTAATTGCCAAATCTTAAGGGTGTACTTATCTCCAAGTTTCTCTCTGACAAAATAACGAACAGTTATCGCGCAAGTCATGAAATGACTCGTGCACGTTTGTTTGTCTAATTCATAGTTAAATGCGATGGACACAGATTTGAGTTTAGCAAGAAGACTATTAGCAAACGTCGAGACTTTCTCTAATGGTTGCAGACCAAGCAAAATGGCAACTCCACAGACGTCACAAGATCCGCCACTGTCAATCCGATTCCTTAGTGCTCTCGTGCTAGCTGCTGTAGTTCTCGTCTTCCGTGGCGTTGGTTGTACCTCCATTTGGGACTTAGTGGATGGATTTGGTGCGTCCGTGACTCGGTGATCCTCCACCAATGGGAATGGTCATCGACCACAGGCCACATTGCTGGGTTTGGTTGCTCTTGTTGTCTGATCTCCTCTCGTTTTGGTGCAACGAGCACACAACACATCGACAAACACATAGTTAGAAGTCCGAGTGAGATACATTTCTTCGACGTACATAAAGTGTTCGATCACGTAAACTATATATTTGTCTTTTATTATAGATTCTCTCATTTTCTTTCTATATACATGTATGAAATGATATTGTTTAAATTACTTTTTATTTCTTCGATTAAATCCTTTTCTTTTTATGAATTCTAAAAAAAAAGTTTATCTTTAAAAACTTTTTGTAGAGCGTCTATTATTATGTGAAAAGATCAATATACTCATTAGTATCAATACCTCCCCTTTGCTTTGTCTTGTCATACCTATTATTATTTGTCTCAAACCAATCTCGTCCTCACATGAGGAAGAAGGATGCATAACGATCCTTGTCGTGCTCATCTGAGACTCTTATACATAGGAAAGGATTCGATAGGGTCCAAGGAGTCAATGATGACCCTCGCACGACGAATGAGGGGATATCATGATGATGGCCCTCACGAAAATAAGGGTTTAATGGGATCGTTATTATCACTTATTGCGCAAAGATAAAGGTAATAGTAAATTCGACGGAATAGATGGGAGGAGAGATGAGTTGATGGTGAAAGGGACGGTGACAATAAATTTAGAAGGAGTCGAAGGGTAAAATAGTTATTTAAAAAAATTATGAAAGATGGGGTTGCAATTTCTCAGTTTTATTTTTCAAGAAGTCGCCTTATTTTCGTTATATTCTCCTTCTAGTTTCATATCTCAAGTGCGTAAGGTAGAAATCTTGAATTCTCAATTACAGCATCACCAAAGCATACTTGTGTGAGAACCAAATCATCTTTTGACTCTGTCCATCAACACAGAAAAAAAAAAAAAAGGGAGAGGGAGAGTAAAGTCCTTTGAGTACTTTAAAGGTGACAATTTCGTATAACAAAGTACAGAATTTTTATTTATGGTCCCACAGCCGTGTCTGTTGATACGAACAGGTGTGTATTTTCTCGTTCAAGTGTTCTCCACCACCGAATCGTAAAAGCGGGAATGCGAACCTCAAAAATCAAGCTACGTTGCGAGACCAAACTTTATCTGGATTTTGTTCCTCCACTGGTGACTGGCGGATCTCAAGTCCAACCAAATCCTTCCTAGATTTGATAGTGTGGAAAAGAATGGACACAAAGTCAAACTCAGCCTCCCCACCCCCGTTCCCTTTGCAGATGAGAAGCCATGAACATGCGCATCCTCTCCTCAACCCCCTGCCCACGGCGTCCCATCTCACAGCACCCCACCACTTCAAGTGTTACTTGGCCCAAAAGGCATCAAGATGGATAACTCTACATGAGCACCATAAATTGTTTTCGTTGGAGCAGTTAAGAATGCGAAGAAATGTGGCAGGGAATTGAAATGGTCTTGCAGACTGCACCCCCGACGTTGAAGTTGTGATTGTACTTTGTTCACCTTCACATCATCAGCTGTTCCGAAGAAGTCATCAAGTAGACCATTAAATACTGAAGCTAATAGCCTTTCTCTTCTTTATTTTGACTCTGAAAAATATCTGAGAACCAGAAGAAATTATTACAAGAAGGAAAGCATCTCACAACTTGTTAGCTCCGTTACGTTGTTGCCCAAAAGCGTAGGACAGACAGCGTCTTGGATCCTCCATTCCACTGTCACGTTTCCTACTGCTTGGCTCACCCGAATCATGAGGTTCTTCAGTGTTCTGTAGATTGATTAGTCCAATACATAGGCTTCCGTTGTGCTGGTTGCATTAGAGATGAGAGAGACCGATTACTACCAGCAGGCCAAATCCAACAGAAAACCAACTAGATGACAAGGCTCCGCTCATCATCATACAGGACAAAAGGTCAAAGGGGGGTCGGTCTCCGAACCAACATCCTTGCTGAGCAACATCGTTGGTGTAAGTTTCTGTAAGGACAAAGCCTTTTCAAGCTAAGTTATCCAACAAGTCGAGATTCCTGATCGAGCTTCTAGATGATACTTATCGCAATATGGACCCCAACTCAAGTCGAGTTAACTTTATCATCTGGAGTTGGCTATCGAAGTTGATACCAAAATTTCTGTAACGATCAAGAAGCCAAACCCTTGTTGACGTGGTCTTGCCTACTTTTGTTGCTATACTGTACATTTGGTTGCCAAACTGATCTCTATTCTATGCAAAGAGGAACAGGTCTAGGATAGTAGTAACCTTGACTCCAATCCTTATTGCTCCCATGGCATCCAAGTTCACGTTATAAAGATTGTGTGTGCTGCTATACACATGGTACGAGATTCCGTACAAGCAATCTCAAGGTTGTTCCCTCTCTTTCTTTATTTCTACCAAAAAGTGTACACGGCACGTAGATCGTGTCAGGAATTGAGGGACATATTGGTGCCCCCTGATCACCACCGCTCATGCATTACGCGACTCGAGGGAGGAGAGCTTTTAGACTTGCAAAATGTGATGCGAGAGCTTTTACGGTGAGCAATGCACTAAGGTGGCGGGCTCACTAAATACTAAGTCGAGTGGATTGGGCTCACCCAATCTTAGCCCCATTCGTGAATCGGTTACGAACGACCACGACAAAAGAAGGAAATGGACGCGGTCCTGTTCACCATTTCACGGACGGCCACAGGCCAGCCCTCTCCAACCTAAAGCCTCACCGCCCCTCCCCACCCCCCCACCCCAACCACCGTTTTGACATGTCATAAAACCTGTCCTCTGTTTATTATTTATCTATTTCTTTATTCATTCTTATTATAATTCAACGTATGGCGTAGTTACCGTTCGGCCCAACGTCCTTCGTCATCGACTTGGCAATTGCTTTGAGATTCGTGCACGATCTTGATGAATGCCATCATCGAGAGCGCGACCTCGATGAACGGCTAGGATGCTCCCAAGTGGCATCTGTCAAGATTCGTGGACGCCGACCACGTGTGAGTCTCGCGTGAAGCGAGCAATGGTGGATTGTGGATTACGTTTCTGCAAATATTTTTGTTTATCCATTACGTTTAAAATTGGTTTAAGATCTTAATCGAGATTATCTATGTTTAAATTACCAGAGACGTGGCATCTGCTTTGGGATTCGTGGATCGAGTGCGTAGGAAGACTTCGATGGACGTCTGGGATGCTCCCTTGGGACCTTGGATCCCAAGTGGCATCTGTCATGATTCGTGCGGCATCTTAAAAGCGTTGAGCTATCTTATCTATCAGCGGTCGTCGACCACGTGTGAGCCTCGCCTTCAGCGCTCAATAATGGATTACGTGTCTACAAATATTCGTGTTTATCCATCGGGGTTAAAATTGGATTAGGATGCTAATCAAGATTATCAAGTTATGCTTAACTTTGAAGTAGCTGATACGTGGTTCCATCTATGCCGGTAGGGTGTTTCTGCAAGAAGGCTGTAAGCCGCAGGCGATTTCCGTCTTTTGGTCGAGCGAGAGAGGAAATCGGATCGGATTTTGGCAAGATAGAAAGGAAGAGGGAGAAGGAAGGCAGCGGCGGCAGCAACAGCAACAGTAGCCGGAGGTGGAGAGAAGAAGGATGAAATAGGAAGTAGCAGTTCCCACGCGGATAATGGACAGCGAATCGAGATAACATACATCGGACGGAGAGCCAGTGTGAGCGACCGTGGAGGAGACGGGTACACCCGAAACACTCCCAACCTTGTTCTTCCCACCGCGCAAGCTCGAAACTCGAACCCCCCCTTTCTTTACTCCAAGATCGATTTTTGTATTTTTTTTTAATTGCTGGGAATCGAATTTTTAGTCCCTTTCCTGCGTCGCGTCGGGGACGAGGGAGGGGAGGGAATCGGAGACCCAGGATTGCTGCGGAATATGGACCGCTTTGGATCCGACGGGTGTTGTCCAAACCCGATGGACGTCAAGGTGAGGTGCTCCTGTTCCATTCGACGTCGTACGTGGAATTTTGAGGTGGATTGTCTATTTTGGGTCTAAATTTGTTTTTTCCGTCTAAATTCATGTTTCCTATTCATCAAAATCGAATCTTGATCCCCATCTTTCCCTGTCGAGATTACGGCTTAAGAGTCTAATTGGTTGGGAAATGAGGTTTTCTCATGGGATGGAAAAGTCGGTATTTCCGTTTTAATCAATGAATTCCTAGTTTACCATAATCCGAATCACCGGACGTCACGATTCATTCCCCCTGGTTGCAACTTATGATCAGTGTCGCAATCAAAGCAACCCTAGTTTCTGACTCTGTGGTGATTGTGGAGCTTTGTTTATCTCCCATTAACTGATTCCGCAGCCGAGGGAATGAAGGCCGTGTTTACCAGTTTATAAATGCATTGATGGTTTTCTTTCCTTGAGATGAATCTCCGTTTCCTTTTCATGGTTTTGAAGTGAGGAATTGTGGCTCAAGGTTTCATATTTCAGGAAGAAAAGGAGGATCTGTTCTTCGAGTCGCAGGAAGACATCTCGTCGGTGTTCGATTCGTGTCTGGGCAGCCCAACAAAGAATGATTTCTTGCTGGAAGATCAGTCCATTAGCCAAGGGTCGATAGGTCCCCTGTGCGATGTCTGGATTACAAGTTCCGATGGCGTGAGGGAACCCCGAGGTAGGTTCATGAGATGGATGGGCGTTGATCTAATGAACGGTTCGTTTCTGAGTTCCTCTGATCCGGGTGGACAAACACAGGTCGGTGATGAGATACAACCAGATACTGATAGGATCATGTGGAATTTTGGGTCTGTGCTGAGAGGCTTTGGTATAGATAATAAGTATTCAATCTCCAGCGGGTCTACAGAGGATGAGTACTTGGTGTACAGAATCAAGAATTTGGATAATAGATTGATAACTCTTCCTAAAGTTGGTTCGAATCAGATCGTAGCATTTGATGAATTCAAGGGAAGTTCGGGTCCATCATCTTTAAACCAGCAGCTCATGCTTCGAGAAGAAAAAGCTTCAAGCAAGTCTGACAGTTCAGTGAGGAGGAAGAAAACTGGTTGGCTGAGGAAACTGGGTGCTGTTGCTTGCATTGTTGATAGGCAAGGTGAGGAAAGTAATTCAACTTTTCATGACGGCAACAAGAGTGGTGTTGCTGGGTCTGGGAGAGTGAAAGTTAAGCCATGTGGGAAGCGGTCCAAGGAATTCTCTGCAGTCTACAAAGTGCAAGATATTAAAGCACATGATGGTGCGATCTTGACCATGAAGTCTAGCCCTGATGATCAGTATTTAGCGAGTGGAGGTGCAGAAGGGATTGTGCGTGTGTGGCATGTCATGGTTTGTGAAAGGACAAATGAAATTAGTATCCCTGACAATGATCCTTCTTGCATATACTTCACAGTGAATCGTAGTGCTGAATTAACTCCAGTGCATGCTGATAAGAAGAACATGTTCAAGTCCAGGGATATGAGAAGTGCGGATTCTGCTTGTGTTGTTATGCCCCCTGATGTTTTTCGGTTATCTGAGAAACCGCTGCATGCATTCCATGGGCATGATGCAGATGTGCTGGATCTTTCATGGTCATAGGATAAGGTGTGCAACCTTCTCTAACAGCTCATTTTTAAGCTCACATTTCTCACTTTTGATTTCATGCATCCCAAGAATTAAGTTATTTGCATGCTGCATCTATTGTCATCTTCCAAGGACAAAACTGTTCGTCTATGGCAAGTTGGATCTGATAACTGCCTCAAAGTTTTCTCCCGTATCAACTACGGTGGTTGCTTGTTAAAATATTTTTGTGTATTAGTTTGGTCAATCCTTTTGTTGTAGTCATTGTGATTTATTCTTCTTTATTGTCAAATACATAATGCAGTGACATGTGTTCAATATAATCCTGTTGACGAGAATTACTTCATTAGTGGATCTATAGATGGGAAACTTCGTATTTGGAATATTTTAAGAGGTCAAGTTGTGGATTGGGTTGATATTAGGGAAATTGTCACTCCAGTTTGTTACCGCCCCAATGGGAAGGTATATGTTAGTCACTTCAACTTGTGATCATTTTTGAAAATCGATGTTCAAGAAAATCTATATAGTAATATTTCTCGGTTCTTACAGGGAGTGGTTGTAGGGACCCTGACGGGTGGTTGTCGTTTTTATGGTGCACCGGGTAAATGTTAACCTGTTAACAAATATAAAAATTATTTTGTTTGCATCTTGCATATCATTGCATGAGCGATACTTGGATCGTATCTTATTATTTTTGTTATATGTTAGAATATTTCAGCTTGTCTAAACATTCTGGCATGTTGCTGTTGTTGTTAGAATATTTCAGCCTGATAGTTATAGTTCTAGCAGGAACCAAATTTGGTTGTTTTGGCAACCTTTGGTTACAATTTATGTCGTATTGATTATGCCATCTGAACATGGGTATATCTCAAGTTATATGGTTAAAAGGACTCTCTTCTATTGCAGCTCCAATTGTTACACATATTGGTAATTTGGAAAGCCTCACAAATTTCAGATGAAGATATATATTCTTGGTAGTGGAACCTTAATATGTTCAGGACATTGAACTTTAAACACATTATCAATGAAAACAATTGTTTGGATTGTTACATGTGTGTATTTAGTGTAGCATATCTTTCGAAAAGTCCATCCTGCCTGAAAACGCAGTCATTTATCTTTCAAAGATAGACACATGGCTTTTGGATTTTTAATGGATGTAATCACTTTGGTGAATATCTAGCCACAAGTTCTTGTGCATCTTGATTCATTTGGTCTTCTGTAAACAACTGTTCAGATTGTTGCACGTGTGTATGTAGTGTAGCATGTCTTCAGAGAAGTCTATCATGCCCGAAAATGTGGTCATTTGTCTTGCAAAGACAAACATGACTTTGGATTTTTAATGGATGTAATCTCTTTGGTGAATCCTGGCCATAAGTTCTTGACCATCTTGATTCATTTGCTCCATTTCGTCTTCTGTAAACATCTCTTCTTGCAGCTCCTACATTATTAGTTGCCTTATTTTATTGCACTCCATCTGGACTGATCAATACTTCTGGCTGCAATTGTCCTGACTTTATCTGTTTACCCAGTACAACCTGCTCCTTTGACATCTTTGTATGCTTGTTCTATATGGTATGATCAATGATAACAAATATTTGGTCACTAATTATTTCCAACACCTATATTGCTGGTTTTTCATTTACTATGTTAAAATTGGATGTAGTATCTTTCTGCACATTTATCTGCGCTTTCATCTTTATGAGACAGAATTACCATTATCATAAGATTCTTCAGCAAACAAGGAATACAAGATTCGTCTTTGGAATAGACTTCTTCCTAGTGCACACATATTCAAAGTTGTTTTAATACTACCATTATTAGCACTATGTTCTTTCCTTTTTCTTACAGACTCTTGTTTAATTGATGAACAGTGATGTTCTTTACATTTTTTAAAGCACCTTGTGTGAGTTCACTTACTGCTCCCAGTATCCTTGTGACAGATAATCATCTTCAAACAGAAGCTCAGATCTTCTTGCAAGGCAACAACAAGTCTCTTAACAAGAAGATAACTGGATTTCAGGTAGCTTCCATGGAACATCAATTCTTCATGATTGGCATAAGTTCTTATGTGCTCTCTTCTAGTTTCTTATTTCTGCACTTTGGTTTTGTTTCACCTCCAGTTTTTGCCCAAGGGATCCTCAAAAATTGATGGTCACTTCTGCAGACTTACATATTCTAATATTTGATGGTGTCAACTTGGTTACCAAATACAGGGGTAGCCTCTGTCACGTTAACCTATTTCTGTGATTTTTTTCCATCAGTTCTCACATATGTCAATTTCTATTTCAGGTGTTTATACCAGAAGTCAGATATCTGCATCTTTTACTGCAGATGGCCAGCGTATCATCTCTGCCAGTGAGGATTGCAATGTCTATTTCTGGAGCCATGTTAGCCATTGCATCCAACCATGTTAAGAGCATATGGTCTTGTGAGCGTTTCTTCTCCACCAATGCTTCCATTGCAATACCTTGGCATGGTTTGGAATCCAGTTATCAGATATCCATGACCTCTGACCTTTTTCCATTGTCAACAAATTAATGGTGACGAATCTGGAGTAACAGAGAATGAATCTAAATCTCATTTACAAGATTCATATGGAAGTGATACCCTGTATTTATCGCCATCTGGTAGTTTTACTCCGAACCATGAATTCTTCTCAGGGCTTCTGCTAAAGAGCTCAGCAACATTGCCAGAGGAGAAACTTCCCTAAAATTGTGCTGCATCTAGCATGTCCAAATCCCAGTACAAGTTCTTGAAGACATCTTGCCAGAACACCTCCCATGGCTGGGGTCAGGTAATATTAACTGCTGGATGGGATGGATGGATCAGATCCTATCAGAATTTTGGTCTGCCTGTACATTATATGACTAATTTCACCATCCAAATGGTCGATGTAATGTGGCACATCTTTTCGACCAAAACCGAGTGACTGACGAAATTGATGCAGCTGAATCATCTGGCGATATTTGTGCGGGATCACATGCTCATTGTTCCTGCCAAAATGTTGCATCACCTAACTGTATATATATATATATATATATATATATGCTGACGGTCCTCAAATATCTTGTGGCAGCATCAACAGATCATAGCAGGTGCAGGAGGTTCACATCCTTACGAATCTTCGCAATGTAGGTAAGATCTTGAACTATGATGTTCTTTTCATTCAGCTTCAGGGCCCTTCGGATTTCAGAGATGTGGTTGCACTAAGCACGTCCCGAAGAATTGTGTAAAGAAAGAATCCCAGTCGTCTATCGCAGCAAGTGGCAGTCGGGGCCGAGTTGAGGGGTAGATGTTACTGTTTGATAAACAAATTTTATTTAATTATACTGATTCTTTCATGTAGATGTTCATTTTTATTTTTATTTTTTTGTCCTTAAAGTGGTTGATTTCTTAGCGTGGTAATGCCAAATGTTTGTGATGGATTTCTCAGATGCTTATGTTAGGTGGTTGCTTGTAAACTCTGGCAGATGTTCGAGTTAAGCCCTTTCTTGCACTTTCTGTTAGATCATGAAAGATGTTGCATGTCTAGATAACGTTCAACTATGTTCTCATCTATTGGTAGATCCATTAGACCAACAGTGTATATTCTTCCCGCAGATGATTAGAAGAAAAGTAGTAGCAGATCGCTCAAAGAACAAAAAAAGGAAGAGAAGTGACGATAACGACAATCTCAGCCACCTTACAGGTGCGGTTTCTATCTTGCCTCTGCTTCCCTCTTATCAGTACATGTCCGGTGGCTAAACAACAACTATTGAGCCCCTTCCACAAAGTATTCTTCACTAACATGCAAAACAGCTATTTCTGCAAATAAATTTTATGCCAACATGTGCAAGATGTTTACATCTGTCGACTTCGTGGGTCAGCACCTTGGCAGATCCGCCGGGGGATGAGGCAGCGACTCCATGGTTCCATTTCCGTCCTTCACGACGAACGCCATGGCCAGCCCCCAGCTCGCGTGCACCTCCAGGTGGCAATGCATGAACCAAACACCTGGATTGTCGGCCACGAACCGGATCGCGGCCCATCCTCCGGCGGGGACGCCGATGGTGTTCATGTATGGCGGATCGACCAGGTTGAGCTTCGCCGTCACTGGGTTGTAGTTGCCTGTCCCGTGGCCGACGACGTGGAAGCTGTAGCCATGCAGATGGACGGGGTGGTTCTCGGTGCCCACCGTCCCCGTGTTCTGCAACACCAGCTGCACCCTGCTCCCGAACTCCAGCACCTTCACCCTCGTCCCGTTCAACGACTGGGTATCGTTGGGCGCGCCATCGACGAAGTCGTAGTCCTTCAGTGGCACTCCGGGGAAATCCTCGGTGTAGTAGCCGTTCGTGTTGTCGTAGTAGGCTTGCAACAGCGAAACCATCGGCTCGACGAAGGCGATGTTGTTCATGGCCGCAGCGAAGACGCCGCCGTTGGGCCCCTGGCAGCTCGCGTTCGGGTGGGACGAGTGGCACTGCTCCACGGTCAACCCGATGGTGAACAGCAGGTTTGCGTCGACGACGAGGGGAACGCCGGTTTCGTTCAGGCTTCGCAGGTTGTTCAGTGCGAAGTCGACGGTGAGGCTGTCGTTGAAGGCCGGGAACTCGGCCGGGCGGCTCGGGGCTTCGGGGCCGGCTCCGGAGTAGTGGAAGTGCCCGACGGCGGGGGTTTTCTGGAAGGGGACGTTTTGGGCAGACATGAAGGGTGCCATGGCCATGTCGTAGGTGTCGATGGGCTGGTCCGCCTGTACGAGGACGTTGATGGTCTGCCCCGGCGCGATCATGAGGCTGTCGACCGTGAGAGGCTTGGTGTACTCGCCGTCGGCCTCGACGATGGTCAACCGGTGGTCGGCGATGGCGAAGAAGTGTTCCGTGTTGAGGGACGCGCTTACCAGCCGCAGCAGGTACGTCTTACCGGGAACCACGGCGATCTCGTAGACGTCTGCAGAGTGGCGGAACCCGATCAAGTTGTTATGTTCACGTAGACGTCAGCTCAGAGGAGTTTTACCAGTGGCCGAGCAGTTGTAGAGCGGCCCGGGGCTGCCATTGATGAGGTACCCATCCGCCGGCGGAGCTCCGCCGCCGCTCGACATGACATCCTCTTCGAGCTGCAGCACGTCCTTGTGCCAGTACTCCGCTGTCACCAATCGTCGGATCGTCACCAAGAGGCCTCGAGAATTCAACTCAAGGATCAGGGAAGACGTTACCGAGGACCAAGCTGTGCTCCTCGTAGGGGTGGGGGAAGGGATAGGGGACGCCGGTCTTGGGGTAGACGACGATGGCTCCGTGGACGGTGGCGCGGAGCCATGAGACGTGGGCGTGCCACAGGAGCGTGCCCTTCTGCTGCACCAAGGTGAACTCGTAGGTGTAGCTGCGGCCGGCCTGGATGGGGCACTGCGTGATGTACGACGGCCCGTCCGCCCAGCACGACAGCCTCTGCCTCACTCCATGCCTGCGACAAGAACACCACCGAAACAATATGAGGCTGAGAAGAGGAGAGACGACGAGGAACCATCAAAGGAAGAAGGATTACCAGTGAATGGTGGTGTTGTGTGGGGTCTGGTTGGTGACCCTGACGATGACCCGGTCGTCTTCCTGCGCATAAATTACCGGTCCTGGAAACTTGCCGTTGACGGTGACGACGTCATTGGTCTTACACAGCTTGGTAACTCTTAGGGTTTGAACCTGCGCAACAACAACAACATATTAGATCTCTTTACAAGCAGCACGCAATGAATGCAACAGAGAGAGAGAGAGAGAGAGAGAGAGAGAGAGACCTTGAAGTGGTAGAACCTGGTGGAAGCTCCCACAGGCCAATACGCGCGGGCGAAGCTGAGAGGGACGTAGTACGACAGCAACAAGCTCAGCCATAGAAGAAGACAGGAAGACCAAGCCATCTCTGGGGTTGCTATGGACTTGAAGGAGCAGGGGAGAGCGACCTTCTCCAACTACTCACAGATGCGCATGAGAGAGGAGATGCTCTGTACGAGCTCTGGCAAGAGGTGGGTCACTGAAAGCGCAAGCCTCATGCACGTTGTCCCTCAATTATAAGTCCGTCAGGAAGAGCTGGAGTGCCATGGAGATCTTTATTCTATGAGCTTCTTTTGGTGGCTTCTCCCCTCTCCTATTGGCCCCCAGGAAGAATACAATAAACACCAGTTGAACACATTCGAAGTGGCACAGGTCATAGCCATTTGACTCGGTAGCATCGAACAATTCCACTTGCACTTGCAAGCAAGAACCGCTGATTCCATGCTTCATGATGCAGACTTTTTAGATCTCAAGAGAAGTTTCGGGACTGGTATAATGCATTGTGATGCAGACTGTGATACATATGGCCCACAACAGCTCAAAGCATGAGGGATGATTAAAATAATCACATTAATTGTAGCTCATGGACTATATTTCTTCTTCCTTTTATGCAGCTAAGCCTATGCTTCTAACGACGTTTAACATTAAGATTTTAGAGAGAAGATTAATCTTGCTTCTAAATCATGAACTCTCAAATGATGTTGAAGCTGACTCGAAACGCACCCCGTTCTTCTCATTCTTTTGCACACCACAACAAACTTAGGAGGCCACCAATTCAATTTGATCGCGTGTATTATATACAACCAGAAATCTTCCAGTTCTGTAGTAAAAGATCTGACGAGCCAAAGAGCACAAACGAAGGTAACATTAGGACTGGTTGTTACTCAACATCATCGGTGTTGATGAAGGAACAATGGATCACGCTATCTAAATCGAAGTTCTTAATGAAGAATTAGCTGTCACAGAAATGAGAGGAAGACTATTGCCAGTGTGATGGAATATTAGTTAGCATTACACCGCTGTTTTATGTCTTCCACATGACACGAGTTGTCAAATGAGCAGTTAGCCTAAAACCACTGTTGATGAGAGTTAGTGGCCAGCTTCGGTGTACTACTCGCTCCCTGTTAATAATTCTCTTCCACATTACGTCTGTCTCAGTCCCCCCTATGGTAGAGGGATAAAACAAGTGCATGACTAACATGTCATCAGCATTTTAAATCGTAAGGCTTACGAAAACGGAGACTTAGAGATGGTATCGTCAACCAAAAAGCGGTTGAAAAATTGAATTGACTTATAACAACTTGATGCAACTTATTATTATTAATCTAAACATATATTAAATTAATATTATTAATCTCAACATAACGTATTTTGGAGGATGATTCGTGCCCAGCAAATTAATGGATCAATTATCACATCAAATTAAGTTATGATACTAATCTTGCAATATTATATAAATTGAATATATATATATATATATAGTGACATGAGGAAGAAAATAACGTTAATGGATCAAATTTAAAAACAAAGGCTTTGAACATATATTAATCTAAACATAGATATTATTATTATTAATCTATTATTAATAAATTGAATTGACTTATAACAACTTGATGTAACTTATTATTATTAATCTAAACATATATTAAATTAATATTATTAATCTCAACATAACGTATTTTGGAGGATGATTCGTGCCCAGCAAATTAATGGATCAATTATCACATCAAATTAAGTTATGATACTAATCTTGCAATATTATATAAATTGAATATATATATATATATATATATATATATATAGTGACATGAGGAAGAAAATAACGTTAAAGGATCAAATTAAAAAAAAAAGGCTTTGAACATATATTAATCTAAACATAGATATTATTATTATTATTATTAATCTATTATTATTAAATATATATTTAATCTAAATATATAAATAATATTAAATGTATTTGATAGAACCCTAGAAGTAGTCCTATAGATTTTGATCTCTCAGGGATATCAACCCTTGGAACGCTATAGGGGTTTCTCCCTCTTGGAACTCGGCACAAGGCTGAATAAAAGATTAATCTTGCTTGATAAAAAAGAGGGGGCAGCTACCTCATTATATAGGGTTCTAAACCCTAGCTCATGGGATGCTTATCTAAGTAAAATTATCTTTTTTCCTCTTCTATAGTTGACCTGCTTTAGTAGGAACATGAGGCAGCTAGGTTGGCTCTATAGTCGACCTAAGCAGGGGGAAACCATGGCCGACTAGCCCAGTAAAAGGGGCGATGGCCACTAAGCCCTAAAGCCTCAATCTAAACCCTAGCCACACTTCTTTATAGGATAGAATTAGCTAGGTGGAGTTTTATTATAATTTCACAGGATTTTATTGATTACTTCTAGGGTGATTAGGACTCAACCCTGCTAGAGTCCTATCAAGTCTGCTCTCTCAGAATCAGCCTTGTTCTCAAGGTCGAGGATCCATAAACTTTGGGAACTGGGTCTTCAACTCCTCGTACGACTCCCACGTTGCGTCTTCGGATAGTAGATTACTCCACTTTACGAGTACTTCAGTTGAGAGGTGTCGACAGTGCATTACAATCCTCCGATCAAATATAATTTCGGGTTGAGCTTGAATCTCATCATCATTTGTAGTGCTCAACAGTTGAGTCTGAACCAACTTATATTCTCCCAATTTCGACTTTAGCAAAGATACGTGAAAGACGAGATGAACCTTAGCATCAACTTGGAGTTTTAATCTATATGTCATGGCCCCAATATGCTCTAAAGTCTGATATGGTCCATCGAATCATAGAGATAGCTTCATCGATGCTCTGATGTTGATTGATAGCTGATTGTATGGTTATAGGCGAAGGTAGACCCAGTCTCCTATAAAAAATTCTTGTTCGCTCTGGTGAGTGTCTGCTTATTGCTTCATACGAGCTTGGGTGATAGTTAGGTTATCTTTCAACAACTGTAGAAGCTTATCCCTGTCAACTAAGTTTTGGTCAAGCTGATCCACTTTGGCCGCACCAATTACATACTTAGGTATTACAGGGGGTGGTTAACCATATAATGCCTCATAGGGGATACATTTAGTTGATAATGATAAGTTGTGTTGTACTATCATTTGGATCAAGGAAGCCATCTTATCCACACATTGGGCTAATCACTAATGAAGCACCATAAGTACGTCTCGAGGAATCTGTTCACCACTTATGTTTGGCCATCCATCTTTGGATGATAGGCTGTGCTCATCTTTAATTGGGTGCCTTATAGTTGGAAGAGCTTGGTTCAAAATTTATGTGTAAACACCCTGTCATGGTCGCTCATAATCGACCTTGGCATCCCATACAGTTTAACAATATTTTTCACAAAAAATTGAGCAATACTGGCAGTGGTGTAAGGATGTCTCATAGTATAGAAATGAGCATATTTGGTTAAACTATCTACCACCACAAAGATCGTGCTTTTACCTTGAGATGGTGGCAGCCCTTCGATGAAATCCATGGAGATGTCGGTCCATGCTGAGTCCGATATGGGTAGTGATTGTAGTTTTCCCGGATTTGCCACTATTTCACCTTTTTGCTATTAGCATACATTACACTTAGATACATAATCATAAATTAATCTTTTTATGTCTTTCCAAAAGAAGTTTTGCATCACCCTCTTGTATGTTCTTAGAAGACCAGAGTGCCCTGCTGAAGGTGAGGAGTGCATCTCATGCAAAATAATTTTGATGTAAGGGGAAGAAGGAACAATCATAATTCGGTCTTTGTAGCACAGATCCTTCGAATCCTAAGTATAGTGGCTCATGAAACCTAGATTCTTCTCCAACTTTTCTATGATGTCTTGGGTCTCTGGATCACTCTTTCATTCCTCCTTTATGTCTTTGAGGAAGTTGATGGAGGGAAGGGAGATCACTAAAATTTTGGCTTATCCCGGTAGCCGTGATAGAGATTCTACAACAATATTCTCTTTCACCTTTCGATAAATAATTTCATAATCAAAGCCAAGAAGGTTAGATACCCATCATTGCTGCTCCAGGAAAGATATTTTTTGCTCCAAAAAATACTTGAGGCTCTGGTGGTTGGTCTCAATCTGGAAGCATCGGCCAATCAAGTAAGATCTCCACTTCATGATGGCGTGTACGATGACAAACATTTCTTTATCATATATAGACATTTTAAGATGGGAGGGAGACAAAAGTGCAGCTAAAATCGAGCAGCGCTAGAATAGCTCCAATCTCAACTCCGAAAGCGTCGACCTCAATCACGAAGGTGTGACTGAAATCGGGCAGCACTAGGCCTAGCATCATTGTCATGGCTGCCTCGAGTCATTCAAAGGCTACAGAGGCTTTATCTGACCACAAGAAGGAGTTTTTTTTCAGTGGGGACATGAGTGAGGCACCGATCTTGCCATAATCTTTCACGATTTCCCAGTAGTAGCCCATAAGTCCAAGAAAGCTGCGCAGCGATTTTATGTTCGTAGGTCTCGGTCATCCTAGTATTGCTTCAATCTTCGTCGGGTCTACCGTCACTCCATCCTCTAATATAATATGCCCTAGATACTCCACTTTACATTGTAAAAAGCTACATTTGGATTGTTTAATATAAAGGGTATTCTCCCGAAGAATCGTTAGAACAATTCGTAAGTGCTGAAAATGCATATCAAGTATAGGGTTGTAAATGAGGATATCATCAAAAAATACCAATATGAACTTACGCAAAAACCTCTAAAAAATATCGTTCATCAAGCCTTGAAAAGTAGGAGCATTCGTAAGTCTGAAGGGTATTACCAAAAACTCGTAGTGGCCATTATGTGTGCTGAATGTAATTTTTAGAATATCTTTAGTGCATACTAGAATCTGATGGTACCCGGAACGTAGATCGAATTTAGTGAAGACTCAGGCTCTTTTTAGTTCATCCAAGAGCTCATCTACTACTAGTATAGGGTATTTATCCTTGACGATGATGACGTTCAAAGCCTGATAATTAATGCACATCTGCCACGTACCATCCTTCCTGCGTACTGGCAACACCAGCGAGGAGTAAAGGCTGCAGCTTGGTTGAATTACTTTGGTGTTGCACATCTCCTTAATGATGTTCTCAATCTCGTCCTTCTGCAAGTGAGGATAGCGGTATGGTCTCAAATTTACTGGAGGTTTGCTTGACAAAATAGGAATATAATGTTCATGCAACCGGTTAGGGGGAAGCCCACGCAGCTCCATGAAAACATCCGTGAATGCATCCAGCAAGAGGGCAAGCTTATGATCTAAATTTTATACTTTTTTCTCCTTTGATAGCTACTGATATGCATAAAAAATCCACCATTTATTTTATGTAGCACCTTCTCCATTCGCTGCCTCGAAACGATGGAAATATGGTTCCTACGCTTGCCTCACAATATGATATATCTCACTTTATAACAAAACTTCATGATTAGTTTAGAGAAATTTCAAGAGATGTCACCTAATATTGTGAGTCATTTAATCCTAAGCATGGCTTCGTAGTCATTGATGGGTAGGAGGAAGAAATCGGCTACCACTTCTTGGTCTTGTAGGAGCAATTTTATCAGCGGGCACCGTTAGTCGCAATTAAGGATTCAGCCATCAACAATCTTTACGTCGAACTTGTTGCAACCTTCGATTTGAAGTGTCATACGTGCAGCAACCTTATTGTTAAGAAAGTTATTTGTGCTGCCTATATTGATGAGAATAGTGATAGGTTGTTGTTTAAGAAGCCATCCAACTTTTATCATCTACGGGTTGGAGTAGCCGGCCAGTGCGTGCACTGATAGTCGGCTAGTTGGCCTCTTCCTTCGTTGCTTTATCTTCGGGTTTGAGGCTTTCTTCAGATGGTTCATTGTTCTCATCCTCTACTGGTTCAATCATAAGGAGTCAGTCCTTTTTGTAGCAATATTCTCGGCTCTATAGTTCATCATAGTGCCAACATAACCCCTTGGTTGGTAATTCACGAAGCTCATTTCTTGTTAATTTTGTTAGTGCACGGGCTTATATGACAGTAGAGGGGGCTGAAGGCTTCGACATGGCTAGTTGGAGAGCAACCCTTGCCTTTCGTACTTCATGGTTCAATCGTTATTCCTGGATTCTTGCGAAGGAAATCACTGTCATAAGAGTATACAGTTCGCACCTTTACTTCTCCTCAAATCTCCGGCTTTAGGCCCTCGATAAAATTCTTTAAAAATTACTTTTTAGACTAATTTATAGTTTGGTTAAATAAATATTTAAACATTATTTAGGATTCATGTATTGTAGAGGTTTACCGAATCTTCGCCAATTGTCCGTTGATATTGTCAAAATCGATTGATCCGAAGTGATTTATTAGTCCTTCCTTGAATTGCTACCAAGAGAGACCTCCATGGGTGTGCTCATACCAATTAAACTATTGAATAACATCTCCCTTGAGGTGGATGGTAGCAATCTCCACCCTTGTAACATCGACGATTTGGTAGAACCGAAGATAGCGTTCCGCTATCAATCCGATTATGTCTCCTTCTTCCCATATAGGGAAGTCAACCTTTATACTTGAAGTGTTTGTATCAGGGGTAATCTCGCCATACTCTTGAGGATCGTCTCGCCGATATGAAGTTTCTCATTGTTGCGATTTCTTCGAGATAAGTGGTTTGCCTATGATGAATTCAACAAAAAGGAATTGCATCTTCTCCTCCATATGGCTTTTAAAGGCTTCGAACTTAGTATTGATGGCCTCATCTGATGCCATGTTGGAGGCCTCTAGATCTGTAATATGAAGATAATTTTTCGGATCTCCAGTTCAAATGTAGGGGGAAGTAACAAATTGATTTAATCTGCAGCTTGGGTGGAAGCTGGAGGCGCGTGTCATAGCAATTGTGGGAATTGCTTGGCTTGATGGAGGCAACATAGATGGCAGCAAGGGCAACAAGGTTGTTGCTTTGATACCAGATGATAGAACCCTAAAATGAGCCCTATGGATTTTGATCTCTGAGGGGATCAATCCTTGGAACGCTATAGGGGTTCCTACCTCCTAGAACTCGGCACAAGGCTAAATAAAAGATTAATCTTGTTTGATAAAAAAGAGGAGGTAGCTATATCATTATATAGGATTCTAAACCCTAGCTCATGGGGTGTTTATCTAAGTAAAATTACCCTTTTGCTCCTTCTATAACCGACCTGTCTTAGTAGGAATAGGGGACGACTAAGTTGGCTCTATAGCCGACCTAAGCAAAGGAAAACCCTCGCCGACTAGTCCGGTCAAAGGGGCGATGACCACTAAGTCCTAAAGTCCTAATTAAAACCCTAGCCACACTTTTTTATAGGATAGAAGTGGGTAGGTGAGATTTTATTACAATCCTACAGGGTTTTATTGATTACTTTTAGGGTGATTACAACTCAACCTTATTGGAGTCATATCAATATTATTATTAATTTAAATATATACTAAATTAATCATCTAAACTTAAAGTATTTTGGATGATGATTAATGCCCGGCGAATGAATGGATCAATTATCACTTCAGATTTAGTTATGACACTAATTTTGCAGTATACAGTGAGGCAGAAATTGTTTAGATAAGTCTTTAAAATTATTTTCCAAGAAAGAAAGAAACTAGATTAAAATTTTCAAATGGCTATAAAGAAAATTTTTCTCTAGGAGTTTGACATCAATCATGATCAACCTAACCTAAAGCACGACCCATCAATGACAAAATGTATTTTGGTATGTCCTATGTCCTTCATCCGTCGTATAAGATGTGGTATTTCATTTCTCTACACCCTTTTTTTATTATATGATAAATAAAATATTTAATATCATTTGGTCTTATGTCTCTATATTGTGTCTTTATCATGCGTCCAAAATTTTTTATTATGTTTTTATCGTTAATATTTATGTTCTCATTCTTGTTTGCATATTTTATTGATAAATTAGTTAATTTTGATGATAAAAACTTATTATTAGTGATTCGATGAGAGAGAAGGAAAAAACTAAAATAAATAAAAATTTAAATTCTTATAAATATCTCATCAATAATAATAATAATAATAATAATTAATAATAATAATCACTGAATAATTGAGACTATATAGGATATTATTTTTATGACTCAATACAATGTTAATAACAAAACTATAAGTCATAATTCCTTAGGGTCAGTTATATGAATCTTTTATCATTATTAAGATATATAACAATTTATATATTTAATTATATTTATAAAATTTAAATTTTTATTTATAATTTTTATTAAAATCTCTTTTATAGTACAAGTTGTTATGACTAAATATAAATTATTAATAGAGATTATGGTTAAGATCCATTTTAATATGTGGTTTTGACAATGCACATTTTAAGCTCTTATAATTTATTAGTGTCTAAAATAACTCATATATTTTTAAAAATATAACATATAAGCCCCTTTTATCAAGTTTGAGTTAACAGATATTAGAGTCTACTTACCTTAGATATTAGCTCATATAAATAAATTAATATAATGATATGCATAATTTAAGTTAAGGTCCATTTTAGCCTTTGTGATTTTGATTATATATCTCTTAAGTTCTTATGGTTTACTCGTATTTAAAATAACACATCGATTTTTAAAAACTAATTATATAAGCTCCTCCCGTCAAGTTTGAATTAATAGATGTTATAATTCACTTATGTGGCATGTTGACTTACAATAAACTATTAATATAATAATCTATTATAATTTAAGTTTATAAGTGTAATTTAAGTTCTAGAAAAAATTAAGACCACCATCATGGCGGGAGAAGACATCATCGTAGAAACAACCGCCAATAGTAGCACTGAGTCATTATTGCCTAGTAGGGCGTCGAATACATGTAGCCTCTCCTATGCTGATGATGAGCTTAGAAGCTTCCGGTCTTGCCTCAAGTGGATGTGCGTCAATCAGGTCAACATTAAGCACATAGTGGTCTTCTGGTCTCTCTTACTCCTCCTAGACATCTTTGTCCATATCGCCTTCTATTTCATCCTCTCGTGTGTCCTCACCTATCGCGTTTAAAAAGTGATGGTCTATCTCTCCCTTACCTTTATCTCCAGTATTTCTTACCTCTATCTTGATGGAAGAGACTTGTATACTATATTTTTTAAAATATAAAAATTATTTTGGACATGAGTAAACTATAAAAACTTAAAACGTCAATGATTAAAATTACATGAGCTAAAATATATCTTAAATTAAATTATATATTATCATATTAATAATTTATTATGAATCAATATATCATGTAATTACATACCAATAAATCATAAAAACTTAAAAGATTCATAATCAAAATTATAGGGGTTAAATATATTTTAACAGTACATATTATCCGTGAGCAGTATATATGATAGAGAAACAAAAACATGATTTTTTTTCTTTCAAAAATAAACACGGACTTGTTTTATTATTGATTTTATATTAAAAAAAAAGAGGATATGAACGAGAATTAAACGCTCAAAAAGCGATGGAACAGTTGACCGTCCTAACAGACTTAAACGCTCTCAGACCCTAAAGTGCGTGCCATATATGTGTCTGTCTTCTTCCTTAGGAAAAGAAGTGGAAAGCATGATGTGGAGTTTCGTTATAATGTTGTGAATGTGGTCCAAAATGATCTCGTGACTCGATAAAGAAGGCGTCAGAAACACCACAAATCTGAAAAAAAAGACATGCCTACCATCGATGAACGAAGATGGCCGTAAATCTTGTTGCAACTTAATTTATATATCATATAGGATGTGGTGATACATGAAAATATTAATGCCACTGACTGCGAGTCATAATCGGATAGAAAATTTAATCGATATAAACAGAGAGAAAGAAAAAAAAAAAAAAGAAATCTCATTAAAGAAGAAAAGGACGAAAGAAAAAAAAGTCGGAGGACCATATGTCCTTGGGAAAAGTAACCATAACTAAAAGGGCGACACACACCACTGATACCTCGTGTAAATTCATGATTGGTGTATCATAGCTTTTCTAATAAACTAACCCCGTATAACAGTACCATTCATTGTTCTTTTTATCTGTCTATTAAACTACATTTTATATTGTTATATGTGTATACATAATAATAACGCCATGATGCAAAGAAGCTACCTATTTATTCTATGGAAACGCCACTGCACGTACGGCCGGCTGGTTTTCCTATGATCCCACTCCTGTAACACACCTACGCTGCTGCTGTCCCGCGGTACTCTTTTCCGTATCCTTCTCTCTCGCCTATCCTCTCACTATGCACACCCTCTCTCTCTCTCTCTCTCTCTGTTGTTCTTTGTAGGTCAAACTATGCATATGCCTCTCTCTCGATGCGTTGCGTCACATCTCATCGTCCGGTTTGTCCGAGGAGAGCGGCGGTTCGAGCCCGAACCAGGTCCGGTCGGGCCTCGGGGTCGTCATGGCCTCGGAGGCGCGCCACAGCCGGGCGGCCTCGTGCGGGCTAGATGCCGACGACGACGGCGACACCTCGTTGCAGTCCGCGAAGTACTTCCCCGACACGCCTTCCAACCGCGAGTGCGTCGCCACGTAACACGTCGTCGCTGCTGCCTGCGATGCACCAAAGAACTCCTTAGCTCTGTTTTCTCTCACGACCACGTGCGAGAGTTGGGCGGGCGCACTCACCTGAGGGATGGTTTTGAGGAGCTTGGACGCAAGGAAGAAGGCCAGATCTGCCCTCGGTAAGGAAGATTTCAGATCGAGTAAGAGAATCAAGGGTCTAGAAAGCGTGCAGGGCAGAGGAAGACCTGTGACGAGGCCTTCGCGGTCGCGGGTGAGTCGAGTTCGAACGATGCCAGGATGGACGCAGTTGGCCGTCACATTGGCGTCCACTTGCTAAGGATAAGATTAAAGAAAACGAATCCAGTTAATAATAATGATAGTAATAATAAGATGGGCATCGGAATGGGGCACTGCATGCATGTGATGGGCAGAGGTTTATGGGTCAGACGGCGGAGAAGAACCTCGAGTCTTTGGGTCAGCTCTTTCGTGTGGAGGACGTTCGCGAGCTTCGACAGTGCGTAGGCTCGCGTGGCATCGTAAGGTCTGCATACCGCAAAAATAGATCTCTTGTGGCCTTTAACAATATGTGAATACGATCGAGAGAGACAAAAAGGAGAATTAAATAGAATTAGTTAAGCTTACGCTTTCTTGCGGGTCATCAGCTCGAGATACCCGAGGCAGTCGCCGAAGAACCACCCGTGGATGCTCGACGAGACGTTGACGATGCGACCTTCGATTCCTGTCTCCCTCGCCGTTTCCGCCATTTTATTTAGTAGCAGCTTGGTGAGCAAAAAGTGCCCTAAAACAAAGTTTATCAAATAATAATAATAATAATGATAATAATAATAATAATAATAAAGACCTAAGTAGTTGGTGGCGAAGGTCATCTCGACGCCGTCCTCGGAGACGGCGTGCTCGTAGGAGAATTTCCCGGCGTTGTTTCTGTTAAATTCGCCGTCAGTTTTTGAAAACTCATACAGAGAGAGAGAGAGAGAGAGAGAGAGAGAGAGAGAGAGAGAGAGAGAGAGAGATGAAAACAAGATTGGGGGTTGAGATATTAAAAGGTGGCGTACATGAGGAGGTTGAGTGGGAGGTTGAGGGCTCGGAAGCGAAAGACGAAGCAACGGACGGAGGAGAGGGAGCTGAGATCGAGGGGTAGCACGATGATCTCCGCCCTGGGGAACTCCCCCGTAATCCGCGTCCTCGTCTCTTCCGCTGCCTTCAGGCTCCTCGCAGGCAGCACCAGCCTCGCCCCCCGCATCGCCAGCACTCGCGCCGTCTCCGCCCCAATCCCCGACGTTGCCCCTGCGCATCGTAAGACATTGATCAGCACAGTTCTTATTTCTTTCTGTCGATCAAATGGATTTACCAACCGGTGATGATTGCCGTGATGGAGCGGAGGTCAGGGGCCGTGGCCGTGACATCCTCGCCGGTGGATTTGGAGCCGAAGCCGCTGGCTCCGGTGCATCCGATCAGGTACTTAACCGTCTCGAACATTTGCTTTCCGATTCAATTCTTCCTTCCTCTGTCGTTTGTCGATTTCTTTCGGGTTCACTTAAAAAGTCACAAAGAACTGAAGAGGGTTTGATTGAGGTGAAAAGGGGGGTGTAGAGAGAGAGAGAGAGAGAGAGAGAGAGAGGAGCGAAGCTTAGCTTTTGCTTTTTGGAAGGAGCTACGCCTCGTTCGAGTGTCAGATGGAAGGGGAAAGGCGCCGCTCCACATTTATAACTGAAGCGGGGAAAGGAACGGTGACGATAAAACGGTTTTAATATAAAACGGGGAGTTTGGAGGTTAATAACGGGCACAGTGAATAATCTAAGGTATCGGGAAGAAAAATGAAGGATATGTGATAAAAGAGGATGATATGATCTACAACTTGTCTTGAATGTGATGTCCTCTGTCTACCAACTTTACGTTGGTATCGTAGAATTAGCCATAGAATTTATTGCAGGAAGCAAAATGCGAGTCTGACAAAGATTGTGGAAAGTTGGCGTTGATTGGGTGAGGATGGAAAGGTAGGATGAGGTGGCTCATGGACCTCAAATAGGAAGTAGCCGTGAGAGATTTTGTGGTTAGAGCACTGATCGATGCTTCGTTGTCCCCTATCATGTAGTTGTAAGGACAATTATTGACAAATCACACACCAGGAGATCTCATCTAAATCACTACGACTCCACATGCAATGGGGAAGGCAGTGTCTCCAATGGAGCCCTGCGGTCTTCCCCGGAGTAATAATACCTTGACTTCCTCGATAACCCTAATAAATAAGGTTTTCACGTACTCGTACCCTATCAACATCTAGGATTGCCTGCAACCAAGCAGCGGGGCTCCACACACGAGCAAAGAATGAGCCTGACCTTGCCGAGGTACACCGCCAAAAGCAACACGATTCACCGATGGTCGCTCTCTCCGGCCCCTCTCTACGTCATGTCGTGCCGCACTCCGGGTACGGCGGTGGGTTGGCAGTTGGCGATCACATCCCCCACTTCACCTTGACAATCCATCCCACCCCGTGGCCCTGTGATAAGGGAACACACAAACCGAAGAGACTCCAACCTACCACCACCACCCTCTTTCTTATATGCGTTGGAGTAGATCCGATACCTCCGCTTCTGGTATTTCCTGGTGGTATCGGAGGCTTGGATTTTGTACGCATACGATGGGCGTCCAAAGCTGTGTAGATTCTTCCTCTGACGTGCAGTGTCCTCCTCCACTACGTGGACACGACCGCGGGCACACGGGCCTCCACGCTAGACCTAACCCTAGAGGCCAGTGAGTCTCTGGTCTGATCCGGTGTTACATCTGGATAAGTGGCTTCCTCTGCTAAAAGGTTCTTCCTGATTTCTCCCGGGAGAACGGGCACCAACGTGGTAGGGAACAGTGGTCGAGGTATATGGGTCAGAGATAGGGATTGATTGGACTGATAGGGTCAGGAAGCATTTTAGTCAAAGGGGTTGTGGCAGACGGGTCAATTCAAGTTTTTGGAATTAGCGAGCAAAGTCTTACTACACAATTTTCACCATCGTCTACTACAAACTCGTCAAGACAAAATGGATTGGTATGTTCCAACTTGTCTCTCGGCAACAAGATCGAGGTCTCCCGTGGGGAGCATTGCCATGTTCTTCCCCTTCTCCTGAAAGAAATCTCTACTCACCCCGTGCATGAATGTGGCTCTCGTCACTTTATTCTTGCCACAACAACGTGGTGGGTGAGCTTAGCTTCATCCATTGGTAGGAGTCTCTTGGAAAAAAATCGAAGCCTCGGAGCTCAGACTTTGAGCAGATATGATATGATTTATTACTGCGGCCTTCCGTAGTCACTTTGTTACAGCTTCCTTTTGTTGTGTTGGCCTACGTAGACTTTTTGACCTGCTTCCTCCGCGGTGGTTCATGGTGTGGGAGAAAGTGACGGCGACCACCTCGAGGGATTGCCACCCCGATGTACGTATCATTTGACCGTGCCATTTGATTACCTGACAACAACGCTTCTCTACCACCATCAAGGATCTGCGACATGTCATCGATCCCTTGAATTCATCGTCATTATTGTACTCTAGTCACTCGTACTAGGGTTAGGGAGTGCGCGAAAAAGTCTTGGACAAATGCTGATGGGGTTCCAATGTTTATGCAAAGACAGCTTAGAGACTGCAACCTTACAGTCTGCAGAAACTTTTGTCTCACCCTTGGTTGTCATTTTACGAAGATGCTTTTGGTAGGATGCTGCGAGTGATCTGGTTAACCCAACCTTGATATCATAGTTTAGCCTCGCACTTTGTTTGTATCCCCCACATCCATCTCAGGAGGCAT